>PVHT020000180.1:183869-308351 GCA_004024745.2 Catagonus wagneri
CCT
This sequence comes from Catagonus wagneri, assembly GCA_004024745.2. Lineage (NCBI taxonomy): Eukaryota > Metazoa > Chordata > Mammalia > Artiodactyla > Tayassuidae > Catagonus > Catagonus wagneri. Next base: position 183,873 of record PVHT020000180.1, read on the forward strand.
CTGCCTCGCCCACTCTTTCTCCCCTCTCTTGGGTAACTTTCAGCCTAGGGGGCCAGACTCAGGGGCTTCCTGTCGTCCCCGCCCCAGGTGACAGCTTCGCCGTGAGCGCCGCCTGGGCTCGGAAAGGCATCGAAGAGTGGATCGGGAGGCAGCGCTGCCCGGGTGGCAGCTCCGGACCCCGACAGCTGCGGGCGGTGGGCACCGTTGGCAGAGGAACAAGGGTACGATTTCCATCTACTCCCCCCTTTCAACCACAGAGTTGGGTCTCCATCCCCACCCCCAACTTTTAGCACCCTCTTGGCACAGCTTCTAAGTTCAGATATCCCTTCTTAGCTGTCCTGGACCCATCAACCTGACCCTGTACCCCCATGCCTTGGGGAACCTTATTGGTGACACAGGTGGCAGTCTTCTTTCCAGTTGGGGGCAGAGAGCTGCCTGGGGGGAAGGGTCCTAGGTGAGGAGGTGGTACAGGTCTGGCTGATGGGGAAGGTTGCTTGTTCTGGAGGGATTTGGGGGGCTTGCTCTTGGTTCTGTGGCCAGCATGCAAAGGTGGGTGGGGACTTGGGGCTAGGGAGGGAGAAAAGGCATTGGGGCTGTCTGGGTGGAAGGCAGGACTGTGCTGGCCTCTGAATGTGTTCCATCTGTCTGTGGCATTCATCAGTCCCATCTGCCCTGGAACCCCAGTAGAGAAGGCTGTGATCTGGGCGGGGGCAGGACTCGGCGGGTGGGTAGGGAGATCCAGGAGACCCCTTCGCTTGGCCCACAAAGACAGAGAGGGCCCCGTTCTGCTGTAGCCTGAGCCCACCCCCAGTCTTCACCCTGTGGGTCCCTGAGGTTGGATCTATTCCTAGGGGAGCAGTAAATGTGACAGGGGAGTGAGTGAGTCCAGCCCCAGCTCCTGGCCTGGGACTGGTGTTCACAGATGTCCTATGGGCTCCAGAACTCTGCACAGGGCTTTCAGATGGTCTGCGTGGAACTCGAGCAAGCCAAGGATCAAAGGATGAATCAACTTTTTGATGTGACATTTAATTTTTTTTTTTTTTTTTAAACTTAGAGGGGAACAGACTGAGACTTGGGTCTGGTTAGTTCTTTGGTCTTGTCCGTGGGCTAGGGAGGGGTGTGTGCATGCGTGCGTGTGTACATGCGTGTATTTGGGTAGTGGGACCCAGGCTGGGTGCAGTCTGTGGCAGGGCCCAGTGCTGCGAGGCGAGCCTGTGGTTAAAGTCGACTCTTGTGCATGTGTGAAATAAGCTCTGCATCTGGAAGAAGCCCCCATCTCCCCCTTCACTGCCAAGCTGGGGGCTCTCCCTTCTCCGTTCCTCTTCATCTGTTAGCTGGGTTGGAATCGGAGCCGCTGTCCCCTAGGAAAGGCCAAAACTTAGTGGGTGGGGGCACTGCAGTTGGAGAGCCTTTAAAAAACAGAACCACAAACTTCCCTTTCTTCCCCCACCATTTCTAGTTTTTGATCTCCTTATTTATTTAAAGCCCAATGAAAATGAGCCGATGTAGCCATATGAACAAATGCATTTGCAGCTCAAGACAGAGCCCAACTGAGTGGATTTCCATTAATCAAGTTTTGGGTTTTTTTCAGCCTGTTTATTTTTACAAAGTATTCCTGCAGAATGACATTTATTTGCAGTCCCTTTTTCTCTCTCTCTCTCTTTTTTTTTCCTTTCCTAAACTGCCAGGCAGCTTGCTCCATGCTTTAGGGGAAACTTGAAATACAGTGAGGGCTTACTTCAATTGACTTTTATCTTCAAAGCCATAACAAATGTTACCCGCATGTTTTTGGTGGGTCTCCTTGGCATCCAGTCCTGGAGGATGGGAGGGCGGAGGAAGGAAGGAGAGGAAAACAAAAGTCTGTCGTTTTTAATTAAATAGTAGTGTTCCCAGCAAGAGGAATGCGAGCCAGTAAAAGTTGCCATTGGGGGAAATGAGGGAGGGTGAGGAGGGGGCCCCAGCTTAAGTCTGTGGCTTTGGTGAAGTCAAGGAATTTTGTTGCCTGGTTTCTTCCCCCAGCCAGGACGGCATGGGAGGGTGCTTGCCCCCCTCCCTTCCTGCCCCCAGTCCCAGAGAAATGCTGAGGGGTCATTAGTGTTTGTTCAAAGCGCTTTTGAAGATGTGAGACCCAGAGCCATCAGCCTGACATGTGTTGGGAGCTGGAGGGTGGGCTGTGCCCTCCAAGATCCTCAGGGGAGGGAGCCTCTGCTTCTTCGAGATTTGTGCTCAGTGATTGAGACCCGGATGCCTGGGTTCCCACCGCCCCCTGGCCTGGTTACTGAGCCTGCAGTGGTGGGGGCTTGGGGGGGGTGAGTCTGCCTGGGGAGGAGGCGGGGTGCGCTGGAGGTGTCGGGGTGCTGCACTGTGGGGGCCTGGGAGGTGATTTCAGGTGGTACCTGGAGGGGATATTTTTTATCTTAATAGTTACCCCCCTTTTTTTTTTTTTTACCAGAGGAAAAAAAAATAAGTAGGCTATCAGACCCGTGGTTTCATGTGAGGTGTTGCTTAGGATGACGCTAAGTGGAAAGAGATTGTTTAAAGTTGATTCTGAGACAAAAATATTAAGTACAACTGGTCAAAACTGAGAATGGGAACGGGAGTGTCCCACATTCGGGAAACGTTGAGATACTGAGCAGGGTAGCAAGCGGGCAACCCTCGGTCTGTTTCGTTTCCGTGATGTCCAGAAAGGGTGGCTCTAGCTTCTTCCATTATCTCATCAGGATGTAGGAGGGCGTGGGCTCCAACGAGCGCCAAGCACTGGCAGAGGTCCCCCCACCAGCCCCAGTCCCGACCTGGGGACAGCCTCCGTCTCCTCGCCATCACCTGGCCTTTCACCAAAGTGACGGGGGTCGGGGGCGGGGGTCTGTGCACATTCCTGTCCCTCCCAACCGGCATTATTATTACCGCAATGATAACTAGTATTTATTAAGTGACTGCATGTGTCAAGCGCTTTGCTTACATTATCTTAATCCTCCTGAAAACTCTGTAAAAGTTGCCAGCCAGCTGCTGTGGACTCTGGTTTTCAGCCTTTCTGGAGCACTTTCTAGGACAGCAGAAGCTGTGCGCGTGGTACAGTCCTGCCCCGCGGCATCGGCCCGGAGGGGGCCGCACTTCCCCCTCAATCCCCCTCAAGAGGGAGCTCGGCCACCTGCTGCTGAGCACTTTGGGGCAAGATAGGTTGTGAGACAGGCAGAAGCACCAGGGCCCCGGCCCCTCTTCCTCTTCCTCCCTGATGGGGGCTCAGTGGCTTCGCAAATAGCCAAGGTGGGTCTGAGTTGCAAGATCCTGGGAGGTGAGAGGGTGACCTGGCCGGCACCAACCTGTACCTGCCCTTCCCAAACCCACAATCAGTGAGGTCAGTTGTCACAACAGCTTGTCCCCCTCGTGTAAGCCATCTGGCCTTGGCCTGCCTTAATTAGCTCATCTGCAAAATGGGTGCAATACCATGTTCCTCCCTGGCCGGGTTCTGGCAGATAACTCTTCCTAGAGGGTAGAACCTGGGGAGAGAGGCCCTGGTTGGGGTGGAGGTGGGAGCCCCGATTATGAAACCAGAGGCTCCCCCGCTCCATACTCTCTAGCCTTCATTTGGAGGGACACAGGCTAAGGCTGCTGCTCTTTCAGCGGGTACATGCTGAACGTCAAGGAAACCTAAGCTCAGAGGAGAAAACACATGAGAAACGTGAGGTATCGAGCACTCCAAAAGTGGGATCCGCGAACACTTTGGATGCCGGACATCCATGGGCTAAACAATTAGAACGCCAAATAAGCATAATAATCTCAGCGATTCGGGAGGATATTAGAAACACGAAGCAGCAACAGGCAGTTACAAACCAAAACCGATTGGGAATGTTAGATCCGAAAATGATCGTGGGTGAAATGAAAAAGCTCAGGGGGTGGACGGATTAGCATAATGGACCCAGGGTTGCTGCTAGGGGACCACGCCGAGAAGCCGACCCCGGGTGTCTGTGTGTGCTCCGGCAGCCTGGACACACACGTGTATCTACGAATGTGTGCAACCGGATTTGAGAGCGTCCCCTTCCCCGCCCCCCGGTTTGGCCCCTTTGTTCTTTTATGGCAGAGCTGCCTGAGGACGCCGGCTGAGAGCTGCAGCCCAGGCGAGCCTGCCTCTGGATCAAAGGTGGCTGCCAGGCGGCTGGGTAATTTGATTAGGGGGCACCTAGTGCATTTTGATATTGGGGGAAGGCGGGGCGGGTACGGCCCGGTTGGAGCCCGCGGGGACATGTGGGGCTGGGTGAGGAGAGTGGAGGCCCGCCCAGCTGCTGCCTGAGTGCTGGATTCCAGGCGAATTACCCTTGAATGATACCAGTTGGCACAATTAAAAGGCCCCATGTCTTCACCATATGGAAAGTGTTAGGCCTCCTTACGTGGTTTCAAAGCTATGTGCCGGGAGGTGGACTTGACATTTGAGGTAAAGCATAAATTAAATATTTGGTGTTTCAGAATTAAAAGATGATTTGCTTTGAGGCTGGTGGAGGCGTTTGGGCCTCCCCTCGCTGGCTTCTTCGGGTTCTCCAAGGAGGGTCCCTTCTGCCCGTGGCACCCAGGCCAGCTTCTTAGCCCCACTTGGCAGCTTTCTGGACCCCTGGGGAGCCGGGAGGAGAGCCGGGGCAAGCTGGAGCTGGGCAGAGTGCCAGGTAGGGCTTCTGGTTTCCGGTAGGTCTGGATCCCTCAGGGTGATGGTGGTGGGCAAGGGTGTCCTATTCTGGGTGCTCAGGTAGGGGCTTCGAGGACTGGTTTGCCCTCCCAAGGAAACTGTTCTTCTTGGAGAAGGACACTGATTCCTCGAGTCAGGCCGTGTGCGTGTTCTGTTCCCTCAAACTCAGGAACAGACCCTCTACGTTGGCATCCTGTGCAAACTGTCATAAACTTGGGGGCCGGGGGTGGTGGCGCTAAACCAGGGGACAACCAGCGCGTGTCCCACCAGCTCCTAGAACTTGGGGGAAGGTGCCAGTCCCTCACCCAGTGTGGTGTCAGGAGTGAGGAGAGAAGGTGGGCAATGGATGGGCGGAGTGTCTTCCTCCTTGTACCAGGAAGCTTGGGCACCAGGCTCAGGGGCCAGACTGTCCCTTTGAGGGCTTAAAGCAGCAAGGCTGGGAGTTCCCGTTGTGGCTCCGCGGGAACCAACCTGAATAGTATCCATGAGCATGCGCGGTCCATCCCTGGCCTGGCTCTTGGGTTAAGGACGTGGCATTGCCGCGAGCTGTGGTGCAGTCGCGGCTGGATCTTGCATTGCTGTTGCTGTGGCTGTGGCGTACACCTGCAACTGCAGCTCCTATTCTCCCCCTACCCCGGGAACCTCCATATGCCGCAGGTGCCGCCTTAAAAAGAAAAAAAAAAAACAGCAGCAAGGCTGAGTGTCAGCAATGGAAGAGCCACTTTCTGAGGAATGCATCTTCCTATGGCTCCCCAGGTACTTAGTGGCACTCACGATGTATTTGCTGAATGAATGAATGAACAAATGAAAATGGATTAGGCCACCATCTCTGCCTCTTCCTCCTCCAGTTTCTCTTTGCCAGCCAGGTGGAGACGGAAGTAGAAATAAATGGCAGGGTGCAATCAGGCCTTGTCTTTCAGGCTCTTGGATATTTTTTTTATTTTTTTGTCTTTTTAGGGCCGCACCCACGGCATATGGAGGTTCCCAGGCTAGGGGTCTAACAGGAGCTGTAGCCGCTGGCCTACGCCACAGCCACAACAACACCAGATCCAAGCCGCATCTGTGACCTACACTGCAGCTCACAGCAATGCCGGATCCTGAACCCACTGAGCAAGGCCAGGGATCGAACCCACGTCCCCACAGATACTAGTCGGGCTTGTTCACCCCTGAGCCACGACGGGAACTTCAGGCCCTCAGCTTTTAATTAATTGTGGTCAGTAATGAATTGTCATGAATGCTGGATTCCTTAGCCGTGCCAGGCATTAGGGCAAATCAAAGAGCTGGGCACCTGTCCTCCTGTCGCTTCTGGTCTAATCAAGGAGACAAAGAATAAGCATGTCCAAGGGCATGTTAACAGACTGCAACACTTGGGAGAAGCTGAGAGAGAAGGAAAGTGCAGGGAGAGGGGGTGGCATCTGTGTAGGGAGCGCTGGCTGCGGCCCCTGGCTCGCTAGTGGCTGGAGTCCGTGGACAACACATGGGTTGGGTTGGGCCTGAGAGAGGGGACGGTAGGCTGCAGGTTGGGGCCTGGGTCTCTCTCCTGGTGCTCATGCTTTTTGAAACGCCAACCCCGCCCCCACTGTTCGTCTGTCAGTGACACGTGTGGGCTACCTGCTCCTCTGGTCTGGTGGCCAGGATGGAGCCGGGCCAGCAGCCAGCCTGCCTCCCCAGCCACCAGCAGGATCCCTAGAGCTGATTAGCCCCCAATGTCATGTGCGAGGACTTGGGGCAGTATTCCAGCTCTTTGGGTGGAGTGGTGCCTTCTCCCTGCCCTGTGAGGGAGGAGGGTCGGCTGCAGGGCCAGAAAGAAGCCCAGGGACAAGAAGCCTGTCCCACAGAGAGCCCATCCTGCCCCAGAGCTGCTGTGAACCTGTGGCTGAGGGTAGAGGGTCCCTTGCTTCCGCTTACCAGATGCATCCGAGGAAGGGGAGTGTGGCCTGACCCCGTGGGCCAGGGGCAGGGCCCACAAAGGGGGGTCTGTGGGCACTGGGGAGACAGGGACCCCTCAGTGCTCTTAGCTTGGGGCTTCTTGTAGCCTCGCTCCGCTCAGCTCGCTGGCTGTAGGTTCACAAGTTTGGAATTTTTAGGTCGCTTGTCGGATTCCAAAGCAGGCACTTCGGCCGCCTCCCTGACTTCCGTCTCTCTCTTCCACTCACCCATGTTCTTTTCGTGGCTCTTGTCTCTCACAGACATTCTTTCTCTTCCTCTCGTGCGCCTTCTCTCTCTCTCTCTCTCTCTCTCTCTCTCTCAGTCTCTCCCGCTCCCTTTTCCTCACCTCCTCCCTCCTCTCCCCTCCCCGAGGAAGGAAAAAATTCAGACTCTCGCAAACAAAATATCTGCCATTCCATCCGAGGGAGAACTGAGGCAGGAGCCCAGAATATCCTGGAAGAAATGCCAGAGAGAGCTGAAGGCCTCGGTTGTTTAATGTGGAAGGCGGTCTTTGATGTCACTGTGCTCCGTTTATCCTGGGAGGCTGCCTGCGTCTTTACGGCTGGCTTCAGACTCTGCGCAGGAAGAATGGCCGGGCGCCTTCAGGAGCTGGAGGAGAAGCCTGATCTCCTGGTGATGCTGCTGCTCCTGGCAAGCTCAGGTGGGGCGGAGAACCTTTTCCAAACAGGCATTTCCAGAGACATAAGTAATTCTTTGATAACTTCCCAGGAAAGCAGAGAGGGCTGTTTATCCATGTGGGTACCCGTCACGAGGCTTTGGGCAGGAAGCCTACCGTCCAGTCGCTGAAGTCATCCTTAGCCCCAGAAGGGTGGCGTGTGGAGCTCTCCCCAGGCAGCTCTGCCCACTGGGGTGTGCCCTGGATGTGTGTTTGTTTAGAGAGCTCTGAGGAGTTGCCCTGGGCTTCACTTTCCTTACCGGTCGGGTCGAGCCATGTGGGCTGTGTGTGTGGGGCCTGTGTGTGGCTGACACCTTTCAGAGGACCCCAGGGTCCTGGGTGGGCTCCACAGTGGTGTGGCATCAGCTGAAGCTTCTCTGGGCCTCAGATCTTCCAGCTGAGAAGTAGGATAAAATCGTTTAGTGTAATTTAGCCACTGTGTATTGAATACATTCTCTTCAAGTCTTTCACACATGTGCGCAGTAGAAATTGAGCGCTTACCCTAGGCCAGGTATACATTTGCCCTGTCAGCAGAGCAGGATCCTTATTTTCATGGGGATTATGTCCTAGAGGGGAAAAGATAAGTGTTTTTAAAAAACAAATTGCACAATCTCAGTTGTGATTTGTACCGAAAAGGAGAAGGGCTGCGTGCTTTGAGAACATTTAATGGGAATCAGACCCAATCTGAGTGGCTATTCATTCCACAGATATTTGAGCGTGATTAGGGTGTTGCGGAAACTGGGAGGAACAAGACATGGTTCCTGCCTCACAGAACTTAGAGTTTAGTGGAACCAGACTTTCATCTTTGCCTCTCATCTGTTTTTCTTATCTTATTGCATTGGTTAGAATCTCCTCCACTGTTTAGTAACCATTAAGCATGACGTTCCTTGTTTATCTGGTTAAGAAAGCTTTCTTCATCACCTGGCTTGCTGAGATTCTTAAAACCAGGAATAATTATTGAATTTTATCTAGTGCCTTTGGGGTGCTGGATGGAGCTGATGATTCTTTGCTAATATAACGTATGATTTGGACGCATGGTTTATATGACTCATTCTGTGCCCGTCGTTACAACCGCTTTGCAGTTGGAGTCCTCGCAACTACCTGGTGAAGCAGGTGCTGTTATTATCCCCACCTTACAGATAGGAAACACGGGCACAGAGCTGTTTATTCTGTTGCCATCCCCACCCATCCACTCCCCACCCTCTCTGTCCTGCTCTGGGCCCAGATTTTCTAGTGTTTTACGTTCCTTGCTAGATTTTCTAATGTTCAGCTTTCTTTCCTTGCATTCCCAAACTAAATCCTTCTTTGCCACCATAGATTGCTGCTTTTAAAATGTTGCTGTATTTGATTTGCTAATATTTTCCTTTGCATTGATATTCGTGTTAGATTGGCTCGTAGTTTGGGAAGGTAGATCCTGAATAATGAGGACAACGTTTAAGGAATGTTAGCAGATGCTCTGGGGGCTCTGAGAGCCTATAGCAGGGACTGCCAGCTGGCCTAGTGTCTCAAAAGGAGCTGTGATTTAAGGCCAAGGGCACATGGGGGCAGGGGTGGTGAACAAGGCAAGGGAAGAGGACAGGTAACAGCCCTAGGAGGGTTTGTGGGACAGACCGGCCACACACGGGAAAGCCCTGTAGCCAAGAGGACAGTTTGTTTGAGATGCTACTTGATATTTATTTGGCTGAAGAGGAGTCACAGCCTGGGCTGAGCGCTTTCTCAGCCATGTTGTGGAGCTTGGTCTTTGTCCAGAGGGGGGATAAGTGGCAGACCCTATGTGAGGGGCAGGCAAGACAGAGTGATGCCTGTGACCTGGGAGAACTTCCTCCTGCCACAGGTGCGGCCAAAAAACAAAGACTCTAAAGGATGGTAAGACTGAGACCAGGGGTCAGAAGCTAAAGGGCCTCCCGGGGCCAGAGGAGTCATAGTAATGAACTCAGCAGGAAGACACCTGGGAGGCGCGGGGCCTAGGGTGCCCCGGGAACACATGTCCTGTGTCAAGAGAGCAGCGCCCCTGAGCCCCAGCCAGCTGTTGCCCGGGGACAATGTGGCCCTGGTGTTGCCACATCTTCTGATCATTGAGAGAATCCAGCCATCTGGATTCTTATGTGACAGATTTTCTAATTAAAAAATTTTATTGTCAGCCACATAAAATTTTTCAAAAACACTTCCTTTGGGTGGACCCAGGAAGCTCAATTTGGCCTAGCTTGTGACTGTTTAGACCTCCAAGATTTAGATGGGGTATGACTAAGTTAGCGGTAATAGTACCTATGAGTGGACATTAAAGTGCCTGATGGGAGTTCTGGTTGGTGCTCAGCAGAAGCGAACCCAACTAGTGTCCATGAGAACACAGATTTGGTCCCTGGCCTCCCTCGGTGGGTCAAAGATCCAGTTTTGCTGTGAGCTGTGGTGTAGGTCACAGACACAGCTTGGATCCCGCGTTGCTATGGATGTGGTGTAGGCCGGCAGCTACAGCTCCGATTCAGCCCCTTGCCTGGAAACTTCCATATGCCGTGAGTGTGGCCCTAAAAGGCACACACACAAAAAAGTGCCTGATGCTTTCTTTGCACATATTATTCCCCTATGTGCAGATGAGGAGATGGGCTCAGCAAGTTAAAGTCCTGAGCCCAGCAAGGCAGAGCCAGATTCAGGTGGCCTCCAAGGCAGAGGGTACAGCCCAAGCCAAGGCTGGGTTCTGAGGAGCCATGGATAGTATGTTTCAGTTGGGTGGGGAACAGGATGGGAGGGGTGGTTTGCGTCTCTTTATACTGAGGCCCAGCCTGTGCACATAGTAGGTGTCAGAAGTATGATTAGAGAGTTCCAAGTCAGACTTCTGGGGCCAGTCCCAGTTGCACCTCTCCCCGGCCAGGTGGCCTTTTCAGCCCCTGGCTCTTTATCCCACTTCTGGGATCTGACTGAGGACCAGAATCCAGTCTCTGAGACGTTCGGACAGAAATGCATGGTCCAGCATTGGGGGTGGGTCCTGCCTGGAGGCTGGTGGGGGGATCCTATATGCTGTAACCTGTTTTGAGTCCTTGTCTACTCAAGTTGTCTTTTTTTTTTTAACCCATCTCTCATTACTCCAGCTTCCCTCCTTTCTGACTGATTCTTCTCTCCTTTCTGATCCCACAAAGTAGTGTCAGCCGGAGCTGACTGGCTGGCCTGCTCTGTGCTGCCCAAGCCCTTGGCCTTGAACTTGAGTATGTCAGGAGCTGGAGAGGGTGGGGCAGAGCATAAAGGGCCCCTGTCAGCAGGATGGGCCTGGCCACCCTCAGGCCGCAGCTGAGGCTGGGGAAGACCAGAGCCATCCAAGTGGGCTCAGGGCCCAGGCTGTGTCTCTAACTCCAGAAGCCTGCACGGGCCAGTGGGCCCCTCACACAGAGGCTTTGCCTGACAGCGGCTCCACTGAGTGGGTTTGGGGGTGGTGCTTTGGGGTGCCCGAGGCCGTTCCACACTTGGCTTCCAGAGGGAGCCTGGTGCTGAACTGTAGGTACAACACTGAGTATCTGCTCTGTGCCAGGCCCTGGGCCAAGAGCTGTTCCTACCACTCAGTTCTCACAGCATCATTATGAGGCAGGTCCTGTCCTTATCCCCATTTTACTGCTGGAGAAACTGAGGCTTTAAGGAAATCTACGTTCTTGTCCAAAGTCACTTGACTTGGAAGTGGAATCCCACTCTAGCAAGATTCGAATTCATGTCAGTCTGATTTTACAGCTGGCATTATAGGCGGGGTTTTTCTTTTTTTCTCCCCCTGTTAAGCTATGTTATAACCCCATTCACGGCCCATGAAAGCAGGGTAGTAATCATCATTTTAAAAAGTGAAATAGGGAGTTCCCATTGTGGTGCAGCGGAAACAAATCCGACTGGTATCCATGAGAATGCGGGTTCGATCCCTGGCCTTGCTCAGTGGGTTATGGATCTGGCGTTGGCGTGAACTGTGGCGTAGGTCACAGACATGGCTCGGATCCCAAGTTGCGTGGCCGTGGCTGGCAGCTGTAGTTCCTATTTGACCCCTAGCCTGGAAACATCCATGTGCCACGGGTGCAGTCCAAAAAAAAAAAAAAAGTGAAATAGAAGGAGTTCCCTGGTAGCCTAGTGGTTAAGGATCTGGATTGTCACTCTTGTGGCTGGGGTTCAGTCCCTGTCCTGGAAACTTCTGTATGCTGCTGGCCCGGCCGGAAAAAAAAATGGGGAAATAAATAGAAAAAAAATATAAGAGAACATCGTATATATTGAGAGTAAATATTGCTTTCAGCTTAGTTTATAGGCATGGATATCCATGTCTATAGAGATGATAGATAGATAGATGATAGATTTGGGTATGGATATACAGACATGGGTATCCATACCAAGAAATAGATCTAAATCTGTATATGTCTGAACACACATCTATACCCAAGCCCCTATATACAGAGTCCCATTATAAAACAATTCTTACTGTGGGTCACTCTCAGAATGTTAGAAAATACTGGTGTTTGGCCTCTGGTGCAGACGCTGAGCCCAAATGACTACTTTCAAGACCTAGCTCTGTTTTGCACTAGCTGTGTGACCTTGCGCAAGTTACCTAACCTCTCTGTGCCAAAATTGTCTTCCTTGGCTTCAAGGCCTTTTTGGTTTGTTGACTTTCTGGTCTGAACAATTCTCCTAGGATTGTCTTGGGTGCTGTCTTGCTCACCTACCCCCTTTGCTTAGGGCATGAAGAGGGCCCTTGGGGACCCCCATGTCCTCTCAGTTTAGAAACCAACCTCTGAACATGACAAGCAGCAGCTGCATCCTGGCAAGAGTACATGGCTGATCATTCTGGACAGAACACTATTTTGGGAATCCTGAGCCTGGAGGTGTTCCCAGCTTAGCTATTAGGTATCCTATTAGATATCTACTGTGACCTCTCCTGGCCTTTGCTTCCTCCTCTCAGAATGCAGGAAAGAAAAGGTGGATGTCTAGGTTATCTTTTGCTGTATAACAAATTATTCCAGAATTTAATGACTTAATCTTTTTTTTTGCGGGGGGCGCACCCATGGTATATGGAGGTTCCCAGGCTAGGGATCTAATCAGAGCTGCAGCGGCTGGCCTACGTCACAGCCACAGCAAAGCCAGATCTGAGCTGTGTCTGTAACCTACACCACAGCTTACGGCAATGCTGGATCCTTAACCCACTGAGCGAGGCCAGAGATCAAACCCGCATCTTCATGGATACTAGTCAAGTTTGTTATTGCTGAGCCACCATGGGAACTCCTGACTTTATCATTTTTTAATCTGCTTAAGATTATACACTTTGGGTAGGGCTTGGCCGGGACAATTTAACCGCAGTTCCATGTGGAACAATTGGGTTGGTTCAAACAGGACGGGGACAAAAGCCCAGCTCTACTTGACGCATCTGTCTGGAGCCTCAGTTCCCTTCCAGGTGGCCTCACCACATGGTTAGCTTGGGCTTCCTCATAGTATGGCAGTCGCAGAGGAACCAGACTTCTGACATGAAGGCTGGCTTCCCCGAAGTGCAAAAGTGGAAACTGCCAGGCCTTCTTAAAGTTTAGGCCTGGAGTTGGCAATACCATGCTCTCTTTGTTAAAGCAAGTCACAGGGTCCAGCCCAGATTTAGGGGAAGGGACTGCACAGGGGCCATACATACTGGGTGGTGAGATTTATTCAGGCCACTGAAGTTGCCCTCTAGAGAGGGTGCTGTCTCCTGGATGAAGCTTCCAACAGACTGAGTAAGAAAAAGGACTGAAAGCTAGCCCCCGGATTGCGGACCCTGGTGGCCACAGTCCGGTGTGGCTGTCTTGGTGGAATGACGGCAGAGGTGAGACTGCTCTGGGTCGCAAAGGGACCGAGGAGCACTTGCAAAGGAGCAGGCACTTGTAAGAACAGCCATGACTACATTATTCAGAAGAAGGAAAATTTGTAACCACTGAAATATCCATCACCAGGAGACAGGCTGATAAACAGTGGTGGAGCTGCTTTGTGGATCTCTCTGCAACTGGTAAAACCAGGTTGAGTGCGGGCTGCAAGCTGATGTGAAGGGGGCCCTGAGATGCCGTTGAAGGAGCAAAGCGTGAGCAAAACATTCATATAATGTGGTTCTGGTTTTTGCAGTATACAAAACTCCATTCAGGCCAATGTCTACACATTTGCAGGTGCATGTAGAAAGATCTGGAATGATACACTGTAAAAGTCTGTTTCCCTGAGGAATGGAGTGGTGGGATGCAGTAAGGAGAGAAGGAATTTCAGTTTTCACATCATACATGTCTACGTTGCTTGACTTTTTTTTCCCCCTCAATGAGGATGTACTACTTTTGTAATTTTCTTTTTTCTTTTTTGTTTTTCTTTTTAGGGCCATATGGACGGGATATGGAAATTCCCGGGCTAGGGGTTGAACTGGAGCTGCAGCCACCGGCCTATGCCACCGCCACAGCAATGCAGGATCCAGGCTGCAACTGTGAGCTACACTGCAGCTCACGGCAATGCCGGATCCTTAACCCACTGAGCAAGTCCAGGGATCAAACGCACATCCTCATGGATACTAGTCGGGTTCTTAACCTGCTGAGCCACAACGGGAACTCCGACTTTTGTAATTTTCAAAGAGCCAGTGCATTTTGCAAGAGAACGAGAAATGAGAAAAGAGAGTACGTTCGCAACTGTAGGGACAAGCTTCTCTGGAAGGGGCGGTGAGAGAAGCCGGTAGCTGCAGGCAGTGGGATTTGGGAAGGACTTGGAGTGTAGCCGGAGAACCAGCAGTGCAGCTCCTGCCTCGTGCAGTTGCCCATGGCCGCGGACCCTCAAACCCATAAGTGGTTTTAGAATTTTGCAGGTAGTTGTGGATCCCTGGCCTCTTTTTCAAAACCAGCCAGGTCCTTCCTTTTATAACGGGAAGGAAAGAGTTGTTAAAAGGATGTCTAGCCTAGTGCTAGAACCTCCTATGATGACGGAAATGCTTCTGTCTACACTGTCCAGAAGAGGAACCAGGAACCACCTGGGGCTGTGGAGCCCTGGTGGTGTGGCTCTTGCGACTCATGATCTGAGTTTTAAATATATTGTGTTTGAATTAATATACGTGTAAATTTAAACAGCCACACGGGGCTGGTGGCTTCTGCCTGGATTGCACAGCTCTGGACCAGTGCGGTGGTGGCCTCAGGCTAACCCCCGACCCTGAGTGGGTGGAAGGGCTTATTTGCTGACCGTGGTGGTGGAAGGACAGCTCTGCCCCCAGTGCACACTGGTGAAACCTTCCTTGGGGCTTTTTAAAAACCTGCTTCTTGGAGTCCGGGCTTCCCCTCAAGCTTGGAGGGAGGAAGCCCAGGCTGGCCACTGCTGCGCTCAGTAATGACAAGAATGGTGGGTCTCCATTATGGGTGGCTTGGGGAATTGGGGCCTACTTAGCCTTCTTAATCCTGGAGGGCCTGCTTGGCCTCTGCTCCTGGGCTTCGTGGGTAAGGACTGGTCCCTTTGGCCCTGGACTCAAGGGCCGGAAGGCAAAACCCATTCCTGGGGGTGGGGCTCAGTGCCAAGTGGGGTCAGCTTTTCTCCAGTAGAAAGAGCCAGCAGTCATCCATGTGGTTTGCAGAGCCTTCTGCACAGTTTTTTTTTTTTTGAATTCTGTCTTTATTTTAATGATTTTTTATTTTTTTTCCATTATAGCTGGTTTACAGTGTTCTGTCAATTTTCTACTGTGCTACAAGGTGACCCAGGCACACATACACATACACATTCCTTTTTCTCACATTATCATGCTCCATCATAAGTGACTAGATACAGTTCCCAGCCACACAGAGATTTGTCAGGCATTGACTTTTTGCAGAAACCTGGCTAGGATCAGTCAGTATTACCACAATGGGGAAACTGAGTCCACACTGCAGAGTCTAGGAGCCAGGTCCTGTGTGGCCCACTGCTCTGTCCTCAGAGCCTTTTGTACCGCTTGGCATGTGACAGGTGCTCAAGGAACATTTGCCGGGCGGATGGGGCTCAGAGGGGCCTGGCAGCCTGGCCAGAGGGCACATAGCCTTTGGAGGGCCTGTCCCTCCAAATCCCCACCTCTTTTTGGCCTCTGCTTGTCTCCCCTGCCCTTTATAAAAGGGTCTCACCATTTTGCTTTTGGTAAATGGGATGCACATGGTAAAATATGTATATATATCAGAACAGTACTAAAGGGTATATAATAAAAAGGAAGCCTCTTTCCACCTCCACCAATACCACTGGCCTCCCAGCATCCCTATTCTAAGACATCTGCTTTTTCTGGTTCCTGGAGGTGCTTCTAGCCGTGCTCTGTAAGTTCATACCACCACACACCCACCATGCACGTTATCTCCACCATGCACATGAGAAGCCCTGTTGGCCAACAGGATTGGGGCGGAGTTCCTTTCGTGGCGCAGTGGAAATGAACCCAACTAGGAACCGTGAGTTTGTGGGTTCGATCCCTGGCCTTGCTCAGTGGTTTAAGGATCCAGCATTGCCTTGAGCTGAGGCGTAGGTTGCAGTCTCGGCTCGGATCCTGCGTTGCCGTGGCTGTGGGAACCCTTAGCCTGGGAACCTCCATATGCCGTGGGTGCAGCCCTAAAAAGCAAACAGACAAACAGCAAGACTGGGGAGTATTGGTATTTGTAGGTTAATGAAAAACTTCATTTAAGGTGGGGATTCATAAGAAAGTGACAGTCTTTATTTTCTTTTAACCGAAGTCGCATGTTATAATCTGGTTCTATACCTTGCTTTTTTGACTTAACAGGTCATCTTGAAAATCATTACCTATCAGTACATATAATCTAATTGCTTTTATTCTTTTTTTTTTTCTGTCTTTTTGCCTTATCCAGGGCCGCACCCGCAGCATATGGAGGTTCCCAGGCTAGGGGTCTAACAGGAGCTGTGGCCGCCGGCCTTCGCCACAGCCACAGCAACGCGGGATCCGAGCCGCGTCTGCAACCTACACCACAGCTCACGGCAACGCCGGATCCTTAATCCACTGAGCGAGGCCAGGGATCGAACCCGCAACCTCATGGTTCCTAGTCGGATTCGTTAACCACTGAGCCACGAAGGGAGCTCCTAATTGCTTTTATTCTTATTGCTCGTAAGGCCCTTATGCAGGGTTGGACCATCATGTATTTGTGCTGAATCCTTGTGCTTGGGCCTGTAGGTTGTCTATGGGCTTGTGCTCATTGTCTTAGATCAACATGGCGCATTTCCGGAGCTGCGCTTCGGCCCACACACCGCTGCCCCAACAGACACTCTGCACGCCCTGATGTGATTCCCCAGGCGTGGTTCTACTTCTTTTCTGGCAAAGCCAGTTTCTCCCCCCAGGTCAGGGTCTTCACAATCCAGGAGGGCGGCAGCTTCGGGCTGGGGGTGGGGGGCGGCTGTGGTTCAGTAAGTGCGACCCTTCGCTGTGTGGATTAGTCATGATCATTTGGGTTTTAAGCCCATCTCACTTGTTTTGCACCCAGGCGCGTTACTGGCCTGGGTAATGGGGAAGTGGGGAGACTGAAGTGAATTCAGGGACTGCTGGTTCTCAGAGCTCCAACTCTGTCCCAGGTAGGTGACATCTGCCTTTTTTGTGTGTGTATGTGTCGGGGGTCAGCTTCATTCCTGGGCAGACTCTCCCTCAGGTAGTGGCAGTTTGGCTCCCAGTGGCCCAGGCTTCCATCTCTGACATCCTTTGTTTTGACATGGGTCACATGGCCGTCCCGGAACCAAACCCCATTGCCTCTTGACGGTCCTGGGTTCCTGTGGCCGCTTTGGAGTGGGGGCTTGGATCAGCACCCCCAACCCCAAACCTTAAGGGCTGGGAGGAAAGGGATGGGTGGTTCCCATTTAAGGAAAACCCATGGTGAGGAGAAGGCTGCAGAAGGCATGCTGGATGGAGGGAACCAACATCTGTGCACCGTGTAAGACTCACTGACTGTAGTTCCAGTCAGCAGTTGGAGAACCACTCCTTGCCATGGGATCTTGGAAGAGCATGCGTAATTTGCCACCTCCTCCATGCAGCCCCCATGGGTCACAGCTTTCCTTTTAAGTGGCAATCAGAGTTCTGTGATTCTTTTTTTCTTTAATTTTTTAAATTATATAGTTGATTTACAGAGTTCTGTCAGTTTCTGCTGTACGGCAAGTTGATCAAGTCATATGTATATGTACACACATTCTTTTTTTGTGATTCTTAAAAACCCTCAGGGGATAGGGAGTAAGACCCTTTGGGAATCTGCTGTATCTGATGCCTTTCTCCTCAAATAAATGTTCTTATAACTTTACTTCCAGTTTCAGGGTACTCATAGCCCCCAGGATGAAAACCTCTGCCTTAGTTTTTATGGCTATTTTTTTAACCTCATTATTTAACTCTTTTTCCCCCTATATGGGTCTTCTCCACTCCAGGGGCACAGGGCTTTGGACCTGGGCTTCAGACCTGGTTTTGTACTGAACTCTATTGGCATTGAACCTTAACTCCCTTACCTATAAAATGAGGGAAAAAAGTATCCATCTCTTGGGATCATTTTAAGGATTAAATGAAATAACACATGTTGTGGTTTAAGGCTTCACCTGCAGTAAGCCCTCAGTAAACCTTCTCCATAGCCCGATAAGGCCTCTGGAGCTGCTGATGTGTTCTGGAACATTCCCAGGGAACCCGTTCCATCTCTTTGGGGGCCTCGGACAGCATGTGGAAGGGGCTTGACTGCTGTTTGATGGATGAAGAGGTCCAGAGAGAACATCTCTGTCCACTCAAGAGTTCCCTGGAGTGATTCTCCTCCATTTGCAGGTGGGCAGGCTAAGGCCGAGGAGGTTTCAGTGACTTATGCAGGTGCCTTGGCGTTAGTTTGGGTTAGTTGTGAGTGCTTTTACGTTCTGAACTTAGGACACCCCTCACTTGTTTTATAACCTGTGCCTCCTGCCTGGCCACGGACAGGCCACAGGTGACAGCTCACCTGTGTGTGATGGCCGCGTGAAGTTGCCTGGTTTCAGCAGAGTCCTTTCCAGCCCCTGCACCCTGGCCAGGGGCTCCGCTGCCCACCTGGCTGGACCCCAGGTGGTGGGTGTAGTTCTGTAGGAAGGCAAACTGGTGCTTTGCTTTGACCTTTTTTTTTGGGGGGGTGGGGGTGGCACACCCACGGCCTATGGAAGTTCCCAGGCTAGGGGTCTAATCTGAGCTACAGTGACCAGCCTATGCCACAGCCCCAGCAACACCAGATCCGAGCTGCTTCTGCGACTTACACCACAGCTCACGGCAACGCCAGATCCTTAACCCACTGAGCGAGGCCAGGGATCGAACCCACAACCTCCTGGTTCCTAGTCAGATTCTGCTGCGCCACGACGGGAACTCCCCTGGTGCTTTGCTTTGAGTGTATTAAGACACAAAGTCCCTGTGGTTAACAGCAAATTAATCACAGCGTTAAGGAGGGACCGTCTGGGTAGACATGACTTCATGAGCTTGTCATAAAGTCTGTCCCTGCCGTGTTTCACTCCCCAAGATTCTTGACGTTCAGCAAAGGAACCGCAGATAGAGTTACCAAGTTTTACAGAAATATTTTTACTGGGCAGAAGATTGTTTTATGGTGAGAGCCGGTTATTTCAGGAGACAAGCAAAGAGCCCTTTATTCTCCCGTTCCGTGGGAGGAAAATATTATGCTAGGGAGCCCGCTGCTTGGACGGGCCGTTTGAGAGGCCGGGCTACATTGCTGGAGTTGGGAGCGGATGACCTGTGACGGTGCGGGAGCCTGGGGGGGGGCTCCTAGGCGTGTGCCTGCCTTGTCCGAACTCTCCTTGGAGATCTGGGGCCTGTCGTGTGAGTAGAAGGGGCGCCTCTGCTCATAGAACAGGAGCGGGGTGTGACCTGGGGGTGCACGGCAGGAAAAGGAAGAAGCAGGGCGGTGTGGCCCATGGGGGTGCCCCAGCAGGAGGACGAGCCTAGGGTCAGCCGGCTCTGGCCCAGGAACTCTGGGTCTTCTCTCCTCGCAGCCTCCATTTCCACTTGTTAATTGACGAGAACAGTGATCCACCACGCGCACTCGAGGAGCACGTGTGCTGAGATCATCTGTGCCAAGCACTGACTCGTTCACTCCATCTGTGATGTCCGGTGGTGACTGTCCGAGGCAGGGCGGCGGGCCTTCCTCATCCGCATTCCAGAATCAACTCACCCTGCAGCTTCCTTGGCTGGTGGTGCCTTAGAGTTCAGGGGGCCTGTTTCCCGCATCCCAGAGGAGACTTCTGGTCCGATACCGCAGTGGGGGGACTGGACGTATGTATGCATGGCTCCAGCCAGCTGGAGAATCACGGACCTCGTTCCTTGAGCTCCAGCCTGTACTCCGTTCGGGGAAGGGACCGTTCCCTCCTGGAAATTAGGGGAAAACAATATTGTATTGACTGTCCTCGGGGAGGATGGGGTTGACCTTTGCAGAGTCAGGGTTTGTTCCCCATCCCCACCTCCATGTGGAAGAAGGGTGCCCGCCAAGAGTTTCGTTTGCGTCTGGAGCAGCCGTGGGCCTGATAAGGAGGTGGCCCCCTTGCCCTCTTCTTGCTTCTGAGTATAATCCCTTTTAAGTTGGGCAGTTGGAGAGGGTTTGATTTAGATTGTCCTCTTCCTCACCTTCTTGTCAGTATTTAGATCCGCAAGGGAGAGTTTATCTCGTTCTCCCCGGAGACCCGTCGTTTCAGCTTTGGAATGGTACCCAAGTTTACAGAATGGAGTCTGGTGCCCAGAGCCTTCTGGTAAATATTTTGCGAAGTTGAATTCCTCTGGCATTATGGCCCGAGGCTTGGACAGTGGGTGCTTTTCCACATCTCAAGGACTGAACTTGGACTCTTCTCATACAGGGCCCTGCACGTGGGCTGCGGGCTAAGGCGTCTTAGCTCCCAGAACGCCTGCCTGTTAAGGGTCCTCTTGTGTTGTGCCTTCTGTCAGGAATCCAGGCATTGCTTCTTCGTCCCCTGCAAATGCAAGTGCCCACCCCCTCTTTATCCTCCAAACTGTGGCTTCCTGCCTCCTCTCACCGCCCCCACCTCCTGCCGGCAGCCCCCACCTAAGCCTTCCCCCAAGACCGCCCCTTCCTTGTTCGTCAAAGCCTTTCCATTGCTTTGCTGATGTGCTGAGTTGGCCAAGTGAGATGGGTGGTCCCTGGGCAAGATCCATGTCTCTCAGTCTCAGTGTCCTCGTCCATAAAATGGGATGGTATATGGAACAACCCGCTTCCCCCAGGCTGAGTGGGAAGATGAGAAGATAATGGGTGAGACACCTCTCGGCCTGGTGTGCAGTAGGGTTTGGTAAAGGCGTCTCTCCCTCCCCTTAAATGATAAGCTGCTCAAGGGCAGATGCCAGTTGTCAGTCATCTTCGTGTCTCTGTGAGAGCCTCTTAGCATGCAGTCCTGTCCGCTGTAGCCCTAAAGACAACGGTCACTGGAACCGCTGGTTAGGACTGGTGCTGACTCTCCAAAGGGTTCCTTGGTTGGAGAAAGTCTCTCAGAGCTTCATTCCCAAGGCTTTGGGGGAAGAGAAGCGACATGGCCCTAGCAGAGTGGTCAGAGCACCAGGGCGAACTGTGCACTAAGGCGCCACTGGCCTCGCTGGGCTGTTGAGCCTTTGAAGAAGGGCTGGGCTGGGTTGTAAATACAGGGCCGATCTCAGAGGTTCGGTGTGAAAACAGAGAGTGTAGAATTTCCCCTTACTCATTTTTACATCAATAACACAAATAACGATATTTTGAAATGGCAAGAGTTTTGATATTTTGTCTGAAACAACATTATTAAAATTAATTTCACCTGTTTCTCCCCTTTTTAAAAATGTGGCTACTAGAAAATTTGAAGTTACACATATGGCTTGCATTCTCTTCCTATTGCGCAGCACTGGTCTAGATTCTAGAACATTCCCGGCGGTGATGCTATTATTGCTCGTGGAGAGGTGAAGCGTTGGTTCTTGGTGGGGGCAAAACAAAATCTTACTCTTTTAGGTATAAAGCGTAAATATATACACAGACAAACAATGTACCTATGGTATTAAAGTTTTCTGTCGGGGCAATTAGGGAAAAAAAGCTTCAGTAGGCTCTGAATGGGGCAGGCAGATAGAAAGCATGAGACGTTCTGCAGAGAGAACCAGACTTCATGCAGATGCTGGCTCTGCCGCTTCTTAGCCCTGTGACCTTGGGCAAGTTCCTTAACCTCTCTGGGCCTCTGTTTCCTCGTCTGGGAAATAGGTGTAGCCACGGTTCCTACCCCACAGAGCGGTTGTGTCGATTGAGAATATCTGAGAAACACTTAGCCCGGGACCTGACACAGAGCAGGTGAGAAATAGGGCCGCTGGAACCGTTGCTCGTGTTGATGTGTATTGAGCCAACCGGCTGGGGCTTCACTTCCAGGAGTGACAGAGTGACTGTAATGTCTGTTAGCCTCGGTCCTCCACCTGGAAAATGTGTTGCTGGGGGGACCGTAACATCTGTGCAGCGCTTTGTGCTGAGTGAGGAGTGTGACCGGAGGGTCTTTGAATGATGAGCAAGAGTTCCCATCGTGGCACAGCAGAAACGATTCTGACTAATATCCGTGAGGACGCAGGTTCGATCCCTGGCCTCGCTCAGTGGGTTAAGGATCTGGTGTTGCTGTGAGCTGTGGTCTAGGTCACAGGCACAGGTCGGATCCTGAGTTGCTGTGGCTGTGGTGTAGGCCGGCAGCTGTAGCTCCGATTAGACCCCTAGCCTGGGAACCCCCATATGCCGTGGGTGTGACCATAAAAAGACAAACCCACACCAGCACGACGCCAGGGTTTCACACCGCGGGCTGGTCATCGGTGGTCTCCTCCAGAATCCTGGCAGACCCTCCTGGCCTAGCCGGTGAGCAGCTGTCGGGGCTGGGCTGCGCCTGTGCCCGGCAGCTTCTCCCTGGGGCTGCCTTCAAAGCGAGAGCTAGCAGGAAGGTGGAAGGGGAAGGAGGGGCTGCCCATTGACTGCCTGACACAGACAATTGGATTAAAGGTCCCTTTCAAGGCCAGGGAAATTGTCAGTGACATGGGCCCCGGCTTGGGGACTGCAGGCGGCCGCCTTCCAATAACTTGACCACATTCCCTCTTCTGAGATCACGATCCGAGAGACACAGATGCCGAGGCTCTGCTTGCTGTGGGAGGAAGTGATGGAGAGAGGCACCGGCTGGTCAGCAGTGTAGCTAGAATGAGGGTGACCAGCTGGCTGCACTGCTGTGTGGAGCCGGGTGTATGTACATGGTGGCTTTCAGGGTCGGGTGGGGCCCTTGGGAGTTTCAGGTGGACTGGATACTTGGGTACCACTGCTTGAAACCTCCTCTCAGCTGTGACTCAGACATCCAGATGTAAGCTGTCCTCTTCCTCATCCTCTTCCCTGGGAACCCAAGAGCTCTCCAGCCTCCCCAGCGCAGTGGCTGTTCCTCCGTTCCCCTGTCGTTCGGCTCAGGACCTGGAGTTCGTTCTCCCTTCCTTCAACGGAAGGGTCAACAGATGGACAACTTTTGTCGATTCTGCGACCAAATGAAATCTCAAAATTTTTCCTTTCTTGCCATTGTCCCCATGCTGGTTTAAGCCGTCATCCTATCAGTCCCTGGAGGATCCTGTGTTTCAACCAGGCCGATGTTACAGAACACGATGGGATTTTACAGAGTCCTACTCCTTCCTAAATCCCTGCTGTGACTCCCCACGACCTTGAGAGGAATGTTAAAATCCTTCCCATAGTCTGTGGTGGCCGCGATATGTGCCTTTCCGCCCCGTCTCACCTCCTGCCGCCGCCCCCCACTCCCTGTGTCCCAGCCACTCAGGTCCTTTCGGGAACACCTCCAGCACGCTTCTACCTCAGGGCCTTTGCACATGCTGTTCCCTCTGCTTGGGATGCTTTTCCTGATACTCTTACGCTACCCGCCTTTCAGGACTCAACTTCCACATCACGGCCTCAGAGCAGCCTTCGCAGAGGCCCCGCTCAGCACCAGGTCCTTCGTCGCTGTTGTTCTTCATAACACCCTCGCCCTTTCTGCTTTCTTGGGCTGCTCGTGGCCACTGGTCATCAGTGATTAGTTCACGTGGTCGTTGAGTTACTGTTCACCTCCTGCAGGAACATCACCTCCAGGTGCGAGGGGGCAGTTTTTCTTATTAACCCCCAGAGCTCAGTGCCAGCCCACGCCGGGCGGGTAGTGGTTATCCATCTACTGATACTTGCAGAAGGAAATTGCTTCACTTATGCTTTGGACAAGTTCCTTCCCTTTGCTGGGCTTCAGCTATCTTTTTCCTAAACAGGGGTGAGGGTGGTTGGGCTCAGCCACTTCTAAGTCGCTTTTATCTTGAATTAATCTCTCTATCTGTCTGTCTATCTGTGTGTCTGTCTATCTATCTATGTTTTGGGGGCCACCGCCACAGCAAGTGCCTCCTGGGGTCAGATCAGAGCTCTGCCTGGTCTCTGCCCCACCACAGTTCCCGCCGGGGACATCTTGGCTCAGGTCTGGGACAGGGTCCCAGCCCACCAACCCTTTGGAATCAGAGGCCCTTGGCGGAGGTGCAGCTTCCTGAGGGGATTAACGCGCTGTATGAGCACCACCTCTCCAGTTTTTCTGGTAGCTGTTCCTAAGACCACCTCCTGTGTGCCTGGGAAAGTTAAACAAATAAGTAACTTCGGGATCAACCCCGGGCGATTCCGATGCAGTGGGTATCTGAGAACGCTTCTGGAAACGGGTCAGGCCCACAGCCACAGCGACTGAGAGGGGAGGCGCTGACCCACAAATGGTCAGGGTTCTGTGAGCACAGATCAGGCGGGGATGTCTGGCCCAGGGAACGACAGCAGTCAACCCTCTATGACTGGGTACGGCTCAGGAGTCACTTTTTCTGGGGGAGAGGGTCTTTTTATCTTTTTAGGGCCACGCTTATGGCATATGGAGTTTCCCAGGCTAGGAGTCCAATCGAAGCTGTAGCCACCTGCCTACACCACAGCCACAGCCACACAGGACCCGAGCCGCATCTGTGGCCTACATCACAGCTCACAGCAGTGCTGGATCCTTAACCCACTGAGCAAGGCCAGAGATCGAACCCGTGTCCTCATGGATGCTAGTCAGGTTCGCTAATCTCTGAGCTACGACGGGAACTCCAGGAGTCACTTTTTATTCATTGATTGATTGATTGATTGATGTATTTATTTATTTATTTATCTCTCTTTTTTTTTTTTAAGGGCTGTACCCACAGCATATGGAGGTTCCCAGGCTAGGGGTTGAATGGGAGCTGCAGCTGCCAGCCTATACCACAGCCAAAAGCAACACCAGATCCAAGCCACATCTGCGACCTACACCACAGCTCACACAACGCTGGATCCTTAACCCACTGAGCGAGGCCAGGGATTGAACCCTTGGCCTCATGGACTGTGGTCAGGTTAGTTACTGCTGAGCCACAACAGCAACTCCCCAGGAGTCACTTTTTAACAGATACATACATACGGTGTGTGTGTATTTGTAAATTTTATTTGTGCCTCATCATAGCTTTTTGAGGGGAGCGTTCTCACACCCATTTTACAGATGGTCAAACTGAGGCTCTGAGTGACAAGTGCCTTCTTCCAGGTCACAGGGGCGTTGCGTGCTGGGACTCCATATCAGATCCAGACTCGGGACCGCCCGTGTCCACTGTGCCTCACCACTGCCTCTCTTGGGACTCAGTGTTCCTGCCTGTCAAATGGGCATGCGGCACTGGCCTCAACCACCTCCTGGGCTGGGGTGCGGGCAGCGCTTGCCGAGTGGGGCTGGGGACTGGAAACTGGTGTGGGTGAGTCAGTCCTCCCAACCGAGGGCGAGCTCCTTGAAGTCGGGGCTCGGGGCGGAGGTGCCCCGGGAGGGCCTGTTTGGTTTGGTTGACGTTTCTGAGGGATGCTGGGCCTCTCTTGGTGCTCTGGCTGAGCGGCCACAGTCGTCTTCCCCCAGGGACTAAAATCAGGATTCCTTGGCTCTTGGCCGGGCCTCGTCTTGTTTTTGGAAAAGGCTCCGTTTTGTTCCTCCTGCTGCTGGCAGCGGCCGGAGCCTAGCCTCAGCCAAGTGACTGTCCTGCGTGGTCTCCACTCACACGCCGCGGCCTGCATTGATCTGGGCGGAGTTGTTAGCATCTGGCCCTGCAGGCCTGGCCTCCAGCGGGCCAGGAGGGACTGTGCCCCGGCCGTGCCAGGACCAGGGGGTCCCCCTGCCCGCACCCCTGCCTCAAGGCTGCTCTGTAGGGGCAGAGGCTCTCTGACGGAGGCTCCGGGGTTTTCTTTGGCACTCGGGGAGCTGATGGCTCCCTCTCCCTTTTCTTTGGAGTGCTGTAAAAATAAAAAGTTAAAAGACCCTCGAGTCTGAACAGGAAAACCAACTACATGAAACCAAGCTGCTTCCATGTGGGGGCCACGGACTGTGAACACCCACGTTTGAAACTTCCTCTCGTCGGAATTTATGGAAGCCTCGGAAGGTTTTCCTTTTCCCTTTAAACATCAGAATTGGCTTAGGGCATTCTTTAAAAGCATAACCCCGGTGCCGCTCACAGCTTGATTGAATACAGCTTGAATACAATAGTAACTTCTGAACCCGCTCTCTTCAGAGGGAGCTGGAAAGTTGTTTCATGACACCAGTAAGTAGGTTTTTTTTTTTCTCCCTCTTGGCCAAAAAGTATATTCTAAGATTTATTAGATTCTCCAGCCCCCTCCCCCTAGTAACCCAGATTTTTGCTTGAAGTGAAGGAAACTTGCTCAGAACAAGTTCTTTCACTAGGGGCTGAGAGTGGCAGATTCCAGTTCTTTGGTGGCAGTAGGCGGGGTGACTCGGAGGGC
Source organism: Catagonus wagneri (assembly GCA_004024745.2). NCBI lineage: Eukaryota > Metazoa > Chordata > Mammalia > Artiodactyla > Tayassuidae > Catagonus > Catagonus wagneri. The sequence goes on from PVHT020000180.1 coordinate 209,893, forward strand.
GGGCGGTTGGCACTGAAGGAGCCACCAGTGCCCGGAGGCCGCTGTTAAGAGGCAAGCGGTGGAGTTCCCTTCGTGGCTCAGTGGTTACCGAATCCGACTAAGAACCATGAGGTGGCGGGTTCGATCCCTGGCCTTGCTCAGCGGGTTAAGGATCCGGCGTTGCCGTGAGCTGTGGTGTAGGTTGCAGACGCGGCTCGGATCCCGCGTTGCTGTGGCTGTGGCATAGGCCGGTGGCTACGGCTCCTGTTAGACCCCTAGCCTGGGAACCTCCATATGCCGCAGGGCTCTACATAATAAGGCAAAAAGACAAAAAAAATAATAATAATAAGAGGCGAGCGTTGACAAGGATCCGCTCCACGGATCAGAACCACGCAGGGCCTGGGCTCTAGAAATGTCAGCAGGAGGGTGATTCTCTGTGGGGGAGAGGGGGCTCAGTGGGGGGTAGGGAGGCGGGTGAGGAAACCCTCTGAGTTTTTCTGCCCAGGGAATCGGTTCTCCTGGGGATGGGTTGGGCAGCCTGTGTTCCTGGGAGGGGGCGTTTGCCAGGGGGGGCGAGGTGGTGACACTCTTCCCCCTGAAGTCGCTTGGAGTCCTGGTCCGTCTCCAGCTGTGTTGTGTGAGCCTCGTGGAGGGTTCTTCCGGGGCCGTGGGGTCAGAGTGTGGCCTTTAGGGAGCTCAGGGCCTCTCCAGCGTTGGGTCGCGGGTGGCGTCCTTTCTCCTTTTCCTTCTGGACTTAGCGGAGGCTCGGCTGGTGAGGCGCACACCTGGTTTTTTGGGCTCTTACGGCCTAAGCAGGTTATTTTTAAGCAGGTTATTTTTTAACGAATTAGTTGCCAGCGTTTGAAAAGTGGGACATTTCACGTAGGAACCCGGGATGAGAAGATGGAAGATCTGAAAGGACGAGGCCTAGATTCCGGCATGGCCCCCGTTGGTCGCACCCTCATTTAGAGCGATGGGATCTGGGGACATCTGGCAGCATCTGGAGACGTTCTTGATTGTCGCCGCTTGGGTGGGCATTGCTGCTGGCCTCTGCTGGGTAGAAGCCAGGGTGTTGCTCAACCTGCCGTGCTGCACAGGACAGCCCCGCGACTAAGGGTGATGTGGCCGCAGTGGTGCCATCCCGCTGTGGGGGGCAGGTGGGCTCCGCTTAGCCTCAGAGCTTCCACCAAGCCCACCTCTGGCTTCTCGATGGTTCTGGGTTCCGGAGAATGATCACTAGTTCCTCGGCTCATTCCTGCCTTTCGAGGTTGGAGCTATGCAATCGTTTCGTTCTCCTCCCAGAGCCCTCCCTGCCCAGGCCCTGGATAAATGGAGTCTTGGTGGCCGGCAGATGTGTGCACTGCCGAGCGTGTCTCAGAACAGCTGGGAGGAGCATCTTTCCCCACCCCCCCTGTCAGCCGGTATGAAGAGAGCCACTCGCCCCTCCTACTCTTTCCGAGGCAGCCAAGATGATGCAGACCCCCAGTGATGATAATGCCTTGTTTAGAGAGTTCCTGTCACGGCTCAGTGGAAAGGAATCTGACTGGTATGCATGAGGACGCAGGTTCAAGCCCTGGTCTTGCTCAGTGGGTTAAGGATCCGGCGTTGCCGTGAGCTGTGGTGTAGGTTGCAGACGCGGCTCGGATCCTGCGTTGCTGTGGCTGTGGCGAAGGCCGGCGGCTACAGCTCCGATTTGCCCCCTAGCCTGGGAACCTCCGTATGCCGCGGGTGTGGCCCTAAGAGGACACACTCACAGAAATAATGCCTTGTGTAAATACCGATAACTAGTGACTAACAGGATTGTCAAGGGAGCAGAGGCAGAGAGCTCGGACTGGGTGTGAGCCTCTCAGGGAGGCCCAGGGGGCTCCAGAAGTCGGCCCGAGAGAGGCTGTCAGGTTGTCACCTGATTCCCTGCAGCGAGTACTGAGCCCCTGCCCCCCGCCAGCACCGTGAGGCAGCACGAGGGGCCGTCCCAATGCCCCCTTTAGGAGCTGCCCAGTGTAGTGGGAGGTGCCGAAAGTGATGGGTGGGAAAAGGTGTGAAATAATCCAGAGCAGGAGGGGTTGACGGCAGGAGCAAGGGTTTAGATCACATCCCAGCTCCGTTTCTCCCAGCCGCTTGACCTTGGACCAGTCACTGAACCTCTTGACCCCTGGCCCTTACTTATCGATGCAGATGGTGGGAATGCCTCTCCGGCGGGCCATTGGGTGGATGGGTAGAATACACGAATAAATCACTGTTTTTTTTCCAAAATAATTTCCATAAGGCATTCTTGAGCAAGGGTAGTAGGCACAGTTAAGCACCCAGGGGCTTTAAAGTGGACCCCTCTTTGGAGGCTCTCAGGAGGTGGATCTGACTTAACAAGGCGAGTTTTTCCTGTGTTGCCTTTGCCTTGAGCTGCTCACCCTTGTGAGGATCTCTTTCCTCAATCTGTGGCATTTTCTTTCTTCTTTTTTTTTTAATGGCCGCACCCACGGCATATAGAAGTTCCCGGGCTAGGGGTCGAATCGGAGCTGCACCTGCCAGCCTACACCACAGCCACTGCCACGCCAGATCCTTAACCTACTGAGTGGTGCCAGGGATCGAACCCACAACCTCATGGATACTAGTCGGGTTCGTTACCGCTGAGCTACAACGGGAGCTCTGATCTGGGGGATTTTCCTTTCTTTCTTCTCCTGTTTTAGAGGGGGTAACCCTGGCTGTTGCAGCAGAGGTTTAAACCTCACTCTGCTTCCCAAGGGTGCCCTGACCAGAGATGCTTGGGAAACGGGTGATGGCATCGGGTTAACGAGCGTTTTAATCTCTTACTTTTGGCAGAGATTGTGAATCGGTGAGCCACCTCTGGCCCCCAGGAAGGCTGTATTTGACCCATGCAATGAAAAACCGAATAGAAGCAACATTTGAAAACAGGGGATTTCACTTAGCTGTCCAGATTTCTGACTTCTTGTTATTTTTTTCATTTATTTACTCTTTAATGGTTTTTTCTTTTTAAAAACGTTTTATTGAAAGTATAGTTAATTTACAAGACTGTGATCATTTCTGCTGTACTACAAAAAAATCGAAGTCTGGTTGATGCACAGTATTACACGTGTATAGCCTAGTTATGTGCTAACACGGCATCAGCTTCTTAGCCTCGCAGTGCCCGCCGATCCTGTTTCTCTCTCAGTTCCCCTTTATCACTGCTCTTTCATCTGTTTTCCAATAGAGATATGTTTCTTTTCTGTCTCTCTCCTTTTTTTTTTTTTGGCCATCTGGAAGTTCCTGGGCTGGGAATGGAACCGGTGCCACCTTAGTGACATGCTGGACCCTTGGCCACCAGCGAACTCCTTTTTCTTTTCAATAAATATTTCTATTTCTCTCGTAGATGAACTATAAGGTGGTTCTTTGTTTTAAGAAAAATGAGACACGGCTTATTTCGTCGTGGAGATGAAAGTTTCTGTATGTTTCCTGTGCAAATATACAACCTGGCCCACTTCACTTGTTTGGATAACTAGTTCCTCTAGGATTGTGGCGGTGACATCTGCCCCATGCCCACATCCTGCTTCTCATAGGACAGTGCCTCCCAAATAGAGTATCCCACTAGGGATTCTGGGGATAAAAAAGATCTGTGCTAAAGTAAGTGTGGAGAACAATAGTTATACAACAACCAGTTAAACCAGTTTCTTTACTGCAGGACTTCTCAGAGCCTTTGTTGTGCAAAGGTGCGTTGTGAATCCTGAACATGGGGTTTTAGTATATCTCAGTGTGCTTTCAATTTGAGGACCAGTTTGCTGAGCTCCCCGCTGAGACTTGGAGGGCTCCTTGCTGTGTGAGGCCCCTGGCACTTGCTCAGAAGCAACTTGGATTGAGAGAACGGGCTGAACAGCCAGTGCCCGCTCTCTGCGGTGGGTCTGCGGCTCTGGGTATTTTGTGGGCTTCCACAGAGCTGGCGACTTGTTTTTCTGATCCAGGATGACGTTGGGCAGTTTTGCAGCAGCTCTGGGTCGCTGCGAGCCTACAGGGCTGGAAGAGTGGTGTGGGGCCGGGGAATTGTTGGGTGTAGGAAGGTTGCCTGGTTGATCTTCCTGAGCTGCGCGTAGTGTCAGGTGTATTTCTTGCCCCATAATGCGTTTGTCTCTTGGCCCAGCCAGCTCGTGGACCAGATGCCAGCCTTGATCTGCTGAGTTTCCTGGGATGTTTCTGAAGGCCAGTGTGCGTTGCCTGCCCAGGGATGTCTCAACTCATTAGTCCATTCGAGCCAAAAAGGGCCTCAGATCGTGAATTTGGGGCTGTCTTCTAATTATGCCTCGAATGTGATTTTAGTTAAAGGGTTAAGGGCTCTCCCAGCACTGTTCTTCCTACGGCAGTCCCTCAGGCCTCTGCCTAGAGCTTTGCCAAGATGCGATTCTTTTCTGTCCCAGAGCCCGAGAGAGGCTAGGTCTCACAGGTGCCTGTGTCTGGGCTGAGGTCTCTGCAAAGAGCACGGTAGCCTCACACCTTCCAGATGTCGCTGTGTGTGTGCGCGCAGGGGTCGGACGGCGCCGTGTATGGGTCAGCTTGCACATTCATTCTGGACAGGACAGCAGGGGCCTCTGGTGACCCAGCAGGGATTCTGAGGTCCAAGGCCCCTCTGCCTTTCCCTTAGTGTTCATCCCAGTTCACTCCTGTCTTTGGTTCTGCTGGGAACGCATGTTTGTTTCTTCCACATGTATGCCTCAGACCCTCCCCAGGCGTGCTGCCAAGCATAGATTAAAGTATAGGATGCATGACCAGGGAGTTCCTCTTGTGGCTCAGTGGGTTATGAACCTCACAGAGTGTCTGTGAGGACATAGGTTCGCTCTCTGGCCCCCTCTCCCTGGGTGAAGGATCCAGCGTCGCCTCGAGTTGCGGTGTGGCTCACAGATGCAGCTCGGATCCAGCATGGCCGTGGCTGTGATGTAGGCCTGCAGCTGCAGCTCCGATTCAGCCCAGCCCAGAAATTCCATCTGCCACAGCGATGGCAAAAGAAAAAAAATAAAAGAAAGAAAAGATGCGTGAACATGCCGCTTCGGGCTGTGTGCTGATGCTGACCTGGGGGTCAGCCTGAGCAGCCTGGCGTAGGAAGCAGGTGGCTGTGATGGGTTAAAGCTGCAGCTTCTTTGACACTCCGCCCCCTCCCCCCTTCACACACACACCCCTTTCAGAAGTGGAGTTTATCCTCCTAACTTGAGTCTGGGCAGACTCTGTAACTGCTTTACCTAGGAGAAGGCACTGCAAGGAACACCTAAGAAGTCCTGGCAGCTTCTGCTCTTGTGGTTTTGAGAGTCCCAAGCCGCTCGTGAGAAGTCCAGAGACCTGGCTGGAGAAATACATAAAGAGGTCACCTGGAGAGAGTGAGGCTCAGAGACAGGATGGAGCGAGAGCGAAGCCCAGCTGTCCCTGTGTCTCAGCTGAGCCTGGTCCCCTAGCCGTGCCTGACAGGGGGCCAGACACGGAGTGAACCGTGCTGCTCGCTCCAGCCCAGGTGAGCTCCTGGTGATGGCAGTTCCATCCTGCCTCTGCCGGCAGCCGCGCCGGAGACTCCGGCAGGTCCAGTAGAGCCGCCTAGCTGAGCCCTGGCGATCCACGGCATCATGAGCGATGCCGGAGTGGCAGGTTTAAGCCACTAAGTCTGGGATGGTTTGTTACACCCTAGATATCCAGAACAGAGGTGCAGCTTAATGTCAGCTCTGGGGCGCCATCTGTAGATGGTGACGGGTCCCAGACACTCAGGCTGAGGTTGCAGATGTGGGCCTGGCTGCATAAGGCCTCCTGAGGGAGGGACCTGCTGTGGGGCCAGGCCGTGGCAGTTTCCCAAGCTCAAGGAGCTAGGACAGGAGTTCCCGTCGTGGCTCAGTGGTTAACGAATCCAACTAGGAACCGTGAGGTTGTGGGTTCGATCCCTTGCTCAGTGGGTTAAGGATCCAGCGTTGCCGTGAGCTGTGGTGTAGGTTGCAGACGCGGCTCGGATCCCGCGTCGCTGTGGCTGTGGCGAAGGCCGGCAGCTACGGCTTCTGTTAGACCCCTAGCCTGGGAACCTCCATATGCCATGAGTGCGGCCCTAGAAAAGGCAAAAAGACAGAAAAAAAAAAAAGCCAGGACAGGGAGTTCCTGTTGTGACTCAGCAGGTTAAGAACGTGGCATAGTGAATAGTGAAAATGCAGGTTCGATCCCTGGCCTTGCTCCGTGGGTTAAGGATCCAGCATTGCCACGTGCGTAGGTTGCATATGTGACTAGGATCCAGCGCTGCTGTGGCTGTGGCATAGGTCGGCAGCTGCAGCTTCGATTCGACCTGGGAACCTCCATAGGCTGCAGGGGCGGCCTTAAAAAGAAAAACAAAAAGCATCAGGAACAAGGCTGGATTTGGGATGTGCTGCTTCGGAGAATACAGAGGGTCCTTTTTTTTGTTTCTTTTTCATTTAATCATGGCCTTTCATGGGCCTATGTTCCAGGGTGGAGAAACCTGTCTTGAAGTTCTGATTTTGACCACGCAGCGTCTGCCACCAAAGAGACACCAAGGGACCGGGAGGGGTGGACAAAACCCTTCGCTGGCATTTGTAACCAAATGTGTGACTGAAGCAGGGCCTGGGGACACTGGCAGTTCCAGTTCGTCCACTCAGGGGCTGGCGGGGCCTTAATGGGAGTGCAGGAGAAGGAGCCCAGCAGCTGGGCCATGTCAGCCTCGCAGAGATCAGGTCCCTGCCAGCCAAGGAATTCTGGGCCTGAGACTGAGACGAGGCTGCTTTGGAAGCACATCCTGGGCCCTGGAAGAATCTGAGCGCCCTGGGCAGCCAGCCCGACTGGGGACTTGGGGCCGGAATGCCGGGAACTGAAAGCTGGCCTGACTTCTGAGGCCCGAGGAGCTGGCTCTGCGGAGGCCTCGCCGCCTCCAAGATCCAGCCGCCCAGCCTTCACCCAGGCCGGGCCCTCCCCTCCTCCCGCTGCCCCCGTCAGCCGTCCGTCTCCTGTCCTTCCTCGATGCACCTCAGGCTCCTGGGCTGGACACTGGGGTCTGTGCCACTTTTTTTCTTTTCTCTCCTTGGAATCTGGTAATAGAAATACAAAGGAGAGAGGCAGGACCCGCAGTGACAGTGGCCACCATTTATCCATAAACTTCTATGTGCCCAGACACACTGAATGTTTTTGTTCATTCTTTTCTTTTCTTTTTTGTTTGAGGGCCGCAGGTGCAGCATATAGAAGTTCCCAGGCCAGGGGTCGAATCAGAGCTGGAGCTACCGGTCTACACCACAGCCATAGCAACGCCAGATCCTTAACCCACTGGGTGAGACCAGGAATCGAACCGGCCTCCTCATGGATACTAGTTGGGTTCATTACCACTGAGCCACAATGAGAACTCCTTTTATTGGGGAACTGGATCATTATTTTATTAAGGGCACTATACAAACACCCAGTGAAACGCACCCTTCCTTTGAATGACGAGGGTGTTTTGTGTTTCGATGCGGTGCTGACAGTGTGCCTGGCACTGTTCTGGGTGTTTTGTGAGCTAGGTGCCTTTACCATCCTCGTGTTCCAGATGAGTATCTGAGGCCCAGAGTGGTCCGTTTACCCAGAGAGCTGACTTCAACACCCGCGGTCAGGCTCTGAGCCTTTGCTGCGCTGCCTCCAGGCCAGGTCTGTGTCCCTCTGGAAGATTTGCATGGTCTGACATTTTAGAAGACTAGTTCCCATCGGGGTGTAACATTTTCACTGTGTTGTGTGAGTCAGGTCCAAACTGCAGTCATTTGAAGATGCCAGTGAGTGGGGTCTGCTTAGGCAAAGCCCTGGCCCATGGTTGAGTGAATGGGGGCTTCTTTCCCCGTGTGAAATCTCAGATCACTGAGCCACAGGGGCTCAGCGCAGGGGAGGGCTGTCTCCCTGCATCCACCCCCATCCCCAGCCAGGGCTTGGTTAGCTAGCTCTGCTCTCTAAGGACCTCCAGTGCTACATGTCTGGGATACAGGATGAAGGAGATGCTTGGGCCAGAGGGCAAGCACCAGGCCCCATCATCTGTTCGGACTCATAAGGCCAAGAGATGTCCTAGGCTCCCGTGGACCATCGTTATCCACAGCCAGCCCTTGGTGAGGGAGGAAAGCCCACTCACTTTCCAGTCCTCCAGCAGGTGTAGGAAACATCTTCCTGGCCTTGGGACTAAAGAGTAAAGTCCAGGCCAGCAAGCTTCACTCCTTCATGAAGTAGGAATCCTCTCCAGTACCTTCTGTACAGAAGGCCACCCAGCCTCTGCTTGAATACCTCCCTGTGACAGGGAGCTCACCACCTTGACTGGCTTCTTTCTTTGTTGGATGGCTCCTGCTCCTTGAGGGATAGAATATCTGAGCCATCTCTGCCATGAGTTCTGTTCTGCTTTCACCAGGCACCCAGAATTGACCTTCTTTCTCTGCTGAAGAGGAAGCCTGCCTCTTCCACCCTCTCCTGCAGGTGGTCTGGGGTCCTCAGCTTGAGTTTCCTCCTCTTCCCCATTGTACTGTAGGCTCTACCACCCTGAAGCTGTGGGTTCCGGAGTAGGTTACTTAGCCTCTCTGAGTCTTAGTTTCTTTATAACTTGGGGATGGTGATAGTCCCTATCTCAGATTCGCGTGAGGATTACATGAGTTAATACGTGTAAAGTACTTAAAACAGGGCTTGGGACCTGCTAAGTAAATATCAGCTCTAATTACGCTGTCATCTGTCTGGTTATCCTTAGACTAAGGCTTCTTGAACTCGAATGTGCATATGGATTGCCTAAGGATAGTGTAAAAATGTAGATTGTGATTTAGTAGGTTGGGCCTGAGACTCTGCATGTCTAACAGTTCCCCAGACTAGGTGGAGACTGCTGGTCCTCAGGCTGCACTTTGATTAGCAAACTAGTATACCTGTGTCTTTACATATGAAACTTCCTTGTCCAGGAGGGGTTGATCATATTTTAGTGACAGAAGAATTATCACCTCTGATGATATCGATATAATACTTCTATTAATGCAACCTAACAATTGTATTACTAAGGAAAAGGAAGGTATTATCTTGAATGTCAAGGTAACTTTCATCCTCTGAGTTCTGAGTCTGAACTAGTGATTTAAAGAAAAATCTTCCTGCAGTTTGCATATATCTTGACGGATCTGAAAAAACCTGAGAGTCTCTAAGAGACATGATTTGCTTTTGGACGTCCTTCTGTTCCTGGTTGTATCATGTGAGTAGGCCCAAAGCTGAGGCAGTGGATGGAGTCCTCAGGGCATGTCCAGGTGACTTCCGTGCACAGAGAGGGGCAGCTATGCCTGTTCGCGCTTTTGTAGCTTAGTTCATTCAACTTACATGTCTAATTGAGGACCCAATTTTTCTTTAAGATTTAAATGCTAGTTTCAAGGCGAATTCGCGTAAGCAGTTGGAACAGAGAGTACATGTTTAGAATGACAGATCAGCTACCCTAACGGTGGTTAATAATAGCTATGTACCTATCACCGCACTTACAGTGAAATCTGTTCTGTAGCTATGGTGGTGCTATAGACTTAACCCATTGCTTTGTTGAGTCTGTATCTGACCCTGCTGGTCCGTGATCTGCTCTGAGCCAACGTGGAATGGCAGTTAAGTGTGATGGTTAGACGACAGCCTCGTACCACGTGGCCTGGGTTTGAATCACACAGATGACACTTCTTAGGCACTTGGTCAGGTTTCTGAACCACTTTGGGCCTCAGTGTCCTCATCTGTAGAATGGGGAAAAAAAGCATTGTCTACCTCGTGGTTGTTATGATGATTAAGTGAGTTAATAAACATGAAACTCCTAGTATGGTGGCTAGCCCACAGTTAGTGTCACACAACATCTAGCTCTTCCTGTTTTGCTGTGATCTCACTGTGCCTGAAAGAAATCTAGCATCTTCTCAGAAGCCAACATCACAGGATCCTGGTGAACCTTGGACCTGGCTGCTTCTCCCAAGAGGATTCGAAGTCATACTCTTAGTCTTCAGGCTAAGCTGCCCAATAAACCCCCTTAGCAAGTATTCATTATAGAAAAGTTCAGTCACACAGCATAGAGAAAACATGGTAATGAGTGCCCTCGAACCAGTCAGCCAGATACACCATCCAGTCAACTTTCTTTACCTCCGTTTTAAATGTTAAACTTTACTTGCTACATAATAGGGCTTTTAAAGGAGTTTTCCTATTTATTTATTTATTTATTTATTTATTTATTTATTTATGTATTTATTTATGCTTTAAACACATTTAAAAATTTTTATTTTATTGTGGTAAGAACACAACATGAGATCCACCCTCTTAACAAATTGTTAAGTGTACAATAATATGTTTTTGTTGACGGCAGGTACAGTGTTATATAGCAGATCTCTAGAGCTTCTTCATCTTGCTGTCCTGAAACTTGGCTGTCCATCGATTAGCAACTCCCCATTTCCCCCTCCCCCATCCCCTGGTAGCGCCATTCCATTCTTTGATTCTTCCATTCTTTGATTCTACGAATTTGCTTAAGTGCCTTCAGTAAGGGGAAGCATGCACTATTTGTCTTTCTGCGACTGACTTATTTCTCTTAGAATAATGTTCATCTATGCAGTTTGCAGTTTGTGTTGTTTCTTATTACAGAATTTCCTCCTTCTTCTTCTTCTTTTTTTTGGGGGAGGGCGGGTCTTGATATGGGATCTCCGTGCCCGGACTAAGGACTGAACCCCAGGCTGTAGCAGTGAAAGTGCCAAATCCTAACCACTAGACTATCAGGGAACTCCCAAGAATGTCCTTCTTTTTAAAAGGCTGAATAGTAGTCAATCGTAATAGCATATATACCCCATTTTCTTTATCCAGTCATCTACTAAAGGGAAGATAGGTCATTTTGCATCTTGGCTATTGTGAATAGTTCTGCAATGAACTTGGGGATGCTGATATATCTTTGAGACCTTAAAGTACTGAAAGAAAAAAAACCCCACCAACCAAGAATGCAATATCCGGCAAAACTGTTCTTCAGAAATGAAGGAGAATTGAAGTCCTTCCTAGGCAAACAGTAGCTGAGGAGGCCAATAGACCTGCCTTGCATGAAATGCAACAGTGACACCATAGCATGAGAAAGTATAAAACTCTTTGGTAAAGGTAAATACATAGACAAATATAGAATACTGTTGTAACAGTGGGTAAACCACTTTTAACTCCAGTACAAAAGTTATAAGACAGAGTTCTCATTGTGGCTTAGTGGGTTAAGAACCTGACATAGCGTCTGTGAGGATGCAGGTTCGATCCCTGGCCTTGCTCAGTGGGTTGAGGATCCAGTGTTGCCATGAGCTGCAGTGTAGGTTGCAGATGCAGCTTGGATCCAACATTGCTATGGCTGTGGCATAGGCCAGCAGCTTCAGCTCCAATTCGACCCCTAGCCTGGGAACTTCCATATGCCTCAGGTGTGGCTATAAAAAGAAAAAAGAAAAAACCTCACAAAAGTTATAAGACAAAGAATTAAAAGTAACTATCACTAGAAAGTATATTAATAGGTACACTGTATAAATAGATGTAAACTGTGACAACAACAACATAAACTGTGACAGGTGGCAGGGGTGGGGGAGAAGTTAAGTGTTGAGTTTTTGTACTCTTGAGTTTTTGAATCTAAGTTTTCAGCAACATTAAATAGACTGTGTTATAACTGTGAGATATTCTATGTAAGCCCCATGGTTACCACACACACAAAAATACCCAGAGAAGCTATGCAAAATAAGAAGAGCAAGAAGTCAAAGTATACCAATACAAAAATTCAACAAAATAGGAAAGAGGAACACAAGAGAGGAAAAGATGGGCAAAAAATCTATGGTACCAACAGAAAATAGTGAATAAAATGGCAGTAATGAACCGTTTTCTTTCGACCGTTACTTTAAATGTAAATGGATTAAATTCCCCAGCTGAAAGACATAGAGTGACTGAATGGATTTTTTAAAAACTGTGTGCTGTCTCCAAGGAACTCCTGGGATTTTGTTTGGCATTGTGTTTCTGTCGTCCAGGGTACCCAGCGGTGCTGAGGGGCAGACGTACCACATAGCCAGTGCTCACAGCCCACTGCCCTGGCCTTTTGAAATATCAGCCCGGTTGGGGGCACCATGAAGGCAAGGCTGTGTGCCTTGCTAGTACCATCCTATAATTAGTGGGGCCACCTTGGAAGTTCATTTCCTGGGAAGTGGCGTCTCCCATCCAGGAACTCCCTGCTCCCCTATTAAAGGACTGGGCAGATGGATCATGAGGGATCCCTCTTTTTGACCTTGGCATTGTAAGTAGCCTCTCCTGCCAGCCTAGCTGCCTTTCTGTTTCTGGAAGAGGCCCAAAGAGGCCCAGCCTTTTCCAGGACTGTTGCTTGTAATACAGATCTCTCCATATCGATCCTCCTGTGCCTGTAATATAAGAACATATCAATACCTCGTAGAAGACTAGCATACACCCAATGGAAGAAGCAAAAATACCCGTAGACATTTATACCCTCCTCTACATCGAAGCTGATAAATGCTAAAGATATTCAAAGATAGTGCTCTCTTTCAGCGTTGCCGTGAGCTGTGGTGTAGGTCGCAGACGCAGCTTGGATCTGGCATGGCTGTGGCTGTGGTGTAGGCCGGCAGCTGTAGCTCCAACCGGACCCCTAGCCTGGGAATCCCCATATGCCGAGGGTGCGGCCCTAAAATTCGACAAAAAAAAAAAAGAGAGAAGAAAAAATAGGGATCCTTTTTTGGGCTCAGGGAATCATCCTCATTTTCTACAACAAGTACCTCTCTATGTATTTTATGTTAACCTTTAGTATTTATTTATTTATTGGCCTCACCTGCGGCATATGGAATTTCCCAGGCCAGGGATCGAACCTGTGCCACAGCAGTGACCCAAACCACTGCAGTGACAACTCTGGATGCTTAACCTGCTATGACGGAAGACACTCCAACTTGTAGTTTTATGTAGTACTCGACCTATCATGAGATTGACCTTGATAAGTACTGTTTTTTGAGGTGCACTTGGCTGAGTTGCTGGGGTCCTGCCTTTGCTGTTTTCTGTGTTTCCTGTTTCTCTGTCCGTGAACTGTCCATTTCTTGCTCCTGGGGTGGGTATGTGTGGTGAGGCTGAGGGAGATACGTGCTGGGCTGATCCCAAATCCGATCAGGGGAAACATTCAGATCCCACAGATCTCTTTTCTGCTCCTCAAGGCTTTTTGCTCCTGAGAGAGGCAGCCTGAGAGACGGGCCGGGGGCTTTGCAAGTGGGTGTTAGCACTTCCTGAAGAGCAGAGGAAAGACGGAGATCGGGGCCTGGCTGCACTGGCCCTGTTGCGAGCCCATGGAACTGTGGGCTCCTGTAGCCCTGCCCCTTCCCTTTGCACAGATGGGGAAACCGAGGCGGAAGGTGAGGCGCCCAGGCTAGCATTCTCCACCCCTGTAACTCCTCGCGTCCCAGTGAGCAGGCCCAGGGAGGCAGGGCAGGACTTCAGAGGGTTAGGAACAGGGAGCCATCGAGGGCTGTAGAGCACAGGAGGGATGCTGTGAAAATAAAGAAGCAGCGTGCCATCTGGATCGAGGTGTGAGTCAAGGTGCCCGTGCGGCAGAGCGTGTTCCAGGTAGCTGACCTCAGGCTGGGAGTCTGGCTGGACCTAGAAGTCAGGCAGGGAGGCTGCCTGGGGGTTGGCCGGGGTTGCTTGTGTGGGAAGGGGCCGAGCAACCCAAGGGGATGCCGTCTGCTCCTGAGCAGAAAATCTGGCCCGTGCAGGATGTCACGGCCGCGGTCTTAGGTCGGAGAGGCCCGTTGCACCTGCCCAGTTTGCATTCTGGGCAGTAACTAGGCTGCCGTCGGGGCAGAGCTGGCTGGGGCTGCATGGAGTCGCCGGGCCTGTGTTTTGAACAGGAGCCAGGACTGGATTCTGGGAGAGGCAGCCGGCCCAGGTCCAGTCCAACGTTGGCCCCAGATCAGTGAAAGCTGTCACAGGGCCAGCGTGCTGGCCGCTGCCACCGCCACCGCCACCGCCACCACTGCCTCGGGGCCACTGATCTGGGTGGGGCCTCCTGGGGCTGCTGTCCCCCTAGAGTCACTGGCTCTGAGAACATTATCAGCGTGTCCTGGGCTGCTGGGGGCAGGCCCTCCCCTTGCCCCACACCCTCCCCGTTCTGTGATCCTCGTCCCAGTCGGCCCTGGGTGACATCTCACCCAGGCTGGTTTTATCGACACACAGAGAAAATATGGAGCCTGCAGAGAAGCGGGGCTAACTGTTTACTTTCTTGGCTGCTGTTGTATGTGTTCCAGGCACGGTGCCAGGTCTGTAGGGCCTTCAGTAATGAGGAAGCAATGTACAGTTCCTGTCCTCGATGAGTTTATCAAGCCACGCAGGGAGACGGGCCATCCACAAGCAGTAGTCAGACAGGACCATGGGGACAACAACGAGGCCATCACAGGTGGCCGGGGTCCCAGAGCAGGGACCATACTGAGTCTCCAAAGAGATGCCCTCGGAGACCTCAGTTAAAGCTGGAAGGAGAGAGTGGGGGGGGAGTGTCCTGGTCAGAGGGGCAGGCGGACAGGATGGAAGGCGTTAACTGCAGGTCAGGCGGAGGTAGGTAAGGTCATTTGTAAGTCAGGGTACCACTGGCCTGTTTACCCAAGGCAGTTCCAGCCACTCCTATTGTCCTGGCCGGGTTGTTATAATTGCCCCCTTTCACTCTCAAAAGTGTCCTGGTTTGGGCAGTGAAATGATGCAGACGTGCCAGGTATAGGTACTAGAATCTGTGTTTTACGGATGAGGAGACTGAGGCTCACAATACTTGAGTTATTTGTGTAATCCCAGAATGGGGATAGGACTGAACTGGGACTGGAACTGAGCCTTCCTGTCTTGAAAGCCCAGGCTTTCCCATAATCCTATACTACCTTCCACAGTAAAGTGTAAAGTTATGACATCTGCAGCTTAAATAGTCTCAGAGTGTGGACTCTGTGCCCAGCATTGTGCCAGGGGTGGGTGGCGTGAGAGGAGGCAGAATTAAGCAGGATTCATTCATGATAGAAAACAGGCTTAAACTGGCTTAAGCAAAAAGGGGACATTTAGTGGCTCACGTAACTGAAAAGTCTAGGGGAAGCACTAGCTTCAGGCATAGTTTGATCCAGGTGCTCAGACAATATTATCATTTTCTTTTGTTTCGCCTCCTTGTTCTCTTTCCCTCTGTGACGGTTTTTTTCTTAGACAGGATCTCCCCGTGAGGAGGTAATATGCTCTCCTCAGTGTCAGATCCCCATCCTCACATCTCATTGATGTCAGTAGAAAGAGAGCAGCTGTCCTGGGATTGCATCTCTTTGGCCTAGCTTGGGTCCTGTAGCCAATCTTGGCCAATCTGAGTGTCCAGTGTCCTTGGTCGGCTCTGAGACATGTGTCCACCTTTGTGGTTAGCGGGAGAAATCTGCCCTGTCCATACCTCTTAGATGAAAGTGGTGGAGGGGAAGGTTTTCCAGGTAAAATATAGGATGCCCGGTTAAATCTGAATTTCAGACAAATAACAAATAATGTTTAAATATAAGCATATCCCAAATACTACATGGCACATATTAAATTTGGGATTCAAATATCCCTGAGTATATTAGGTTGTTATTTGTGAAATCTCGTCAGCTTATGGAGGGCTTCCTTCCTTCCTTCCTTCCTTCCTTCCTTCCTTCCTTCCTCCCTCCCTTTCTCCCTTCCTCCCTCCCTCCCTCCCTATCTCCTTGAAAGTGGAAACAGTAGAATCCGGCTGGTATGCAGCAGTTGGGGTGAGAGGAGAGAGTTGGCACCCTCCCCCACTCCTGGTGACAGCCCAGTTTGACGTGCTCAGCTGGCGTCATGCCATTTCTGGAATCCAAGCCTTGTCTGTATTACATGACCACAAAAAGGGGTCTTGCTGGCCCTCCGGCTTTCTCTGGGTGTGCAATCAAAGGCAGTGAGAAGCACTGGGCTTCTGGCAGTGGTCTCTTCGTGGTCTGTGTGCACGGCATGGCTGTGGGAGGGAGCAGTGGGGTCTGGGGTGCAGAGAAGCGCAGAGCCTCCGCCTTCCCTCCCAGCTAAGCCCAGAAAACTACCCATTTCCCTGGAGAGTTGCAAACCTCACCGCCCACTGGAGCCAGGGCCCTGCTGGCCGACATCTGTACGCCAGTTCTTCTAGAACCAGCTCAGGTTCCCGTTTTGTTTCCATGTGCTCTTCTTCCAAGTGTCTTGCTATTATTTCTGATCGTAGAAGTCATCATGCATGTTCATGGCAAACGATCTCACAGCCTTGAATCCGGCGCCCAGGCACAAACCTCTGGGAACAACATTCTGGTGCCTTCCTTCCAGATGGGCCTCTCTGACTACTCTGCATGGAAACACACGCAGATAATTTTAGCAGATGCACTTGGATTCTCTTCGCTCTTTGGCAACTGCTTTTCTCTTTCAAGAAAATGTGGGGAATGTCTTTCTGTGTCAGTAAATATAGAGCCGCATTTAGTTGTCGACATGTATTCATTGTGTGCCTCTTCTGTCAGGCACTGATACGTGTGTCAGATGGTGGCAAGGGCCCCAAAGAAAACCAAGGCAGGGAAGGGGGTGAGAGAGCAGGAGTGGGGCACTGCAATTTTAAATGAGGGGAGCTTGGGAGTTCCCACTGTGGCTCGGTGGGTTAAGAACCTGACTGGTATCCATGAGGATGCGGGTTTGATCCCTGGTCTTGCTCAGTAGGTTAAGGTTCCAGCCTTGCCACGAGCTGTGCCGTAGGTCTGGGATGTGGCTCGGATCCTGCACTGCTGTGGCTGTGGTGAAGGCCGGCAGCTACAGCTCTGATTCACCTGCTAGCCTGGGAACCTCCATATACCGCAGGTGTGACCCTAAAAAACAAACCAAAAAAAAAGAGTGAGGGGGGTTTGAAAGACCTCACCCAGGTGATGAGGTGACGGTGACCAACACCTAAAGGAAGGGTGGGGGGAAGGGAGAGTTGGACAAAGAATTCCAGGCAGTGGGAACAGCAGGTACAAAGGCCCTGAGGTGGGACTGTGCCAAACATGTTTGAGCAACAGCGAGGAGGCCAGGGTAGCCGGGGCAGAGTGACAGGAGGCGCTCTGTGGACAGGGAAGTGATGTGACAGATTGGGTGGGGCTTTGTGGAACATTAGTAAGATTTGGGGGAATGAAGTGGGAGGTGGGTGCAGAGAATAGAAAATGACTGCCACGTCCCGGCAAGGGAGGCCCGCCTCTCCCTGGCCTAGAGCGTCTGATGGATGTGGAGGAGGTGAGAACTTGCTGCCGGGTACCTGTGGATGGAACAGAAAGGACGGAAGAGTCGTGGCAGGTTGACTCCCAGGCGTCTGGCCTGAGCAGCAGGAAGGAGGGAGCTGCCCCAGCTGGACCAGGGAAGAAGTCGGGGGGCGGCCCTGGGGTAGGTGGGGTCTGGGGTGCTGGTCCAGGAGCTCAGGGGAGCCATCGAGTAGGCAGGGGAACCTACATCATTCTCCATGGAATAGCCACTTTCCGAAAGTTTCATTTTTTTATTCTTTTTAGGCTGCAGGTGCGCCATATGAAGTTCCCGTGCTAAGGGTCGAATCAGAGCTACAGCCACAGCAATGCCAGATCTGAGCCTCGTCTGCAACCTAAACTGCAGCTCATGGCAACGCCAGATCCTTAACCCAGGGGTCAAACCCGCATCCTTGTGGATACTAGTCAGGTTCCTTTCCGCTGAGCAGGAACTCCTCATTTCTTTGAAGTATAAAAACATTGTACGTTCTTGGTTTAAAAAAAGAGGAAGAAAGAGGAGTGACAACACAAAATCCAAACAGTATGGAAAGCTGGACTGCGGGAGGGACAGCTTCTCAGCTCCCCAGGAGTAGCCACTACCGTTGCATGTCCTTGCAGAAACGTTCTGGAGAATATGCAGTCCTCCCTTTTTTTCTTTCTTTCTTTCTTTCTCGCTCTCTCTCTTTTTTTTTTTTTTTGTCTTTTTGTCTTTTCCAGGGCCACACCCACAGCATATGGAGGTTCCCAGGCTAGGGGTCTAATCGGAGCTGTAGCCACTGGCCTACACCACAGCCACAGCAACCTACACCACAGCTCACGGCAACGCTGGATCCTTAACCCACTGAGCAAGGCCAGGGATCGAACCTACAACCTCATGGTTCCTAGTCGGATTCGTTAACCACTGCACCACTACGGGAACTCCGCATCTTTTATGTACAATCATAAGGGGATCGGACTCTGGGCGGTTCCTTGGCGGCCCTCCCACCTGACAGCACCGAGGACCCTGGGACCCCTCGATCCCAAACAGTGTCCTTAACTCTTCTGAGCTTTCACACCCACCTCTCCTGTGACCCTCAGGGCCCTCCTGTGTCACATGCCCATTTTACAGATGTGGATACCGAGGTACAGAGCGGGCGACACATCATCAGCTAAGATCCTGAACGACGGGGTCTTTTGGGAAGCCAGAGGGGTGGCCCTGGATTCGGCCCCCGCTGGGTGGGGTGGGGCTGTTGGGAGTCAGCAGCCACAGCGGGTCGAGGGAGGGATAAGATTCAACCTGTAGCCAAGGGGAGGGAGCTTGCCAGGCCGAGGAAACAGCACAGGCAGGGTTTGGAGCCTGGGGGCAGGTGGTCCAGCCTGTGAGAATGATGGTGAGAGGTCGTCAAATCTGGGTCATGGGGGCGGGGCGGGGGGAGGGCAGGAGAGAGGAAGATACCCTGGCGTCAGCTAGGCTCACAGGGGACAGAAGATGACTCCTGCAAGAACTCCAGGGCCTGATGGGGTGGGCTGAGTGCATGCGTGTGTGTGTGTGTGTGTGTGTGTGTGTGTGTGTGTGTCTGTCTGTCTGTCTGTCTGTCTGTCTGTAGGAGGAGGGTCCCAAACCATTACTCTCATGCAAATGATAAGAACTCCTGGAGTATCTGAAACGAGAGGATCGTAATCCACCTATTTATTTAAGTCAGCAGAAGCACGGAGCCTAAACCTCTTACTCTCAAAGCTGAGAGAAATACCACACTTCCCTGGGTCCTCTGGTCGCGAGGGGTCCCCGACTGGGCTGGCCTCTGCCCTGGGCAGAGATGCTCATCCTTTCCCCGTAATGAGGTGGCCCGTGGTCTGCGGGGGCACCATTCTCTGGTCGGCAGATGACAGTGCCGTCATAAGCAGCCTGGCTCGTAGCCACCCTGCTCGGTGAGGCACACACGCTGGACGCTGGCGGCAGACCTGGTGCCTGTCCTGGGGCCAGGAGCTGCTGGCAGAGGCAGCCCCAGCTGCTCGATGCTCAGAAGCGCACCCCACCCCTTTGGCCTCTCCTGTTATCAGTACTCGGCTGCGGGGTGTGGCAGGCCAGCGGTGTGGCTGGTCAGCAGCGTGGCGAGCAGTGGTGTGGCAGACCAGTCGGGAGGCAGGGTCAGCTGGCAGTGGCAGGGCTGGCCAGGGGCCAGGCAGGAGCGCAGAGACTCTAAGAGGTTCTGAGTGCAGGCAGCCTGCCGGGGGTGCTGCCCAGGGCTTCGTTGGGTGGTGGAGGCTCTGCTGGGTCTGGCTTTGATCAGCTGTCCGGCAGCCCAGAGACAGCGGGCGTGGAGGAGAGAATGGGAGGGCAGAGAATGAGAGAAGGGGCCAGAAGGAGAAGTGCCAGCTGTGTGGCTGACATGCTTGCTGACTGCTTGGCGTGCACTGCAGGCTTCCGTTCGCGCGCACATTTCCCCTTTGCAGCCGCTGAACCAGGCGGGGGCTGTCCTTTCCATGTTCAGGTGAGGAAATGAGGCACAGAGAGGTGAAAGCATTTGTACAAGGTCAGCATTATCAAGCAGACAAGACAGGGTCAAAGTCAGGAGTCACTTAACTAAGTCACTAAGCCTCAGTTTCCTTGTGGCTAAAGTGGGGTGACTGTGGCACCCAGCCTGTAGGGCTGTTGGGAGCATTTAGTGATGCCCCTAACGTGCTGAGCGGAGGCCTGGCATGTGCCAGGTCCTCCCCAAAGAAACACTGGTTATTATTATCACCGAGTCCTTTATTTATTTATTTTTTATTTTTTTGCCTTTTCTAGGGCCACACCTGTAGCATATGGAGGTTCCCAGGCTAGGGGTCCAGTCGGAGCTGCAGCTGCTGGCCTACTCCACAGCCACAGCAACGCCAGATCCAAGCTGCGTCTGTGACCTACACCACAGCTCATGGCAACGCCGGATCCTTAACCCACTGAGCAGGACCAGAGATCGAACCTGCAACCCCATGGTTCCTCGTCGGATTCATTTCCACTGTGCTGCCATGGGAACTCCGATATCTGAGTCCTTTATATCCGTGACCTCAGTTACTCCCACGCCCTGACCAGCCCATCAGATCCTGGTTTCCACTGCAGAAACTCCTTTGAACACAGACTTATAGGAAAATTCCAGTCACGCCAGCAGCGTGTTCTGGAAGCCCCAGGCCCCGCCTGGCCCTGGACAGTCTGACTCGTGTTGGGTCATCTCCTCCGAAGAGCTCTGAAATCCCAAAGGTTGGAGGTCAGGACGTAATGTGGGTCATGCTCAACTTTGCCGTTTTCAACTGGCAGCAGCCACTTTCTCCATGTCCAGAAATCACATGCCAGCAGCATGAGCCCCGGAGGGAGGGCTCATGGTCGGGTGGGAGGGGCGTCCTCTGGGCCATGAGAACCTTCTTTCATCCATTCTCACCAGGTGCTTGCCTCACCTGGGCCTCCCCACTTCCTCCCCCAACGCCTTCTCACCTGTCGGAACCAGCCTGTTGGGTCAGGGCAGAAGTGGAGGCAGAGACTTCAGCTCGGGGCGCCTTAAACCTTGTTCCCAAGGCACATTCTGCTTTCTACCAGAGGGCATGGTACTTGAGGTTAAGGATGGACGTCTTGGTTCTGTGTTTGTTTTCTATGCATTATATTCTTTAAAACCCCAACTCTGGAGTTTGCCTTGTGGCTCGGTGCGTGAAGAACCTGACAGAGTGTCCATGAGGATGCAGGTTCGATCCCTGCCCTCGCTGACTGGGTTAAGGATCTGGCTTTGCTACAAGCTGTGGTGTAGGTCGCAGACGTGGCTTGGATCTGGCATTGCTGTGGCTGTGGGGCAGGCTGGCAGCTGCAGCTCTGATTCGACCTCTGGCCTGGGAGCTTCTATATGCTGCAGATGTGGTCCGAAAAAGAAAAAAATAGAAGAAAAAAAAACCCCAGCTCTAACTAGGACATTGCACCCACAGTTTTCTTGATCTTATTGCTGATGGCAAGACTAGATTTAAAAAAAAAAAGGAAAGAAGATAAAGAGCCAATTTAAAGAAAAATATGGGAGTTCCCTTCGTGGCTCAGTGGTTAACAAATCCGACAGAGGTTGCGGGTTTGATCCCTGGCCTTGCTCAGTGGGTTAAGAATCCGGCGTTGCCATGAGCTGTGGTGTAGGTCGCAGACGCGGCTCGGAACCCGCGTTGCTGTGGCTGAGGCGAAGGCCGGCAGCTATAGCTTCCGTTAGACCCCTAGCCTGGGAACCTCCACATGCCACGGGTGTGGCTCTACGTAAAGGCAAAAAGACAAAAAAAAAAAAAAAAAAAAAAAGAGAAATATGAAGCACTCATGGTAGCCCGGGGGGACCCAGTTCCAGGGGTAGTTGAGGTGATTGATGGCTTGTGGATGCGACAGCTTGGAGGGGTGACTGCCCAGGGAGTGGACTTTGTTGGCTTCTTGCTGTCTGTGGCCAGCTCTTTTTCCAGGGCTGGGCAAACCCATCTTTGGGGGTTATTTTTGTCCTGTAGGGTCTAGAACCTGAGGCTTCAAGGAGGAGGACACGGTGGTGGCTCCAGAATCAGACCCCAAGGGTCAGAAGTCCTGCTTGCTGGAGTTCCCTTGTGGTTCAGTGGGTTAAGAATCCCGCGTGGTGTCCGTGAGGGTGTGGGTTTGATCCCTGGCCTCTCTCAGTGGGTTACGGATTTGAAGTTGCCACAAACTTCGGCAGAGGTCACAGATGCAGCTTGGATCCGGCCGTGGCTGTGGCTATGGCTGTGGCTATGGCTATGGTGTAGGCCTCCGCTGTAGCTCCAATTCAACCCCTAGCCTGGGAACTTCCATATGCCGCAGCCTTGTGCTGCAGGTGCAGCCTTAAAAATAATAATAATAATAATAATAATAATAATAATAATAATAATAATGATAATAATAATAATAGTAATAATATAACCATCTCTGCCAAGCCCCACCATCCCACTCCCTGCCTGCCATCTACCTTCCTGCAAATCCACCACCAAGTCCAGGATGCAAGCTCAGGTTGGAATCCCTGGCCATGGGCCTAGGGATCACATCTCCCACAGATAAAAGCATTCAGGGAGAAATCTGAGGAATTTTAATGACTGCCACACATCCCTGGAGTCCCGCAGTCCTGGTCCTCACAGGCAGAACACAGGCCAGCTCTGCAGGCTGCAGCCCTCAGGGGCCCGCCTTCCCCTCCTCCACCCACCTCGCCGTTCTCGGGGACAGCGGGGACAGTTGCGGAGGTGCTGCAGCGAAGCAGGCAGTGGCAGCCTCCTTCCTCTGGCTCCCAGGCTTGGCTGGGAATTTCGGCTCGGTGTTAGGAGACCATGGCTGGGTGCTGGGGGCCGCGGGGGTCAGAGCCTGCAGTGGCAAGTAAGCTGAATTGCTGTCATAAGCAGGGAGGGCAGTTTAGTGGCGTCTGTAACTGTCGTGTTACTGGCCCAGGATTCATCCAGCAGGTGTTTATTGAAGGCCTGCTACGCATCAGACACTGTTCTACGACAAAACAGCCCCGGAGCCCTGCCCTTGGGGAGCCTGCTTATTGAGAAGGCTGGACCTGAGGATCTGGCCTCTCTCTGCCCCCCTGGGAGCTCCCTCCTGGGGTGGACCTTACCCAGACACTGGAGAGGAGTTTAGATGTAGCCTTGGCACCGGGCATTGTTTCCTGCCTGCTCCCATGAGGAGGGTCCCAGGGCTGGCCCCATATGGCTAAGCTGTAGACAGGGGACAGGTGCTGGGCAGGTGGGCCTTCAGGTGACCTGTGGTCACGGGAGGCTGCAGTGTCTTCAGGAAAGTGGCTGAGGGCCCTGGCCCATTCCGTTCTTTTGAGAGCAGGTGCTGTTTCTCTTTGGAGGCTGCCCCTTGAGATCCGGGGTCTGCTAGCATCAGGTCCGGGAGGGGCGAGTGTTCCCCTCTCATCCCTGGGGAGGAGGGAATCCCCAGCCCCTCCCTGCCTGACACGGAGCCAGGGCCCCCGGGAATCCCCCCACTCCCCCAGGCTGCTGCCAGCGCCGCCCTCTTCGTCTCCCCCCACCCTTGTGGGTGGAGCAAACTTTGGAGGTCACAGAAAGCTCTCGGGGGCAGAAGTAACAAAGGTTTACCTGTCAGAGGTGTATCTTGGAGTTGACATTGGGACCCAGAAAGTGGACAGCCCCGCTTTTCCTCCCACTCTTGATTCCTGGGTGCAGCCCATGAGAAGGGGTTTGTCCCACAGCCAGGTGGGGTGCTGGAGCCCCAGATCTGTGCTCCCGGGGACCGCAAGCATCATCCTGGCCTGCTGTCCTCTTCTGCGGATGAGGAACCCCGGGGCCTGGGGTCTCTAACCCAGCCCTGCCGCCCTGCCACTTCCTCTCCTTAAGTGACCTTGGACCAGCCGTTTAATCTCCTTGTTGAGCCTCAAGTGGGTTAGTGTGTGGAGTTTTGGTAAAGTAGGCTTTTTTCTTTTTTTTAAGGGCCACACCCATGGCATATAGAGGTTCCCAGGCTAGGGGTCCAGTCAAACCTACAGCTGCCAGCCTATACCACAGCCACCGCAACTCCAGATCCGAGCTGCATCTGCAACCCACACCACAGCTCCATGGCACCACCAGATCCTTAACCCACTAAGCGAGGCCAGGGATCGAACCTGCAACCTCATGGTTCCTAGTCGGATTCATTTCTGCTGCACCATGACGGGAACTCCCTAAAGTAGGCTTTAATACATGAATATACGTAAAAATTAGAGCCATTCTGATGAAGTTGAAATTTCTGACTCCCATCCCCTCCGTCTCGTCCTCCTCCCCTCCTTAGGTGGTAACCATCTGTATTATGTACCTGCAGGTGATCTCATGGTACCTGGTTGTGCTTTTGGTGTTTTCTGGGGGACTTGTGTCTCTCTTGCTTGTGGCTCAGTGCTCCATGTGTCAGTGCTCCATGTGGCTTTTTTGAACCACAGTGTGGTATCCACTGCCTGGATCGAGCCCGCTTTCTTTTGATGGGTGTTCAGCGTGTTTCTGACTGTGCTTTATTAGGAACCACGTTGCCCTCAGCATCACTGAACTTGCCAATCCCAAACCACCAGCACACACCCATGAAACGACTAGTGAACCATGAGGTTGCAGGTTCGATCCCTGTCCTCGCTTAGTGGCTTAAGGATCTGGCGTTGCCGTGAGCTGTGGTGTGGGTCGCAGATGCGGCTCGGATCTGGTGTTGCTGTGGCTGTGGTGTAGGTTGGCAGCTGTAGCTTTGATTGGACCCCTAGCCTGGGAACCTCTATATGCCATGGTGTGGCACTTAAACCCATGGGACCTGCTGTATAGCACAGAGATCTCTACCCAAAATTTTGTATTCTGTGATCACCTATGTGGGCAAAGAATCTGAAAGAGAATGGACGTGTATACACGGATAACTGAATTTCTGCTGTCATACAGCAGAAATTACCACAACGTTATAAATCAACTATTCTTCAATAAAAATTGAAAAAATTATACAAAAAATCTTAGGTAAAAAAAATAAAATCTTCAAAAGAAAACAGAAAACAAAACAGAACAAAAATATATTAAAAAAACAAATCACTGACCTCGAACATGCCTCCCTGGTGCACAGGTGTGCCTGTGGTCCCAGGGTGGACACAAAGGTTTTGAATTATTAGAGTTTTGTAAGGATAAAATGTGAGAATGTTCCGAGCACATGGCAGGAATAGGACACCACAGAAGGAGGAGAGAAGGTCATGCTCGTGTTCCCTACCCTTCCATCAGACACCATCCTAGGGATTTTTGTCTACATTTTTTTTTGTCTTTTTAGGGCCGTACCCTCAGCATAGGGAAGTTCCCAGACTAGGGGGTCTAATCAGAGCTGCAGCTGCTGTCCTGTGCCACAGCCACAGCCCCAGCCTACGCCGCAGCTCATGGCAATACCGGATCCTTAACCCACTGAGCGAATCCAGGGATCAAACCTGCATCCTCATGGACTTTAGTCGGGTTCGTTACCACGGAGCCACGCAGGAACTCCTTGTCTGCCTTTTCTTTCTGACTCCTGTTTGACATCAAAACCTGCATTTTACCGAAAAGCATCGCGGGGCCCGGAGGGGCTAAGGGAGGCGTCTGCTGTCACTCAGCTGCCGAGGGCCGGCAGGCGAGCGCCTGACTCCCAGGTCCAGCTGGATTCTGGAAGTGGAGCATCCCTGCCCTGGACGGCCGGAGCCGGCTCTCCGAGAGGCCTGCCCGCAGCGGCGCCGGTTCCCTGGGAACGCCCTGTGCGTAGGAACGCCGCCTGCCTCTGTGCAGCGTGCTGGGGAGAGAGAGCTCGCCAGGAATTTCCTGGAGCAGCTCCAGGGCAGACTGCTTGGATCTAAGGGTTACGGGGCGGCTGGGTCCAGCCTCCCACCCTTCCCTTCCCCCGGCCCTTCCCAGCCCTGTGCATTCTTACAATCTATAAGTTGTGCCGTGTTCTGTGGGCACCGGGAGTTTCCTTTGAAACCCCGTGGCACCAACATCTGTTAGCTCTTAGAGAACAGAAAGATTGACAGAGCACTGCTGGGGCAGGCGGTGGGGAGAGATATTAAGCTCAGGAGTACGAAGTCTCAAAGACAAAGAGGAAAAACCCCAACCGAACTCCAGCCCGCTCCCCAAGGCCCCGCTTTGATGTGGGCTCCTGTCCCCGGAGGCCTTATAAGGCATTGTGCCTGCAATTCTGGGCTCTGGGCTGATGCTGGCTGTACACTCATCGCCCGGAAGAGCTGGCCTCTCTTCCTGGGGCCCAGCGTGGGGCAAAGGAGGGGCAGCGCTGGGACTTGGGAAGGAGGCAGGTCCAGGCCCTGTGGCCTGAGAGGCCACCGAGCTTGGCCACTGGGTGGGGGGTGGCAGCCTGGCACCAGGCTGGGTGGGGCAGGAGGACTGCAGAGCCAGGAAGGTCTTTGATCAGATCTCGGAGCGGGGGCTGAGGCCGTCTGTCCTGGAGGCCAGAGGAGAGGGAGCCTGGGGCCAGGGGATCAGAGTAATGGCAAAGGGGACACAGGAGCACAACAGAGAGAAGGGAGGTCACGGCTTATCAAGTTTCCTATAGGGCTGTGGTGAAGGGTAAGGGCTCTGAAGCCGGGCAGACTGCCTTCAGGCCTGGCTCTGACCCTAGCTGTGTGACGTTGGACAAATTACTTAACCTCTCTGTGCCTCAGTTTCTCATCTGTAAAATGGGACTAATACTAATACTGCTACTTAAAGGACTGCCACGGGGAGTAAATGCAAAGCACCGAAAACAGTGCCTGAGGCAGGACAGGAGCATATTTCTTGGTGGGCCTTTCAGCTTCTCCCTGCAATGTCTTGGTAACCATTCGACAATAAGAGCAGAAGAAATAATAAACAAGAGCTCCTGCTTGTCGAGCCCCAATCGTGGCATCAGATGTACAGCTAAGTGCTTTCTGTGCCATGGCTTACTGGATCCTCACAGCCACCCCGAGACAGTGTGGCTGCCCTCATCCCCGTGTCCAGATGCGGAGACTGAGGCACTCTGGAGATAAAGCTCCTTCAGCTGGGTGACCAGCAGAGCTGTTTTTTTTGTTTGTTTGTTTTAACTGCTGCATGTGTGGCATATGGACGTTCCCAGGCCAGGGGTCGAATCGGAGCTGCAGCTGCCAGCCTACGCCACAGCCACAGTAATGTGGGATCCAAGCCGTGTCCGAGACCTACACCACAGCTCAAGGCATCACTGGATCCTTATCACTGAGCAAGGCCAGAGATTGAACCTGCATCCTCATGGATACTAATTGGGTTCTTAACCTGCTGAACCACTAGGGGACCTCCCCTGAGCTGGGATTTGAACCAAGGTTG
This sequence comes from Catagonus wagneri, assembly GCA_004024745.2. Classification (NCBI taxonomy): domain Eukaryota; kingdom Metazoa; phylum Chordata; class Mammalia; order Artiodactyla; family Tayassuidae; genus Catagonus; species Catagonus wagneri. Next base: position 236,844 of record PVHT020000180.1, read on the forward strand.
AAGCAACGCCGGTTCCATGCCCTGCACCCTCCACACGGGGGCCCACAGTGAGGCTCATGGCTATCAAGGGTCTCCCTGCAGAATGCTCCTGGGGACCTGGCCCCAAACCTTACATGTAGAGCTCCTGGCTGAGGCTTGGCCCCATCCCAGACGCAGGAGGGAGGAGCCGTGGGCCCTTGAGTCCTGCAAGGCAGACGGGAGTACTTGGCCTCTGACCCACTGGAGCTGCTGACTGGGCTGTTTTCTTGCTCTTCTTTAAGTTTGAGTCTTGGTCCCTGGCAAGTGCCAGGACTCATATCCACCTCTGTCCCCATGGCCTTAGGAGCCCTGATTCCAAAGCACAAGCGCAGGCCAGCACCCGACGGAGCTGGCTCGAGTCTTGGCTCTGCTGGTGATCCAGAGGCGGTCGTCTGGCCTCCCGGAGCCTCCTCCTCATTTAAGCCCAGAGCTATTGCGAACCTTGTTCTCCAGAGATTCTGGCAAAGATTCCAGTGGGTCAGTGCCTCATAGAGCATGAGTGCTTGGTGATGTGAGTGACTGTCATTCTTTTCCTGTCTCATTCCTCGAGGGTTGGGACCCTTTCATTGTAGAAAAAAACCAATGACGATTATATTTCTCACTTTACCATTTGCAGATCGTTTTTATGAGCATCTGTTCCTTGAGAGATTGAAAGAGCAGGGCTGTCGTGATGACAAAGGGAGATGATGTTATATCTGGCAAATAGGAAGTGCACAATAAATGTCAGCTGTCTTATTGCCGTGGTTTAATACCGTGCCCATTTTACAGATAGGTAGACTGAGGTTCCCAGAAGCCAGTGGCTGGTCCCACAGCCAAGAGTGAGGAAGGCGATGGAGCCAGGTTTCGATGCTGCATCTGGCTCAACATGCTATGTTGCCTCTGTCCCTGTCCCAGTGATTCAAAGCTTGCCCACAGACCCCACGCTCCCTGGGCCCCGGGCTGTCTGGTTGAGTGGAGGAAATGAGCTTTTGCCGTAGCTGAGCACCGGCACTGTGCCGTGGTGCTGAGGAGCTTTCGGTGTGTAATACAGAGCCGGGTAAGGTCTGGCGGTAAGAGGCCAACCCCAGAACTTGCCAGAACCCTGCTTTAATGTGCAGAGACATACCTTTCATATGTCAGAGAGCTGGGTCCTCCCAGCAGACAGTTCACTGAAGCTGTCATCACGGTGATGACGGGGGGGCGCGTTATACACACCACCAGGCATCGTTACGGGGTTCCAGACGGCTGCTTTGTTGGTGGTGATGTGGTGACATCTTTAAACTCCTCCGAATGTACCAGTGCAAAGGGGCAAGTGCCCCAAAGTATTTGTCTCCTGGGTGCAATCGGCCTTGCCAGGAGCAGTCAAGGCAGCAGAAGTCAGCGCCAGCTCCTGCCCTCCCCGAGGCCCCAGCGTGAACAGGTCCGTCGCTTCCCTTGAAAACAGTCACCTGCTCCCGTAAGGCAGCGCTGCCTGCCAGCCTTTCTGGGGAAGCAGCCTCCGTCTTTCTCCAGCATGAAAGATCGGCTCTAATTGGCTGCCGGGGCGTCCCAGCCATCTAATGATGCCAGCCGAGTGCAGCCCTTCCTGTCACCATCTCCCAGCTGCCCTGTCAACTCTGGCTCTGTGAACGCAAACAGCCAGTTTACAAGCCCAGGAAGCATTCGGTGATGATAATAATTGGCGGCAGAGGAGAGCGAAGTCATCCTGGTTTTGAAGTCCATGGGACACCAGGCGTCTGAATGATCACATTTGAACGACTTCTAAGACAGAGTGTGTAAGACCCTAGAATGATTTGAAAGAAGAAAGAGAACAGAGAAAACCACCCCTAATCCATAAAATGTTAGCTGTTCATCTTTAAAACACACACACACACAAGAGACTTATCTCCAGCTGGGTCCAGCTGATAAGATCAGCTATACAAAGCATTGTTTTTCTTTTGTTAATCAAGGCGAGCTCTGCTTTTTCTTTTAGGCATCTCCAGGGTAGGATTATTTTCTTCTTCTTCTAATTTTTCAAGAAGAGAGTGTTTTTTCCCTTTTCTTTATACTTTTTTTTTTTCCCCAAGAAGAGAAGTTGGTGAGAGCTGCTGAGTTGGGCTTGTTTAAAATTGCTTATCATTTTGTGGTTCAGGAAGCACTGCGGTAGCATCACTGTGGGCATTAAGGGAGATAAGCAGCGTATGCTCCTCCCCAACCTCATCTCTCCCCGCAAAGAGGGGCATTTCGCAATGTGAGTGCCCCAGAACACGAATCTCGTGTGATTTTTTTCCCATCCTTTTAAGGCCTCACCCGCGGCATATGGAGGTTCCCAAGCTAGAGGTCTAATTGGAACTGTAGCCGCCGGCCTACACCACAGCCACAGCAACACCAAATCCGAGCCGTGTCTGTGACCCACACCACAGCTCACGGCAACGCTGGATCCTTAACCCACTGAGTGTGGCCAGGGATCAAACCCACAACCTCGTGGATACTAGTCAGATTAATTTCTGCTGAGCCACGACGGGAACTCCCTATGTTATGCTTTTGAAAGACAAAACTTTATGGTCTAAATAGGCTTGAGGGATAAGCTGCTACTTAAAGATCCACGGCGTCCATTACCATAGTCAGTATTACAGTAAGGGGTCTCACTCACCCCTGTTTCAAACAATCTTTTTTTCTCACCATACTCATCTTGGCAGAATAGCAGCAAAGACAGAAGACAGTTTGACAAGCACTGGTCCGGTCTCCTCTGTATCTGGAGTCGTCCTGCTGGGACGGATCAGATAGATGGGACCTTTATCAATAGCCCAGAAATTTCCCAGCCCGTGGACCAAACGAGTGCCCCTTGCCAACTCGACACCTGAGCGGCAGCCTCCCCATCGGTTAGAAGCAGATCTGCCCTCATTGGGATGAGATATTGGACATTTTTAACTCATGCTTGGGGACCAAGGCAAGTCGCCAGGATCAAGCTAGTCGCCAGAAGACGTGTGTGTTGGGAAGATGTGGGAACTGCGATTGAGGGTCAGCTGGAGCCAAAGCCTGGAGGTTCCTAGAGGCTGTGATTATGAAGAGTTTGGGATTATGTTAAGGGTTTATGTTAAATTTGGGTTTATGATACGAGTTGGGTTACGTTAAGGGAGCCTGCCCTACAGCACACCAGGCTGTCTTTATAGACTCACCGAGACCGCCTGAGACGCTCTAGTAGAGGATCCAAATTGAGGTCCCTTCTTGGGATCCAAAGGGAGGCTGTGGTCCCGAGTCCCTGAAGTTGGTTCACAGGGTAGAGGAGGGATCTTGTCTTTGTTTTTTCCCAGGGCGGAGGGTGGAACCCCCTTTCTGAGCAAGAAACGTGGCTCTGTGTGATGTTTCGTGGTGGGCTAGGAGCTGAGAAAAACTTAACTTTCAAAAAAGCAGTGCAATAATTAACTTTTCTAGAGCGATAGGATCCGCCTCGCTGACCTAGATTTCCTTCAGAGGAATCTGAACAGGGTCCCTGCGTCTTTGCGACCAGCCACACACATGCTCACCATGCCACCTTGACCGTAACTTTGCCAGGCTCCTCCCTGACCCCAGTACTTCCTTAATACCCCCACTTTGTCTTCTTCTAGGAGCTCGTGGGTGAGGTTTTCAGAGAAACGCTCAGCGAGGAGGAAGAGGAGGACTTCCGGCTAGAAGGTACTGAAATCCATTGCTTGCTTCTCCAGGCCAGCGAGCTAGGGAAGGGCCATCTGGTCTACCTCGTGCCCAGAGCACCCTCCAGAAAATCTGCAGACCAGGCGGAGGATAGGACTGGGGCTGGGCTGGGTGAGGAGCCAGTGGGAAGCGTAGCGCCTTATAGGTCCACCCCTGGAGCAGATCCAGACCACGCAGGTACACATCCTATTCACCACGGGGCCTTGGTCAGGTTGTTTGACCGTGGCTTCCCCATTGGGGGTGATTATAGTGGCCATTCACAGGCTCCTCCAGCAGAGTCAGGCACGTAGTAAGCACCGCGTGAAGCAGCCCCTGTGTTTCCCCATCGTTCTCTCACTCACCTGGAGCACAGGTGTGCACACACGTCAACACAGCCCAGCCCCTCCCCGCTGTCCTCTGTAGCCCTCCCTCCTTTCTCGCCTCAAGGGGAAGCACTGCATTGTAGGATGAATTAGGACACTCGAGTCGCGCGCCGTCTGGCCACGGGCGTGCTAACTGGGAAGCCACGTCCTTTTTCTGAGCCTGAGTTTCCATGTTCGTAGAATAGTGACGAGAGACTTTGCCCGCTTGATTCCCTGAGTTGCCGCACGATCCAGATGGCATTAGCTAAAAGGAAAAGTGTCTCTTATCCAGGTCCCCCCCCCTCTGGGCCCCCTCGCCCTCTGTCACATGACGCATGGGGACGTGGGGGCTGAACTCGGATGATGCGGGCATCTTGTAGGGAGAATGCACTTACGAACATGGGCTGATGGATGGGGGATAAATATGGTGCCCAAAGGTCCTGGCTCCTGTCCGGGACAGGGCGCGAGGTTGGTGGCACTTAGTCTGTATCCGTGGCCCACCAGCTCGACTCGGTTTCCCAGTTAGGGGTTAGACTGGGTTGTTGGTGATCAAGCGTCTGGCCCTTTTCTTCAAACAAAAGCTTATACATACGCACCAAATGTAAGACCAGGTTGCAGAAAGATGTGGTATGTCACAGACAGTATGTTATCGTTTATGGAAAAAGGGCATCAGGGAGTTCCCGTCGTGGCTCAGTGGTTAATGAATCCGACTAGGAACCATGAGGTTGTGGGTTCGATCCCTGGCCTTGCTCAGTGGGTTCAGGATCCGGTGTTGCCATGAGCTGTGGTGTAGGTTGCAGACGCGGCTTGGATCCCGTGTTGCTGTGGCTGTGGTGTAGGCCGGCAGCTACAGCTCCTGTTAGATCCCTAGCCTGGGAACCTCCATATGCCGCTGGTGCGGTCCTAGATAAGGCAAAAAGACAAAAAGACAGAAAAGAAAAGAAAAGAAAAGAAAAGAAAAGAAAAGAAAAGAAAAGAGAAAGAGGGCATCAGACAATACTCTGTATTTCCTTGTGTATATGAATGTGTACCATATATATATGTATATATATATGTGTATATATGTGTGTGTGTGTGTGTGTGTGTGTGTGTGTGTGTGTATATATATATATATATAGTGTAGCGAGAGACCTAGACAAACAAAAATAGTAGCTCCTTCTGGGCAGGGGAGGAGGAAGCTAAAATTGGAAAGCGTGGTCAAAGAATGTTGTAGTATTAACTGTAATTAATGTTTTACAAGAAGAAAGTCATCTATATATTCTTTTGAAATGGAGGACTAACAAGGAAATTAAAAAGTGGAAATGATAAGTAAATAGGGCAGCCGAGGGGGGCTGTTCTAGTTCACTCCTGGGCCTGCCTGTGTGGCCCCTGAGACTCCTTTGCAGGGGGTTTCTGGCCCCAGTGACTGTCTGGTTCTTGGCCACCATTGGCACCAGGTCCGGCCTCCCCCCGCCCCCACATGCCCACCCCCCTGGAAGGGAGAATGTGGCCGTGAACGGTGAGGCCTGGTGAGGGGAGTCCTGGCCATGGAAAAGCCTCCACCTGGCCTGGAGCTGAGAGCGAGCCGGAGTCCTGAATCTCTTCTTTGTCTTCCCGTTGGCCAAGTTCATTGCCTCTTGGACGAGCTGGAGGGCTGTTAAGGGAGAAAAAAGGCCATCTGAGGCGTGAAGATAAAAAGAAGTCTTTTAGCCATCCCAGGAGAGGATGGCTTTAGCTCCTGCGTTGTTATGTAAAGCCGGCCCTAATCCAGCGTCTTAACTGCCTTAACTGGCCAGCTGGGAGCTCTCGGGATGGGAGATTAAGGCTGGGCTTGGAGCGCGGGCTGGGGCCTCGAGCTCCTTTTGAACTGTGGCGAGAACAAAGTAAGCATGAGCAGTCCCGCGCTCCAGGACTGGCCGGGCGTGGCGGGCGGGACCTGCGGCTTAGCCAGGAAGGAGAGAGGAACCCGGCCCTGCTGAGCAAGCAGGGTGCGGAGGACCCGGGAGGGGCCCCATACTTCACTCCGGTGCCCACTCGATGTCCCTACCTCCCCAGGTGGGCAGAACGACAGGTAGTGGCAGCCTGTGGCTTCTGGCCCCAGGTGGGCATTGGTGCCAGTCCTGTTGGGCAGACCCGTGTGCGTCACCCTGAAAGGCCTCCAGGAAGCGCTGTGTCCAGGGGTGTCCTGTTGACCCAGCATCGCCCGAACCGCTGCTCTGTGCCCATCAACCCCTTCTCTCGGGGTCCCCTCTCTCCCCCGCCACCTCCTGCCGTCCCCACTCCTGCCTGTCGCTGACCCTCAGCATCATGGCTAGGTCTTGTCTTTCCACTTCTTACTTGGAGGTGGAAACTGGCAGAGTTGCAGTCTGCTTGGCATCTTCTATAGAAAGCTGAGTCCGCAGAGCCGGTCCAGCCTGCTGGTCCTGCCTTCAATAAGGAACCTTCAAAGCCCCTGGGTCCAGCGGCCCCTCCCCTGGGAGCCAGGCCCTCCCTCCAGGCTTCCAGGGGTGCTGCCAGGCGGACCTCGATTTGGTCCAGCCCGGGTTCAGCCTGGCAGGGTCCCCGGCAGTCACTGCTTCCGTGGCCCGAGGGTGGAGGTGCCTGGTCAGCCGATCCTGCCGAGCAGGGCGGTGGGGTGGTGTTGGGACTGGGACCCGAAGGGCCGAGCAGCCCCGCTGTAAGCTCAGGGCTCGTTCCAATCATCGTGGCCCAGACTTTGTCTTCCTCCAACCCCAACAGGCTGCATGAGAGGTGCCCTCCTCCCTTTATTCTGACTTTCTGGGAATTTGCAAGTCAGACCCCAGATCCAGCCTGGCTTTATCCCAACTCACTGTGTGACGTTGGGCCAGTCGCTTAACTTCTCTGTGCTTCAGTTTCTTGTTTGGGGGCAGGCTTAGCACTTCCTCCTGGGACAGTGAGGTTATTTACGTCAGCCCAGAAAACAGCCCTTGTACAGAGCAGGCCGGTGTATGCGAGCTGTCCCGACTCTTTTTTCATGGGGCCGTCTTTCTTGAAGAGGAGCCAAGTGGTGTTTGTAATTATTTACTAGTCCACATCGAAGAAGGCCTATTTTCAAAGCTTCTTTAATCCTGTTAGAATCTCTGAATGTCGGAGTTCCCGTCATGGCTCAGTGGTTAATGAATCCAACTAGAAACCATGAGGTTGCGGGTTCAATCCCTGGCCTTGCTCAATGGGTTAAGGATCCGGTGTTGCCGTGAGCTGTGGTGTAGGTTGCAGACACGACTCGGATCCCGCGTTGCTGTGGCTGTGGTGAAGGCCAGCGGCTACAGCTCCTGTTAGACCCCTAGCCTGGGAACCTCCATTTGCAAGTCATTTGCAAGTGCGGCCCAAATAAGGCAAAAAGACAAAAAAAAATCTATGAATGTCTCCTCTCTTCTCAGTGCATGACATAGTCTGGTGTGCCATCAGTGCTCAATAAATACAGCTCTTTCTTGACCTCTGATGTGGTTATGTTCCGATAAACTCATTGTCAGTTGAAAATATTGTTAGTCATGAAGTTCCCATCGTGGCTCAGTGGTTAATGAACCCTACTAGTATCCATGAGGATATGGGTTTGATCCAGGGGGTTAAAGATCCGACATTGCCATAAGCTGCAGTGTAGGTCACAGATGCGGCTCAGGTCCAGCGTTGCTGTGGCTGTGACTCTGACCAGCAGCTGTAGCTCCAATTGGACCCCTAGCCTAGGAACCTGTATATGCCGTGGGAGTGGACCTAAAAAAGACAAAAGGAAAAAGAATATATCATTAGTCTAAAATGCAGTCCATACATCAAATCTACTGAACACGTGCTTGGAATGCTTATGTTAGCTTATACCTAAGCCAATGTAAATCATCTGACACGAAGCCTATTTATAATAAAGTGTTGAACATCACATGTAATTTACTGAATACTGAACCGAAGTGAAAAACAGAATGGCTGTCTGGACGCAGGGTAAGTGTACCAGCCGTTTACGCTGGTGATCACGTGGCTGGCTGGGAGCTGGGACCTGCTGCCTCTGCCCAGTGTCATCAGAGTGATCCCAGCAGGTGTCACCATCCCAGGAAAAGATCCAGATTTGAAGTTCAAAGTACAGTTTCTACTCATTGCCTATCGTTTTTGCACCGTCAGAAAGTTGAAAAATCGTCAGTCGGGGACCAGCGGTGCTCACAAGAAGAGTCAGGTCCCCAGGGAGGTCCCCCCCCAGGCCATCTAGGCCCTGGTGTGAGATGTCAACCATTCCCAGAGCTGAGGAGCCACTGAGAGGCCATTAGTCCTTTTCCGTTACAGTAAGAAACCTGAGGTCCAGAGAGGCAGTGTGACCTGCCTGGGGTCACACAGCAGACAGTCTCCTTTCTCATTCAGCGAGAATTTACTGAGTTTGCTGCAGGTGCGGGGCCCTGCTGGACGCCGGGTTCCAGCTGTGAGCAATGTTGGCGCGGGGGGGCTTGCCGTCGGGGCGTCCACGTGAGGGAGGCGGGTAGTGGATAAATCACCCTGGGAGTGAGCCCGTGTGGTTCCGGGACTGGTGCTCTGCAAAGAGGTAAAACCCAGGGGAGGGTGGAGTGGACAGGCCTCTCTGAGGAGGTGACGCTTCAGCGGAGGCGCAGATGCCAGGAAGGGGCCAGCCTGGGAGGAAGCGAAGGGAGAGCAGCCAGGAGGAGGAAGCGGGACCCCAGAGAGGGGAGAAACTGGGCGTTTAGGGGAAAACAGAAGGGAGGCTTCTGTGGTGGAAGGCTTACGTTCGTTTATGCCTGGAGACCTCGGGGCTGGGGCTGGAGCTGGGGCCGGGGCCGTCCGCAAGGATGCACTTGAGTTTCACGCTGCAGTTGTAGAGAAACTGTTGGAAAGTCTGAGGTCGGTGAGTGCCAGATTTTGCCTTCCATCTTCACAAGATAATTGCGGCTTCTGGGAAGGATGGATCATTCCGAGGGAGGAAGGAAGCGGTGAAAACAGGAGGTGATTGCGATAGTGCAGGGGAGAGGTGACGGCATTGGCCTAGCCCAGGGCTGGAGAGAAGTGGTTGGGGTCATGGGGGGTGGGGTGGGAGGGGGAGGAGGTGGGGGAGAGAAAGAAAGGCCTCCTGGCTACTCCTTAGAGTTTGGGCTTAAGGAATTAAGGAAATGGTGGTGTCACTTCTGAGGTGAAGTTTTGGCAGGTGACAATCCAGGCTTTCGTTTTCATTTTGGGGGTTTGGGGCCACACCCACGGCACGCAGAAGCTCCCGGGTCAGAGATCGAACCCTGGCCACAGCAGTGACCCGAGCCACAGCAGTGACGATGACGGGTCCTTAACCCACTGAGCCACCAGGGATCTCCAGGGCTTTTATTTTGGGGTATGTTGGTTTTAAGATGCCTCTTTGACCTGCTTTCAGATAGAGATGCTGAGTAGACAGTCGGACACTGAATCTGAAGTTCAAGGGGCCCTTGGGGAGGAGAGAGAAAGAGAGAGCAAGAGAGCAAGCTTCTCAGGGACTGACCACAGACGGCGCCACAGGACTCCCGGGCGAGTCTCGTCAATCGGCGGGGCTGGCCGTGGTCCCCAGTATGTCTGAGAGGAAGAGGAGTTCACTGCAGAGCAGCAGGGACCCCCAGACGGAGGGGCAGGCGGGCCCCACCCCGCTGGCTTCTCTCCCTCTGTTCAGAGCCTGTCCTGCCGGCGAGTGTCAGTCGCCCCGACTTCACTCCACTGCAGTCCCCCCAGAAGCCCGGGCTTCAGCGGTGACAGCAGTTTCTCTCAAGTCTGTTCTTCATAAAAGCTCAGCTTGAACAGTGGAAATTCTGACTTGTGTCAGATATGGAGGAGGCTTTCATAGTTTCAAGTCGCTCGGGGTTAGATTTTAAAAGTTGAATTTCATCACATGTTTTAACTTGGGCGGGGATGGGGGGGCGGGTGGAAGGGACATGATATTTTTAGCCCAAAGAAGGATTTTTTTTTCCCCTCTCCCTCTCCCGGTGTTTCCCCCCCACCCGCTCTTCCAACAGATGTTTCGTCTCAGTCCTATTCAAACCTCAAAGCAGAGTGGCCATCAACCTTGGGCTCTGATGAGAAAAAAAGGCCAGAATGCTATTTGTTGGGAAGGCTTTTTTCCCCCCCTTTCTTCTTGCCGCTCAGTTACAACTGGCCCTTAAATAAAAATCTTACAGAAAAAGGTAACCTGGGGAGGCAGGAGTGTGGAGGAAAAGACCCAGGAAGGGCTGGGTGCCTGCTGGTGGAAACTGCTGGAAACTACCTTCGAGAGTGCTGCATGGGGTCAGCTACTGGTTTGGGTGGTGATTTTTTTTCCTGAAATGCTTTTTCCAAGTGATGGTTAAGTCAGGATTCTTTGCGTTATTTTGGATACTCAACCCAAACTCCCTGTAAGATCCGGTTCATGAGATTGAAATCCTAGGGTGGATCTTGCCTAAGAAGGGGTGGCTGGATCCAGAAGCTCAAACCGTGTCATCAGCGTGCATGCGGGCGCGTACACACACACACACACACACTCATTCATTCATCCATCCATCCATCCTCTCACTCTCTCTTCATCATCTCTCCCTCTGCCCTTTGTTAACCTGTCCTGCTGCAGTGGCAGAGGTACCAGCCAGCCCTGGATGCTCACATCCTATGACCCAAGCCAGTGCAGGTGAAAGGGAGCTCCCACATCCATTATTTCTTGCCAAGATTGATTCTCACTTTACTGGGCAAGGTAGGTCTAGGTTTGGTGGGACCCAAAGCTTATCCAATACAGGGTGCCTTCTTTAAGAAAAGGAATGCACGATTCTCTTTCATAACTATTCCAGGTATATATAAATGCATATTTACATATTTCTGTTTAATACGTATATTTCCCTCTAAACCTCAATCAGTAGATCCCCGACTCAACCTCCTTAAGGTAGCTCGAGGCCAGAAATGCCGGTGTCCACTCCAACGCCACGTGACACAGACCGACACGTAGGAAGTCACATCGGGAGGAGACAGCGTTCCTAACCGATGGCGGATACAATACCTAATTTTGAAAATGTCACAAAAACAACCAACCACGGGGGCACATTCCAACTTGGAAGGGGCCCGAGCAAGCAAGGGGGCCTGAAGCTTTAGCTTTTTCAGCTTCTTCACGATCCCTGCTTCGACTCTGGGCTCAGACACAGGACTGTCAGGTTGAATAAGCCAACCGGATCCGGGTGCCGGCTGTGTCCGGGAAGCATGGAGGGGGATCAGAGCCCCAGAAACCACTCAGCTTGAGGTGGGGGAGGGGCTGCCCACCAGAGAAAACCCCATGCTATTATCAGAAGGAGGCGGATGGTTGCCGGACAGGCAGGAACAGGTGTCAGCTCCTGTGGTGTCACCCGAGTGGAGAGAGCAGTGGCTGCGGCGGCAGAAAACTTTTTTGTTTTTTGTTTTAAATTTAGTTTTTACACCTTCTGGCTTCAAATCCTGATTCTGCTACTTCCTCTTGTTTCATTTTGCTGCCGCCGCCTCTGCTGCACCTCTTTGCGGGGTACTGAACTGTGTATTGGAACTGGAGGAGGAGGAGTCAGTTAAAAGAGCGATGACGATGAATGCTGTTGATCAGGCTTTGCTGAACTGAGAAACCTAACCTAGCACCTGAAGGCGAAAGGGTTAGGTAGGGACTTTTAAACTGAACGTCTGGGAGTTCCCATTATGGTTCAGCACAAGCGACTCTGACTAGTATCCACGAGGACTCGGGTTCGATCCCCGGCCTTGCACAGTGGGTTGAGGATCCATCATTGCCGTGAGCTGTGATGTAGTCACAGACGCAGTTCAGATCTGGCTTTGCTGTGGCTGTGGCGTAGGCCACTGGCTGCAGCTCCGCTTCGACCCCTAGCCTGGGAACCTCCGTAGGCCTCGGGAGCGGCCCTAAAAAGACAAAAACCGAAAACTGAAGGCCTGAAGGAGGAGCAGGAGTTGGCGAGACAGAAGGAGCGTTCTTGGTGGGGGAAAGCAGCTCCATGGAGACACGGGGCTGAGGAACAGCAGTAGAGAAGTGGGCTCGATCAAGTTTGCTTTTTAAGCTGAGTTTCCTCTTGCAAGATGCAAATGGTGACCCACGCTGCGTGGGGCTGTTATTCATGAAATCACGCGTGGACCCACTGACTTCCCCAGCATCCCCCATGCTGTGTGCGTGGATCTTGAGGACCCTCGTTCCCCAAGGAGGCCTCGTGCAGATAACGCGAGAAACCATTTGGCCTGGAATGCACACATGATATCTTTCTCTTTTTACTGGCAGCAGATTTACCCTCCTAATTATATTTGGCATAGGCTAATATTAAAATCCATCTGCATTCCCTCTCTAACAGCTGCTCTTAAAGGGTTGGGGAGTCAGAAACATCCTGGCAAGCCACCCCGGGGCTAAAATATTTGCGGTAGATAATCTGGACGTGGACAATTGAGAAAGGCCTGTGGATACGTTAAGGCAAGTATCCAAACTCCAGCCAGGAAGCTCTGGCTTGTGTTAAATCTTAACGTTATATCAACCGAGAGGCACTTGCCTGGTAACCGGGCTGGTGTCCGCCGCGCATTTTGGCATTGCTTTCTGGCCTTTGGTGGGGCCGCCCTAGTCACACCCTGACTCAAACGTGTCTCTTCTTCCAAAATCTAACATCAACCAAGCCTTTTTGGATTGCGTTAAAATAAGCTGGCACTCGCTGATATCATCCAGGATTTGGATGTTAGCCCAAGCCTGGGATTCAGATGCAGACCTGCCCCTTTCAAACCACCCCTTTTCCCCTGCCAGTTCCCAGTCTCGATCATGCCAGGATTCCTGGTGTTTGCTGTGTAGCCTTCCTTCCATCCACCTGTGGGATTTGGTGCTGTGAAGCTCGATGGGGTGGACTATCTGCTCTGTGCACGCACGGTATGGGCTCCACACCATGGGCGACCCAGGGGCAGTAGCCAGCCCGGCCAGCACTCAAGAAACTTGCAGTCTGGGGAATTCCCCTCGTGGCTCAAGCGGTAATGAACCCGACTCGTATCCTTGAGGATGCAGGTCAGATCCCTGGCCTCGCTCAGTGGGTCAAGGACACGGCGTCACTGTGCGCTGTGGTGTAGGTCACAGATACGGCTCGGATCTGGCGTTGCTGTGGCCATGGCATAGGCCGGCAGCTGCAGCTCTGATTCGATGCCTAGCCTGGGAACCTCTGTATGCAGCAGGTGCAACCCTAAAAAGACAAAAAAAAAAAAAGAAAGAAAAGAAACTTGCATTCCTGTAAAAGCATCAGAAGATGGCAGATAGGACAGCAGAATAAAATGCTAGACTCAATGGGTTTAGACAGCACTCTGTTAGCAACAAACACGTTGTCGCAAATCGGAAAAAGGAGACCGCCCTGAGACACTTTTCTGCCATCTGTCCGAAAAATGTCATAAGCAAACACAAATCGGGGCTGTCGGACGTGCGAACAGCGCCCCCTAGAGTTGTACAGTGCACACCGCCTGCTTCTTGGGGCCAGTCTCCCAATGACCCCAAATGACCCTGACCCCAAGCAAGGGGTTGTGGGTGGGGGAAAGAGCCCTGGGGCGCTCATCCTGCCCAGGAGGGTGGGGCCTCAGGAGGGCGGATCTGTTATATTGCACAGCCCTTCTTCTCATGCCGTTTGGGCGGTGCCGGCTGTCAGCGGCTTGGGCTGGGTGCATCCTACTCCCTGGGTCACTGCTAAACAGTCGCGAGAAAGTGACCATGGCTCTTCCAGCCTGCGGTCCCCAGTGAGCCTCAGACGTCTCCCATTGGGCCCGTGGGTGGGTGTGGGGGACCCACGATCAAAGTTGCTCCCATTCAGGTATTTCCTGCTCTTCCCCTCCTGCTCTAGCACCCTCCTCTCTCTCTCTCTCTCTTTTCCTCCCCCCCTTTTTTAAAATGGGGGAGGGGAGCGGGAAGAGACTGTCTTTGATCTCAGCGGAGGAAAAAAAAGTCTGTTCTGTTCAGGCTTTTGGCTAACACAACAAACAGTGTTTAAAATTTAACTTTGCTTAATTAATTAGTAATTCTGTTTAATGCTGTCTGATCTCCCTCCAAAAGGTATTTTGAAGCTTGAGAAGGGAACATCAAAGGGAGCCGGGTGAAGATGGTCAAGTAATGCATTTAATCTGGCAGTTGCTGGGGGTGGAGAGATGCCAGGTTGGGAGCTAATGTGGGACAGAGCCATCATCTGGTAAACACAGCCAGCCGGCTAGCTCCTCGTGGCCGTAGCCGTGGCCGTGGTGAGAGGAGGGGCAGGGAAGAGCTTCCAAAGAGAAGGAGCTCCACACGCCGCCCCAGACTCCTTTGAGCTGAGACTTGGTTTTAGTTGACATTTTCTTTCTTATGTGGCCACTGTGGATGGTTGGGCAGGTTGTGGACTGCACAAGGATTTCCAGTCGAGCAGGTGAGCAGCTGGATCTGCACCCTGCCTATCAGAGATATTCCCCTAGTGGGTGTGCAGAGCTGCACTCACCTAAGGCACAGTCCACGTGCTTTTCTGTAAAGGGCTAGGAAAGTACATATCTTAGGTTTTGGGACATTGGAGTCTATTCTGTTGCAGCTGCTCAGCTCTGCATAGACCATGGATGAGAGTGTCACTGTGTCCCAGTAAAACCTTATTTACAAAAATAAGTGGCCGGCTGGCTTTGGCTCACGAGTTGTAGCTTGCTCTAGGGTTGTAGCTTGCTCTAGGTCACCAAGGTACTTTGTTGGCACGTGAAAGCCTTTGCATTCTCCTCACTTTACCTCCCCTTCATTTTCCTCTTGCTCCTTACACTGCTTTCCTTCCTGTCTTCAAATTAGCGGTGTTGGTACTTTTGCGATTGAAGAGTCATCAGAGTCCCCCTGAAACTAGGCCCCACAAAAGACTGGCTCTGCAAAAAATAATTGCTGGGCTGAACAGGAGTAAGAGACAAGGAGTGAGCTGGAGCTCTGGCGGTAAAACCCCTCTTGACAAAAGTATCATTCTTCTCTTCCCCGTGTTGGTTGGACCTAGGCAGCCTGCAGCAAGCCCCAGTCACCCCTGAGCCCGAGGATGGGTGGGTGCAGGGAGGGTGATTTGGCGTGCCCCGGGGTGGCAGGGGCCGGTGGCAGTTTGACATCGTTTGGCTTCAGAGGGTTCATATGTGGACATGGATGCAGGACCTCCAAACCCCAGCCTCCGTCTCTGGCGTTGGGGACCGCGTGGCTTTCTCACCGATTATCTGTCCCCTCTCCTAGCCATGGGGCAGGCGACAGTGAGAAGGAGAATGGCTTTCTTGAGTGGGGGCAGAGGGGTGCTGACCGTCCTTGTTCCTGGTCCCCAGGCCCCAGGGCAGATGGCTCCCTGTGTCTGTGCCTGTCCCCAGGCTGGGAAGGGGCCCCCACTGGGTGTCCAGGTGGTTTTCTGAGTCACGGTGGGATGAGGGATGGGACCCGCTGGTAAAGAAAGGACAAAGCCCGGGTCTTTGGAGAAGATGTACAAAGAGAATAAGGGCGGGGGGTGGGAGGGTGGTAGCGCTTCCCGCCTCCCCGGGAGAGAAGAAGGGAAGGACGGGCTGTCTGGGAGTCAGGGGGTGGGGTGCTCCAGAGGAGGGGCGAGCAGGGACAGAGGTTTCTTTTCTTTGGGTTTTATCAAGTGGAACTTGAAAGACAACATTGAACCTGAAGGTGGTTTTCTGATAACTTCCCTTTGAACTTGAAGTTTGGTTTCGATAAGCCTGGCCGGCTTGCATCTCCAGCCAGGACCTCTGTGGAGGGAGGCAGCAGCTTTGAAGATGGAACTGGCCTTTGTTTTCCTTTCTTCTTTTTCTTATCCCCTGATGGTAGCAGCTCCGGCCCAGCAGTACACCAATAGATGTGAGATGCAGAGGTCAGGGTGGCACGGGATGTATGCTTGACTGTCTTTGGGTCACTGGCCAATCTCCCATCTAACTTTCCTGGGGCTTGGTGCCAGCCCGGAGCGGGACACCTCCTGGCCATTGAGGTGTTAGTTTTGGAGGAGCAGGGAGGGCTGGACCCAGTTTCATCCACCACACTGGGGGGTCAGCATCCGTGTCCTTCCCCCGACAACTACCATGGCAATGAGGATGTCAAGGGACCCGCCACCACCACCCTAGGGGTCTCCGAGGGGCCGGATCTCTTAAGTTTATTCTCATTGGCCTCATTCTGTGAAACCACCGGGGAGGAGCTGGGGTCTGTGACTGAAGCACAGGAGTCTCTAGCCGGAGCCCCTGATAGCTGCCTTGCTGGGGGATGGGAGGGATGCATGGCGAGCCGGGGGCCAGCCAAGAGGGGAGCTGTGGGGGAGCCAGGCCAGTCACTGGTCATCATGGCTTTCCTGTCCCCGCCTGTCTGGCCTGGTGACCGGAACATCCGCAGTTTTATCTCCTCCCTCCCTGGGCTTGTCCCCACCCGGGCTGCCTGTATTTGATATGATCCTCTGCATCTGTTTGTATTCCAGAAGCCTCGGTTTTTAAAAAACTCAGCTACCAACTTCCTTTTTCTTTGTCTCTTTCTTCTTCCTTTTTTAGGGCCGTACCCGAAGCTTATGGAGGTTCCCAGACTAGGGACTGAATCGGAGGTGCAGCTCCCGGCCTAGGCCATAGCCACAGAAACACCAGATCCAAGCTGCAACTGTGACCTTCACCACAGCTCACAGCGATGCCGGACCCTTAACCCACTGAGCAAGGCCAGGGATCGAACCCGTGTCCTCATGGATGCTAGTCAGATTCATTTCCACTGAACCACGATGGGAACTCCGAGCTGCTCGCTTCCTGATTCCTCAACGATGAAATGGTTAGGGGCCTCGCTCCCCAGACCATTGCTACCAATGGCTGGCCCTGGGCTCTTAGCCCTTCCTGTCGTAGCTCCTTGAATCCACACAGCCCTCTGGCAAAGGGACTGCTACCATCCCCATTTTACAGCTGGGGATACTGAGCCTTCTGGAGAAGTTATGTGACCCGCCTGGGGCCACACACAGGGTAGGGAGGATCGGAGCCCAAGCAGAGGCTAACCTCTCCCAGGCTGCTGCGAGACACCCCAAGTCTCCTGAACCAAGTGAGGAATGGCATGGAGTGGCCGAGAGCGTGAGCCAGGCGGCTTAGGTTCAAATCCCAGCCCTGGCATTTACTGGCAAACCATTTAGCCTCTCTCTGGGCCTCAGTTTTCCCATCTGGATGATGGAGCTGATAATAATAACGGCCTCACAGGGGTGCCATGAGAACTGAGTGGATGAACGCTGCGGTCAATGCTGTGTGAGGTCACTGCCTCGTCTTTATCCATGGAGGCCACCAAGGTGTTCGGGGCCCCACGGGAAGTGCTTTGAATAACAGCTGGGCCCACAGAGCAGGAGAAAAGGGGGGAAAGCTGGGGCTCAGTCCTGACCGGGGGAGTCCCGGCCATACCTTCTCCAGTAGCCACTCCTGGGTCCTGGTCTGCAAAGCTGGGGTGTGTGAGTGTGGTGGGGGAACAGGGACCCTTCACCTAGGTTCCTGGGCCTGGTGGCTGCATTTCTCCAGGCTCCCGACTCCCCAAGAAAGCCCCATGGTTGGGGCTGCTGCTTATGTATCTCAGCTCCTCACACGGCCCTCCTGGGCCACCTCGAGTCTGGCGTGGGGGGAAGCTTTCTCCAGTGGGAGCCCGGTTCTGTTTGTTCCGCTGCAAATCAGGACGACAGAATCGCCATCCCAGAGTAGCTGAGGGGATCTAATGAGGGGCGCTGTTAGATGTTCTGGAAGAGCCAGCTCCCAAGCAAACCCCAGTCCCCATCATCCGGCAGAGAGAAAGCAGGCAGAAGGGGCCGAAGGGGTCTTGAGGGGGGACATCCGGGATTTGATGGAACCTCGTGGGCCGGGTCCTAGCTCAGGGACAATGGCTGCCACCCTGGGCTGTCCTCCTGGCGCCTCTGGCGGGGATTCACGGGAAAATGATGTCCGCTGGCCCCGGGGCCTTTGTGCCCACCTCCCCACTGGCTTATTCGTACTGTTCTCGTTGTGAGGAAACGCAGGCACCACAGAACCCTCCGGTCAATGTCTCTGGCAGAATGAGGACCTTCTAGGGGGGCAGAGGCTGGATGAAAGGCACTGGGTGAGCTGGCTCCTGAAGATACCGGGGTGTGTGTGTGTGCGCGCGCGTGCGTGTGTGTGCTTGTGTGTGTGTGCGCGTGCGTGCGTGCGTGTGTGCGTGTGTGTGTGTGCGTGTGTGTGTGCGTGTGTGTGCATGCACGTGCACGCACTCCCACTTCACCCACCCTGCTGAATTCCATTTCTGTCACTCCCCATTTCTGTGCCTCCTCCCGACCACCCACTCGTGTGCCACAGGCTGGGCTTGGGCATTTCTTTTTTATTTTTGGAGGCTGCCAAAATGCCCTCACGGAAGGCGGTGAGACCGCAGACAGGTGGCCGCGGTCCAGAGCTCCTCCCTCTGCGGGCTCCGAAAGCACCTGCCAGCCCTCCGGCACCTGCCCTTTGGGCCAGCGCTGTCCTGGGTGACCGCAGGCTGCCTACCTGGGCTGCAGAGAACAGAGGCCTGAGGGGCCCACTGGGGTGGCCTGAGTCGCTGGCAAGGAGGCACACGGGGTGGAGGTGGGGTGCCAGGCCTGTGCGTTTTGGGGGCTAGAGCGCAGTGCTTTTGACTCCGGGACAAAGCCACAGTGAGCGTGGTGGCCCCGCAGCCCGGCTCAGGACTGTCCCCCTCACATGACCTCTCTTGCCTCCCCCCGCAGTGGCCCTGCCTCCCGAGAAGACGGACGGGCTGGCCAGTGGCGATGAGAAGAGGATGGAGAAGCTCGGGGAGTCTGGCCCCGGCTCCAAGAAGCAGCTGAAATTTGACGTAAGTTTCATTTCCTGGTGCTGCACCCAGGACGGAAGGGCTTCCTCTTCTCGATGCTACTTTTCCAGGAGGGGAGGGGACGCCCGTCCAGATGTGAAGGGTCTCCCTCCCGGCGGAACCGCTGCCCTCTGTGACACGGTCCTCCTACCACATCTGGGACCACCCCCGCTCGGCCCAGGCCCTGGGGACCCCACCGCCCTCCCCCGCTCGGCTCGGGCCCCGAGCCTCTCAGCATGGGGTGGTAGCCAAAGGATGCTACTGGGCTGTGGCCTGGGAGCCTGAGGAGAGGACACGAGTGGGCCAGGGGAGATGGCACTCTGGCCTCGCTGGGTGACCGCCCTCCTCTTGGGCCTCAGTTCCCTTGTTGGTGAAAGAAGCCTTTGCTCGCAGCTCCCGAGGTGTCCTTGGGACCACGTGGCGGGGGACAGGGACGCTCAGGTGGGTGGACGACCGGGAGGCGGGAGGCCTCGGACAGGTCCCTGACTCTGTCTGGGGCTCAGTTGCCCCAGGTAGCCTGCACCAAAAGGGACATGCCCACCCAGAGCTCACAGCCTGTTTGTCCCGCCTTCCCCAACAGTATATTAAGCTCCATCTGTGTACCAGGGGCCGAGAGCAAAACCCAGGTCTGCCCGCAAGGGACTCACCAGCTCCCTCCCGCCCTCCTTTTCCCGTCCGTCCTTCCTCCTCTGTTTCCTTCGTGAGGTCACTAGGGCATCACTGACTCTGAAGCCAGCAGATGGGGGTTCGGTTCCCCGCTATGCCGCTGCCTCACTCACCTCCCCTGTGGAATGGCCACAGAAACAACATCTGTCTTTTCAGGATAGTGTAAGCATTGAGTGAAGGCATCTTGTGTGCTTTAAAGGGTGTCCAGGACAGAATAAGTACTGCCTTCTTCCTTCCAAACAGTCTTTGTTTGTTTGTTTTTTCTTTTTGGTCTTTTTTAGGGCCGCTCCTGTGGCATATGGAAGTTCCCAGGCTCCAGGTCCGATCAGAGCTGCAGCTGCCGGCCTACACCACAGCCACAGCAATGCCAGATCTGAGCCATGTCAGCCACCCACACCCCAGCTCATGGCAATGCCGAATCCTTAACCCACAGAGCAACGCCAAGGATCCAACCCACATCCTCATGGATGCTAGTCAGTTTTGTTTCCACTGAGCCACAGCGGGAATCCCAGCCAGTGCTGACTGACATCCACTGGTACCAGGGAACTGGGCAGTGAACTGGGTGTGGTTCCTGCCTTCACAGAGCGGAGCATGAGGAGGGGGACAGAAGGGTGACCCAGGCCCAGCAGCTGCATGGTGATGTAATGGGGATCTGGGGGCAGGGAGGTCGCCCAGGTCAGGCTGGAGGGGTGCAGAGAGATGGGCATTCTGGAAGTTCCAGACTGTGAGTGCCCAAAGGAGGGAGCCGTGGCTGCACGCAGGTGTCTGAGTTGAGCCTCTGGCATCGGAGCAGGACTGGGGAGAGGTGATACATGGGGGAGTCTTTGGGATCAGGAGAGCACCTCAGGCGGAGGGAACAGCAGAAGCAAAGGCCTGGAGGCAGGTGGTGTGGGAATAGCAAGCTGCACTGTGCAGGGATGCGGGAGAGGGGTGTGTGTATAAGAAAAGTCACTGGGGGCCCTGAACACAGGAGCTGAGGGGGGCAGGCCAGTCAAGGAGCTGGGGTTGCTGGCTTCTTCCTGAGCACACACCGCCGCCCCGCCCCCGCCACCCGGGTCCCTGCAGGTCTTCTGAGGGTTTTTGGCAAAGCTGAGCACCAAGCAAAGTGGCAGAGGAAGGCCCAGACCCGGACGTCTTCCCGGGAAGCTGAAGTGGGTCTGCCGCCTGCGTGGGCTGGCTGATGCCTGTGCCTCCTCTGTGGTCCACGAGGGGCACTCACCTGAGAGGTCTGGGGTGGGAGGATCCGAAGATCCACGTGACAGACGTCACAGGGGCGGGGCAGTTACTGACCATGTATCTGAACTCTTTTTTTTTTTTTTTGTCTTTCTGCCTTATCTAGGGCCGCACCCGCGGCACATGGAGGTTCCCAGGCTAGGGGTCTAACAGGAGCTGTAGCCGCCGGCCTTCGCCACAGCCACAGCAATGCGGGATCTGAGCCGCGTCTGCAACCTACACCACAGCTCACGGCAACACGGGATCCTTAACCCACTGAGCAAGGCCAGGGATCGAACCCACAACCTCATGGTTCTTAGTCGGATTCGTTAACCACTGAGCCACGACGGGAACTCCATGTATCTAAGCTTCTAACTCGAGCTGTCTTTGGAGCCAAGCGAAGGGGATGGGAGAGGGAATCAGGTAAACAGTCGTGTGTGTGTGTGTGTGTGCGTGTGTGTGCACACGCAAGTGCCAGCGTGTACACCTGTGTGCGGGCATGTGTATGGAACAAGTGCTGTGCCACACGACGCGGTGCTTCTGAGAGCAGAGCGGGCACTTGGCAGGCAGCAGACAGACGTGTCACCACTGAGCGAAGGTTGACTTTGAACTCAGCGTGGGCCGCCCGAGAACTGCTGGAGGGAGCCGGCTTTGAGCTGCAGAAGCCAGGGGGGTGGTGTGCAGTGCTGAGGCTCCCTCCCACCAGCATTTGGAGGCTGGGCGCCTCCCCTCCCTGGGGGGCTGAGCCTGTCCTCGCACAGAGGAGAGGGAGGCTCAGGACAAGATGGTCTGGGGGCGTCTTGGCTCGTTTTCCTAGAACTTGGGAATCTTTAAGGCTGTTTGTGGATTCTCTTTCCCCTGTGGCCATCCTTTCTGGAACTCTGGTGCTCAGCTGGCCCCTGCATGCCGGGCCGCCAGTGACGGAGCTTCCCAGCTCCGAGTCCCCGCAGTTGGACACCTCGAGTTGTGGGAGTGATGATGATGACGTCATTGCTCTCTTAATCATTCCAGCAGAGACAATAGCAGCTACCACTACTAATTGAGCTTTTCTCTCTGCCAAGCCGCTTACGCAATTGTTTCCAGAACCTCCAAAGCAGACGCTGAGACAGGAGGACTTGGGAGGTGATCGCAGGGAGCAAGGAAGGAGGGGTGCCCATAACAGCGGCGGGCTGCGGGGGAGGCTGACGAGCAGGTCCTGGGCAGCTGGGCTCTGTCCTCTGGGGCCCCTCTGAGAGCCAGGCCATATGTGCTCAGATGTGTCCCCCTGCTCAGCCCCTCCCTCATTCATGTCGCCCCTGGACATTCAATCCCTGACTCTTTGGGGGCTGTCCTTGGACAGGGAAGTGGCACGCTTGTGCTAGGCAGTCAGAGAGTGCCCGCCACAGTGGCAGGGAAACGTGGAGGGGACGGGGAGACACAGGGCAGGGCAGTTAATACTCTCAACAACCTTACGAGGTCCATACCATCATTTTCCATCTTTTTTTTTTTACTTTCCAGGGCCACACCTGCGACATATAGAAGTTCCCAGGTTAGGGGTCTAATCGGAGCTACAGCTGGCGGCCTACGCCACAGCCAAAGCAACGCGGGATCCAAGCCACGTCTGCAACCTACACCACAGCTCACAGCAACGCCGGATCCTTAACCCACTGAGCGAGACCAGGGGTCAAACCTGCAACCTCATGGTTCCTAGTCAGATTCGTTTCTGCTGCGCCACAGTGGGAACTCCTCCATATTTTTATGAGGGGAAACTGAGACTCAGAGAAGCTCAGGGCCATGTCCAAGGTCATACAGCTGCGAAGGGCCAAGCACCGGCTGGCACCTGGGGCTGACTTTGGAACTTGAGCTCTTAATGCTCCTCCTGTCCTGCCTTCCAAGTCAGAGGCCACCCTGGGAGTCCTGCCATGGCTCCCGGAGTTACTGTTCCCTGTGTCTTCTTCCCAGTACCTTCTAGCCCTGGGTCCAAGTTCAGTCTTCCTGAGGCCACAAACCCTCCTCCCAGACTCTCCCCGCCACCCACCACCCCACCCCCTGCCGCCTTGAGCTTCCTCGGCCTCTGAAGACCCAGAGTCTCTCTGGCACTTGGCAGGCACCTCTCCCCAGGCCCGAGCCCCCCTGCCCGGCTTGGCCTCTCTCCCAGGCCCATCATGTCTTGGTCATTATGCTCATCACACTGGGTCTGGGGAGGGCAGCCAGGGGGTGGCAGCCCCATGACCTGGCCTCTGGGTGTTCCAGCCACCGGGTGACCGGCCACTTTCATCTGTTGTCTGTCTGTGTCCAGGAGCTGCAGTGTGACGTGTCTGTGGAGGAGGACAGCCGGCAGGAGTGGACCTTCACCCTGTACGACTTTGACAACAATGGCAAGGTCACCCGCGAGGTGAGCGCACCTGCCTGGCCTCCCACCAGGCCACACCCTCGGGCATGGGACCGGGACCGGCCACGGCGCACCCGCCGCTGCTGCCCTTTCTCCTAAGGGCAGGTGGGGAGGGCAGGAGCAGGGCCGCTGGGAGCTTCACGGAGACCTGAGCGGGGAGAGGTGACAGATGGGAAGGGACAGCGGGGCTGCTCTTGGCCCAGGCACCATTCCTGCTGGGCGAAGGGCAAAGGGGCAGGTGCGAAGCCCCGAGGCCTCCCTGGAGGAGGACCGCCCCGGGCCACTTCCCACCTCGGCTGTCTGCCCAGGAGCTGGGCAGCGCCTCTCTCCACTGATGCAGGAACGAGCGCCCCTGACCCCAAGCCCCCCACCCCCACCCCATGGCCCTGCTACCAGCCTGCTCCTCTTCCCCCTCCGCCTGCAGGCCTGTGTCTGTCCCCCTCCGCCACAAACCTCCCCCACGTCACTTTCCTCCCCTTTCTCCATGCCTGGGTCTGCCAACAGAGCGCCTCCGTGCACAGTGGGGACCGACCCAGACGCGGTTTCTAGCCGTGTAGCTCTGACGGTCCGTGTAGGGAAGCAGGACTCCCAGCAGTCTTAGGATCATCGTAAGCTGTGACATGATCAGAAGGAAATAAGCAGAGCGGTATGCCCCAGTTGGGGACAGGAATATCCAGGAAGGCTTCCTGGAGGAGGTGGCACGGGTGCAGAGCCATGCAGCGTGCGGAGCTGGGGGAGAGCCCTGGGCCTGGGAGAGCAGGAGCACTCGGGGTGTTTAAGGAAGCGGACAACACCAGTGTGGGGGATGCTTATCTGGACAGGGCTGCAGCCAGAAGCCAGCAGGACAGGTCATTCAGGGCCTTGGAGGCCCCAGGTAGCAATGGAACTTTGATTCTTGGTGTTAAGGGAAGCCAGGGGAGGGCTGGTTCAAGCTGGGGCATAATCTGATCTGAATTATAGCTGACTGTTTGCTGCCTGTCCTTTGCCTGGGCCTTAGTATCATTTCTTCCACCCCCTCACTTCCTTTTCTGTCCTCCTTCTCTCATATCCTCGCCCCTCCCCAGGAGGCCCTGGCGTTCAGGTGTGTGACCTGTAACAGATCCGCATGGAAGTCTGAGACGAGTGTGGCTGGCATCATGCCCGCCTCTGGTCCAGCACGTGAGGGCCTCAGGGTGTTCCCAGGAGAACTGAAGCTTTGCTGTCTTATCTCCCTGTCCCGGTTCAGGGCTCAGTATTTTCTTCTCTGCGGACAGTGCAGGAAAAGCTGCTAGAGGGGAGACCTGGGTGAAAAAAGACCTCTTCCTCAGGCTGTGGATTAGGAGATGTTAGAATAGGTTGGAGGAAGAAGCTGTGAGGGACTTTTAATCATTCAGGACTTTTGGGGGTATAAGTAAAAGAATCCCAACAAACCGCCTTAAGTTTAAAAAAAAAAAAAAAAAGGACTATGTTGGCTCATGTAACTGAAAACTCGGTCCAGAAATACTGGCTTCAGGCATGGCTGGATCCAGAAGCTCAATGTCTTCAGGACTAGCTGTTCTTTATGGTTCTCTTTGCTTTGTGTTCCTTTATTATGAGGCAGGCAGGAACAAGATCATAGCTGATACTTCAATCTATATCCCATGCGAGCTTCAACCCCCCCACACCCCCAATTCAGGATGTCACCTACAGTGTCAGAACTCACCGGTCCTGAACCAGTCATTTTTTGCCATAAACTTGTGATGCTTTTAATGCCCCATTCTGGGTCCATGTGCTCATTCGAGAGTCAGGGGAAAGTTATTTGATACTGAGTCACAGTCTGAAAGTGGGAGGGGAATGTGCATTTGGTTCACAAAATAAAATCAAGGCGCTGTTACTCGGGGAAAGGGGGATGGATTCTGAGCAGACAAAGGCCCCAGTGGGGCCTGAGTGTTTGGAAATCAGTGGAGACCTTTCCTGGTATGGAAAGCTGATTGCCCAGTGATGTTTAGTGTGTAGGCTTATTATTTTTTTTTTCCAGAGCGAGGAGCCCCTGTTCCCCAGCCCACCCCCTGCCAGCCTGTTTGGGAACAGCGTTACTGTCTTCACAGGCGAATGCATCACAGGCTTGAAGCCTGGGTAACGAAGCTGAATTGGGGTGACCCAGCTATTTGTTAAGGCTCCGTGGGCAGCCGGGCTGGGCCTCTCAGGGGTGTGGTAGACGCTCCCTTCTTTTAATACATGCGGTGGCCAAGACAGCTCAGCCCCTGGTAGCTGCCTTCTTCCTTTCTGGCTCAGAAGAGGCCGAGGCATCTCCTGAGCCGGCTGTAAAAGGGTTTGCTCCCCACCTCGGACATGTTACGGAAACCCTGCAGGCAGGCACTGCTTTCTGCGGTGCACTCTGCTCTCCTTTCCCTTCGCTAACAATCGGAATAGTGAGAACATAAGGATTTCCCAGGAGGATGCCCCAGCCCAGCCCCGGGGAGAGCCTTCACTTGGCGTCTTTCTTCTGCCAAGGAGCAAGGAGCTTGGCTTCCAGTCCAGGGAAGATCCAGCCTGGTGCTTCCCCTGGTCTATTTTTAGCCCCAAAGCCACTCCTCAATCTGGCTGTAAATCCCATCCACCCCCCCCACCACCGGCCCGCTCTCTGGCCTTCAGCATGCATATTCCTGCGTGCTGGGGCACACGGGCTTCTGCCTCACCGCAGCCGCACTATAGCCGGTGTCTGGACCAACTTCCCAGCTCAGGAGAAAGTCCCGTTCATCCTTCTGGTGTTCGTGTGTATCATATTCACAGGCATCCGCTCCTTTGTGTTGGACTCTGTGCAGTCCACAGGGCTGATTGCCACGTTGGGATTGCCAAAGCATGCTTGTTCCTAGATCTTGAATCAGCTAGGACCCTCGGGGAGTGCACGTCAGGCAATCCAGGTATATGATGCTTAGGTGAGGATATTGGTGGACCTCATTTTCCTCATCTGTAAAATAGGGATAAGGGTGCCTCCTTCATGGGCTTCTTAGGATGGGGAGAGAGAGTGGGCAATCCTGGCGGTGAAAGAGAAGGGGGAAGAGGGTTTCTCCATGGGCCTTGCCAGAAGAGCGGGGTTCCCCAGTGAGCAAGCGAGTGAAGTAGCTGGAGGCCAGATCTCAAACTGGCGGCTCCCACAATCCCAGTCTAGCCCCTATTCTGCCCCAGCGCAGGCAGCAAAAGCGACTACATCAAAATAAGGGCACAATCAGCAGAGTGAAAGGCAACCATTGGAATAGGAGAAAATAGCAACAAATCATGTGTCTGAGAAGGGATTCATATCCAGAATATATAAAGAGCTCCTCCAACTCAACAACAAACTACTCAATTAAAAAAAGGGCAGGAGTTCCTGTCATGGCTCAGCGGAAATGAATCTGACTAGCATCCATGAGGACACAGGTTCGATCCCTGGCTTTGCTCAGTGGGTTAAGGATCTGGCATTGCCGTGAGCGGTGGTGTAGGTCACAGATGTAGCTCAGATCCCAAGTTTCTGTGGCTGTGGCCTAAGCCAGCAACTGCAGCTCCAATTTGACCCCTAGGCTGGGAACATCCATATGCTGCAGGTGCGACCCAAAAAAGACAAAAAAAAAAAAATGGGCAAAGACCTAACTAGGCATTTCTCCAAAGAAGAAATACAAATATCCAATAAGCACTTGGAAAGATGTTCAACCTCATTAATCATCAGGGAAATGCAAATCAAAACCACCATGCTGAGAAATGTGACTTGGCAGGTTAAGAACCTGATATCGTCTCTGTAAAGATGCAGGTTTGATCCCTGGCCTCCCTCAGTGTGTTAAGGATCTGGTGTTGACAAAAGCTGTAGCATAAGGTCACAGATGCAGCTTGGATCTGGTGTTGCCCTGGCTGTGATGTAGGCTGGCAGCTGCAGCTACAATTCAACCCGTAGCCTAGGAACTTCCATATGTTGCAGGTGCAGCCACAAAAAGAAGAAAGAAAAAAAAAAAGGAAGGAAGGAAGGGTGGAGGAAGGGAAGGGAAAGAAAGGAACAAGGGAGGAAGAAAGAAAACCAAACCATACGCATAGCTCCATCCACCTTTTGGCTATTGTGAATAATGCTGCTACAAACATGGCTGTACAAAGTGTCTCTTAGAGAGAATCTTCTTTCAGTTCTTTGGGGCATATACCCACCCTCTAGTGGAGTTGTGGATCATATAGTAATTCTATGTTTAATTTCTTTTTTTTTTTTTGTCTTTTTGCCTTTTCTAGGGCCGTACCCGCGGCATATGGAGGTTCCCAGGCTAGGGGTCTAACAGGAGCTGTAGCCGCCGGCCTTCGCCACAGCCACAGCAACGCGGGATCCGAGCCGCGTCTGCAACCTACACCACAGCTCACGGCAATGCAGGATCCTAAACCCACTGAACGAGGCCAGGGATCGAACCCCCAACCTCACGGTTCCTAGTCGGATTCGTTAACCACTGAGCCACGACGGGATGTTTAATTTCTTGAGGAAGCTCCATACTGTTTTTCACGGCAGCTGAACCGATTTATGGGGCACAAGGGTTCCCCTTTCTCCATGTCCTTGACAACGCCACCAGGGAATTCTAGGAAGCAGATGCTGCTGATGCCACGCCCACAGTACCCGGGGCCCTGCTCTCAGTTTACTTGTGAGACAGTGCCCAGCCTAAGAGCTTTCTCTGGCACCCAGGACATGGCTTAGCCTTTGCATGACATCCTGGAGGTCCAGGGACCGTAGCATCCTCAGGCCCCTTTCCACCAGCGAGGGATGAGAGTTTTCAGAAGCGATTTGCACACAGTCCTCCTTGGCACCACTGAGCCCCACTGCCCATGGTCCTTCCCACACATTCAGGTCATTCCTCCTCCCCCTCCCTTACTCTTCCTTCCCTTCCCGCCCACATCATAGTGTTTGCCTGAGGCTGGGCTTTGGGGGAAACCCGGGAGGTTTCGACCCTTCAGGTTTCCCAGGCCCTCTGATTCTTTTTTTTTTTTTTTTTTTGTCTTTTCGCCTTTTCTAGGGCCGCACCCGCGGCATATGGAGGTTCCCAGCCTGTAGCCGCCGGCCTTCGCCACAGCCACAGCAACGCGGGATCATAGCCACGTCTGCAACCTACACCACAGCTCACGGCAACGCGGATCCTTAACCCACTGAGCGAGGCCACGGATCGAACCCGCAACCTCATGGTTCCTAGTCGGATTCGTTAACCACTGAGCCACGAAGGGAACCCCTGATTCTTTTGTTTTAAATGCACATGGCTCTCTGCTTCCCTCCCCACCCAGGACATCACCAGCCTGCTGCACACCATCTACGAGGTGGTGGATTCCTCCGTCAACCACTCCCCGACGTCCAGCAAGACGCTGCGGGTGAAGCTCACCGTGGCCCCCGACGGGAGCCAGAGCAAGAAGAGCATCCTTCTCAATCACCCTGGTGAAGGGCTGGAGCACCATCCCGCCCGCGGGGGTCAGTCCGCTCCCAGTTCGTTCTCGGGAAGGGTCCCTCCGCTGGGAGGAGGGACGGGGAGGCCTGGGGGCTTTCTTGCGAGCTGCTCCTTGGACAGTTGGGAGCTGAGCGGGTCCTTGAAGGAGCAGGGTTTGGATAGGGAAGGAATTGCAGGCGGAAGGCCCTGGGAAGAAAAGCACCAGAGGTGCGTCTGGGCGTGGAGCAGCCGCTATGAACGCGCCCTGGCGGCGGTGAGCATCGTGGGCGGGGCCTCAAAGGCAGCTAAAGAGTCTGGGGAGGAGGTGAGTCTGGGGGAGGAGTTAAGCGAGTCAGGTGACTGTGAGACCCCCCCCCTCCCTTTAGTCCCGGCTCAGGGAGAACCCGCCCCACCGAGCTGTCGCCAGGCTGCTGTAGGGCAGTTTTCAGGAGCCCTGTGCCCAGCAGCCTGGCCAGGTCCGCAGGGCTGGAGGCTCACGGGCCCAGAAACAAGCTGCTCACGGGGTTCTTTCTCCGGCATGACTCAGACCTGCAGAGCACCAGGCCCAGGGCAGAGACCAAGCCCGCGGAGGAGCTGCGAAGCTGGGAGAAGAAGCAACGGGCGCTCCTCAGGTAGGGCGGCGTGGGCGGAGGCGGCCCAGGGTCCCCCGAGCGACAGGTTGAGCACCAACTGTATACCTGCCTCGGGGACTTTGAGGAGTCTCCATTCTCCAAGGGGCAGGGCAGTAATTTTAGGAAACAGGCTCACAAATTAAACTCGGTTTTCCAAGACGGCTATATGTAGGCCCGCCTTGCTTCACCCCAAATGCTTTGGACCAGGTTTGTTTTAGAATTCGACATTTGTTGAGCTTTAGAAAAGTACTCCCAACGCGTTTCTCGTGTCTTCTGTTTGGTTGGGGGGGGGGTCCAAGCAGAACCTCGGAGTTTAACACAGAAGTATTTGTGCAGGGGGATACGTGTAACTACGCTAAGTGAAATAAAGGCTAGAGCTACCTTCACCTCTGTCTAGAGCGAGCTTGGCTGCCAGATGGGTTATGAAAACTCTTTATTTTATGGAGTTTTGGATTTTGGAATTGCGGATAAGGGGTTGTAAGGCTGCAGTTATCTTTCACTTGTTATTTCTGTAACTACAAGGAAGGAAGTGAAGAGAGGGAAGAAGAGAGAGAGATGGGGTAAAGAAGAGTGCTGAGCTGGAGTTCCCATTGTGGCTTGGGGAGTTAAGAACCTGACTAGTATCCATGAGGATGCGGATTTGATCCCTGGCCTTGCTCAGTGGGTTAAGGATCCTGCATAGCCATAAGCTGCAGCTTAGGTCACACACAGATGCGGCTCAGATCCCGCATTGCTGTGGCACAGGCCTGCAGCTGCAGCTCCAATTTGACCCCTAGCCTGGAAACTTCCATAGGCACGCCTAAAATTTTTTTTTGAAAGTGCTGTATAATCAGTAATATGAAGTAACTGTAATGGGGGGAGGCATGAGGATGAGTGGGTTCCTACTGTGAACATGGAAAGGAAGGGACTGGGAATCGAGAGGCACTAGTGTAGGGGAAAGAGAGAAGGTCCCCCAAGCAGGAGGCAGTGTCGTGTGGGGAGAGGGCTGGGCATCGGGGGCACCAGGCAGGCTACAGATGTGCGGGGTCCTGGGGAAGCAGGGAGGAGGCGGATGGGTGTGAGCAGATCACAGAGGCCCTTGGAGAGGAGGGGAGGGGTGGGGAGCCCAGAATCCTGCGGTGGGAGAAAAGTCACCTCTCTCCCCTGCTCCCCGCTCCTACAGACACACTGGGAAGAGCCATTCTGGGCTTTGGGCAGGTTATGGAGTCGGCCAGTCTCAACTCCGCTAGCCTGAGGGCTTCTGTTCTTCCTCACCCGCTGGGGAGCCAGGCAGGTGTCAGGAGACATGTGGTTTTAAAGCCTGGCTTCGGAGCATCCTTAAGTTTTGACCGCTAACAACCTCTCCTTTGCTTTGGGCCCATTCAAAGCATAGTGGTACCTGTCCATCCTCTCGGAAGGCCCAGGGAGGCCAGGCTGGGGAGGATACGGGGTGGAGTGCTGGGGGGGGGTCTTTCCTGCCCCCCCCCGACCCCCGCTCCTAAGACGAAAGTGGAAACTAACAGAGGGACCAGGTGGACTTGTCCTGGTGTTTTCCCAAGAGCTAGTGGGACCCCTCCCACCAGGGGGCCAGGGCTGACCCTCTCGCTTGCCTCCCCTGATAGGTTCCAGGGTGACAGCCGTCTGGAGCAGTCTGGCTGCTACCACCATTGCGTTGATGAGAACATTGAGAGGAGAAACCACTACTTAGACCTCGCTGGCATAGAAAACTACACATCCCAGTTTGGGCCTGGTAAGGGCAGCGCCTTCACCCGGGAGGGCGGCGAGGGGTGGGCATGGCTGGGAGGGGAAGGTGGGCCAAGCGAGGATGTTTGCACTGTCCCCCTGGGCTTGGGGAAGGCATAGCTTTTACCCGCCAGATTACAGAGTCTTCTTGGAGGAGAAGACATTTGAAACATTAAAAAAAAAAAAAGTCAAAGTAATACATGCACAAAGTTGAACAAAATCAAGTAGTAGCCGAGGGTTTACAAACCAATGAAGATAGCAGTTCGGTGCTGGCCACTGAGCCACCCCCACCTGGTTCCCTTCTCCTCCATCAAGGACCCTGGCTTCCTTAAGCAAACTGCTGCTCTCAGCCCTTGACATCTCAGCTCTTGCTAAGAAAAATGAAGACACGGTCCACTTAATTTCACTCCCCCCAGTGCCCTTCTCCCGTTCGTCCCCTGTTTAATTCCTCTGTCCGTTACCTCCATAAGTTAAGGCATAGGCTTGTAGTCTTCCTTTGCTGTGCTCCGCTGACCTCCAACAGTTAAGTGTCTCTGTCTCCTCTCTTTCAAAGCTCTCAGTAGGAGAATGAATTATTTTTAAAGACCTAAAACAAAGATCCAGTTTTCCCCACTTAGCAGATGGCAAAGTTCCATTCCAGAAAAGTTTCCTACAAAGCAGGGAGGGGCAGTCGGTGGAGGAGGGGGGAGCTGGGATAAGGAACTCCTCTATGGGTCTGGACGACTGGGGGTGGGGGCGTCCCTGGGGCACCGCGCGCCACCAGCACACAGTAGGTGCTCCTTCAACATCTGTCCAATTGGTTCCTAGGATCCCCGTCAGTGGCCCAGAAGCCAGAACTGCCCCCCCGCGCCTCCAACCCCACTCGATCTCGCTCCCACGAGCCCGAAGCCGCCCACGTCCCGCACCGGAAGCCCCCAGGCGCGGACCCCGGCTCCTTCCACTTTCTCGATGCCCCCTTCGCCAAGGTCTCCGAGGTCCAGCAGCGGCTCCGGGG
Organism: Catagonus wagneri; assembly: GCA_004024745.2. NCBI lineage: Eukaryota > Metazoa > Chordata > Mammalia > Artiodactyla > Tayassuidae > Catagonus > Catagonus wagneri. Next base: position 268,563 of record PVHT020000180.1, read on the forward strand.
TGGCGCCCAGGACGGGAGCAAGCACTTTGTGAGGTCCCCCAAGGCTCAGGGCAAGAGCGTGGGTGTGGGCCACGGGGCCAGAGGAGCAAGAAGCAAAGCCCCAGTGGGACCCGCCGTCCCCGCGGTGCCCGCCTCCGGCCACCTGGCCGCCAGCCCCGCCCTCCTCCCCGCTCTGGCGCCGCTCGGGCACAAGAAGCACAAGCACCGCGCCAAGGAGAGCCAGCAGGGGTGCCGGGGCGCGCAGGCGCCCCTGGCCGTGGGGCGGGACCACGTGAGGGAGCCGCCCGCCGTGGTGGTGTACGAGAGCCCGGCCGGCCAGGCGGTCCAGAGACACGAGCATCACCACCACCACGAACACCACCACCATTACCACCACTTTTACCAGACATAGAGCCCGCCCCGCCCCGCCCCCGCCGTGTGAAGGACCCCCCCGCCCCCGCCCCCAAGGCATTACTATCCTATTAATTATTATTATGACGATTATTGTTATTAATAATTATTGTTACTCCACTAATATTCAGCTAGCCTCCATGTAGAAGATATATGGGAACACAGAACTAAACTTTTATTTATATGTTGTGGGGACTGCCTAACTCATCCAAGAAATGACTCTGGGTTTGGAAGTGGCCTGCAGAGGCAGAGGCTTCCCGGGGGCTCCCCAGAGCTGCGGAGCAGCGGTGTCCGCACAGGCCACCCCACGCCTTTCCCAGCCCCGGGCGGGCCCTCGGCCAGAACTCCGTCCCACCCGAGTCTCTTAACAGGAGAGCACCCTTGCCTGGCCTGGCTTCCAGAGACCCTCGAAATCTCCGAGAAGATAAACAGCTGCTACCTCTTAGTATGATTCTGATTTTATTTTGCCCTTTGCTGATTGTAACGCGCTACACACGGTTTTCAGCCGACTGCAGAACGCGCGACCTCCCCGGCTGTTGTGTTTTGAATGGCCCGACCTAGAAACCTTAGCTGCCCTTTCTGGAATTACCTTTCATGCCTTTCCAGCGGAATCACGTCCCTGCCCCCAAACCAGTCCCGTCTTTTCTGCCGCGCCCCATGAAAATACACTTGTCTCTTTTCTCTCCTCTTCCTCTCTCCTTTAGAGAGCTACACACACGTATTTAAAGACTGCCCTTGAAACCAGCCGTCTCGTTTTGGAAACCTCCAGAGAGGGAGCCAACCACGTAAACAAGCATGGTTTGCCGAGGTCGGGCAGTTGTGTGTTGTTGGTTGTGACCGAAGATGTGGAAACCTCGGGTCCTCCCGTTGGCAAATATATACGTTCTCTACCAGAGCTCCCTGTATCCATAGATAGGTGCCATCTGTCCATTTCTATGTATCTTTCTATAAATATACACTCTCAGGTACCTTTTCTGGTGTGCAGAAATCGGTGCTTTGCTTCTCAAGACACATCCAGAGGCCAGATGTGACCCTGTGTGCCTCTCACTGAGACTGCTGTCAGTTACATGCCGTCAGCCACTTGCCTCTCAGTGGGGATCCTTTCTGGGGTTTGGGACCTGGCAGATTTTGGAGAGGCCTCTTGGAGTACAGAAGATTAGAGGGAGAGTTCGCATTGTGGCTCAGTGGGTTAAGAACCCGAATCATATCTATGAGGATGCAGGTTCAGTCCCTGGCCTCGCTCAGTGGGTTAAGGCTCCGGCATTGCCATAAGCCGTGGCATAGGCTGCAGATGCGGCTTGGATCCCGCATTGCCGTGGCTGTGGTATAGGCCAGCAGCTTCAGCTCCAATTAGATCCCTAGCCTGGGAACTTCCATGTGCCATGGGTATGGCCCTAAGAAGAAAAAGAGGAAGAAGCTTGGAGGGAAATGGAGACAGTGGCCAGAGTTGGGACCCTGGAGCAGTGTCCTCTGCAGAGCAGCATGCTGTTAGATTGAGACCTGGGAAGACCAGGCAAAAGACCCCGTCAACCACTCAGGGTCCCCGTGAAAAGCAGAGGACACACACGCTCTAACTGGGTAACTGGAGTGAACTTAATAAAGGGAATATTTACAAAGTGTGGGCAGAGCCTCTTGAAAGAGGGCAGGGTCCTGGGCTGGTACTGTGGGTGCCAGTCGCTCCCCTGGAGTGGAGGGGGTGGGCGGGGGCATCCTCAGCTGACAGAGGGGTGGGCGAACCTGAAGGAGCCGTGACCTTCACTGGAAGGATGCAGCCCCCTGCGGGGACCCTGTAGGGAAAGGACTTCCCGACCTCACTGAGCTGCCTGCCTGAATCCTGCTGAGACCTCCTGGGCTGAAGCCGTCGGAAGTCGGGATAGGGAGCTATTGATGGGGGTCCCCCTGGGAGTTCTTCCAGGGAAGAGGAGAGGGGAGAGTGAATTCTGATGAGCACAGGAAGAGAACGTGGCTCGACTGCCTGCCTTTCCGCTGCTTGGTCTCCCAACTGGCACCCCCTTTTCGGAGCTTCTGCTGTTGGTTTAACGTGGTTGGTACGGAGTCATTTTTGAAGCTAGTGTGCTGAGTAGTTGTCACCGTATTCACTTTATTAGTTACTGGTGAACCTGGGACTGGATTAGCACACTTAATCCTTAGGACAACCCCGAGGCAGCCAGTGCAAGCTCAGGGAGCACCGCAGGCTCAGAGAGGGTGAGTGACTCTTGAGAGCACGTAGCAGGTGGCAGAGGTGGGATTCTAGTCTTTCCCAGGATCCCTTAACCGGCGGATCTGGGCTTCCCTTGTTTTGGGTCGCGGACTTCTGTCAGTCAGGAAGGAACTCAGACTGACCCGAATGTAACCAAACCAGGAAAGGCAGAGAGGGAGCTGGCTTTGAGATAACAGGATCCAGGACGTGAATGAAGCTGAGACTTGCTGGTTTTTGTGGCTCACTTTCTGGATTTGTATTTTCGCCCGGCATGCTTTGCCGTGGTGTGGCGGCTGCCCGCATTCTGGGTTGCCCAACCTGATTTTAAGAAAAAGGATTTTCCTCTAGGACAAGCCCAGGGAAGGATTCTGATCGGCTGGGCTTGAATCTGGTACCCATCCCTGGTACCAGATCACCGTGGCCCTCCTGGAGTCACATGTCCAACCTGTGGAGGGGAGGTGGGGCCTGTTCTGGAAGAAGGGAGAGGAGCTTGCTGAGCAGACGAGAGCAGATGGTGCCCCAGGCTTAGAACGGCTGCAACCATGCACTGGGCACTGGGTCCACACGGGGCGGGGCGCGGGGGGGGGATTTCTGTGGCCTGGTGGCCTTAGAGCGATTCCTCAGCCTGTGAGAGGAGGTCCCTGCCCTCTCCCCAAGCCCTGTGCCTGTCAGGATTCTGCTATATCTTGGTACCTGGGATTTACTTAACTTTAAAAAAAAAAAAATAGTGGAGTTCCCTTCGTGGCTCGTTAACGAATCTGACTAAGAACCATGAGGTTGCGGGTTCGATCCCTGGCCTCCCTCAGTGGGTTAAGGATCTGGCATTGCCGTGAGCTGTGGTGTAGGTTGCAGACGCGGCTCAGATCTGGCGTTGCTGTGGCTGTGGCGAAGGCCGGCGGCTACAGCTCCTGTTAGACCCCTAGCCTGGGAACCTCCATATGCCGCGGGTGCGGCTCTAGATAAAAAACGGCAAAAAGACAAACAAAAAAAAAGGAACATGCACTTGTAGAATATTCTAATAGTACTCAGAGGTGTACAGGAAGAAATACAGAGCCCTTTGACTTCCCCAACCCCAGCTTCCTGGTACCTTCTGGGCCTTCGGTGTGGTATGCTGATGTGAGCACAGATGTTGGTGCCCGGTTGCCCAGGTTCAAATCCCAACTCCAGCCCTTAGTAGCTCCGTGTACGTCTCAAGCCTCAGCCTCCCCTTTATAAAGGGGTCGTCGTAAGAACTCAGCTAAAACAGTGCCCACAGGAGTGTCACTGCCATTTTTTTTTTTACAAAAATAAATACATCTATATGAGATATCTCCCTGTTTAAATTCTCGTTTATTTCTTTTAAAGACTTTTTTTTTTTCTTTTCTTTTCAGAGCAATGTTAGATTTACAGCAAAATTGAGGGGAAGGTGCAGGAGTTCCCGTTTTCCCTCTGCCCCCGAGCGGGCATCGCCTTACTCGTTAGCAACGTCACTCAACAGATGGTACCTTTTCGACCAAGGGGAACCCGTGCTGACACATCATAATCACCTGAAGTTCAGTTTGCCTTGGGGCTCGTTCTTGGTGTTGTACGTTCAGTGGGTTTGGGCCAATGTTCAATGACGTGTAACCATCACTATAATATCAGCCAGAGAATTTTCACTGCCCCAAACATGCTCCGTGCTCTGCCCACTCATCTCTTCTCCCACCCCCCGCCCCCGATTTTGTTATTTTGAAAAATATTTCAAAGTTTGAAACAGGAAACCGTGGAACAGTAACTGTGACTCCCCACCCAGATTTTACAAATGCGGACGCTTTGCAATATTTATTTCAGGTCTATTTTTAAGAAAGAAAACACCGCAGTTACTGCTTAATCCTCTTCCCACCCCACGCTTTTATTTTTATCCAGGGAGTAGCATAGTATTCATACTCAGGCTCTTTTTCTCTGCAACCTAAGGAGTTTGGAGAGCTCCCTGTACCCTCACAGAGCTCTGCCCGCCTCTCACTAACAGCTGCCCAACGCTTCTCTTGCTCCGAGGCGCTGTCACCACTTTGCCCGTCCCCTCCTGCAGGCAGGTCTGCCTCATCCCAGGCCATACCTGTGCCTGACCTGTGTCAGTGCCCACCAGCCAGGAGCACTGGCAACAGGGTGCCAGTGCAGAACAGCTGAGCTCAAGAGTGTTTGTGACTTCCAAGCTCCTGTTGTGACTCACTGGGTTACTAACCCAACTAGTATCCGTGAGGACGTGGGTTCGATCCTTGGCCTTGCTCAGTGGGTTAAGGATCTGGTGTTGCCTTGAGCTGCAGTGTAGGCCACAGATGCAGCTCAGATCCTGCGTTGCTGGGGCTGTGGTGTAGGCCGGCAGCAGCAGCTCCGATTCAACCCCTAGCCTGGGAATTTCCGTATGCCGTGGGTGCGGCCCTAAAAAGAAAAAAATTTTTGATTTCAATTTTTTTTTGTCTTTTTTCTCTTCTAGGGCTGCATCTGTGGCATATGGAGATTCCCAGGCTAGAGGTCTAATTAGAGCTGTAGCCGCTGGCCTACGCCACAGCCACAGCAATGCAGGTTCCTAGCCTCATCTGCGACCTATACCACAGCTCACTGCAACACCGGATCCTTAACCCACTGAGTGAGTCCAGGGATCGAACCCGCATCTTCATGGTTACTAGTTGGATTCATTTCCACTGTGCCACAATGGGAACTCCAGCAGTAACATTTCAAATGAAAGTCAAAAGAGAGCAAAAGTCAAAAGACTTTTCAAATGAAAGTCAAAATTTCAAAAAAAAAGCAACATTTCAAATGAAATGCTTCAAATTTCAAGCGAAATTTGAAAAATTTTTTTGGCATTCTTATTTAAACGAGCGAGGCCCGGTATTAAACCCACATCCTCATGGACTCTAGTTGAGTTTGTTTCTGCTGAGCCACGATGGGAACTCCTGCAGTCTCTTACTGTTTAAAGAAAAACAAACAAAAGGACATCAATTAGTTTTATTTAAAAAGAAAGAAACCTCACTGTATTGTTTTTTTTCCCTTTGGAAACCAGTGAAAATTTGGCTAAACGTTCATCATGTTTGTAAACAATTAAGAGTAGGACAGAAATTGCTCTTCCTTTTTATTTTCAATTTTTAAAAAAATTTATGGCTACATTTGCAGCGTATGGAAGTTCCCAGGCCAGGGACTCAATCCAAGCCCCAGTCGTGACCTCCGTGCTACAGCTTCGGCGATGCCAGATCCTTTAACTCACCACACTGGGGATCGAACCGAGACCTCCAGAGTGTCCCGAGCCACTGCAGTCAGCTTAACCCACTGTGCCACAACGGGAACTCTCTTTTTCCTATTTTAGAGGCTGGAGAGCAGAGACTTGAGGGGGGAGGTGTGCCGACACTCCTTCTGGAAGCTGAGCCCAGACCAGCCCTCAGGCCCAGTTTCTAGTCTGTGGCCCCAGCTGCCTTCCGGGGTTCCGGGGGACAGGCTAGCAGGCATCTGTGATATCTGGGGAAGTGGCTTGGCTTTCCGTGGCCTCGGTCACTGGTCAGTGAATCTGCAGGGGCCATTGCGGTGACCCTGCCGGGGCTGGCAGGGCCCAGCTGCAGCCAGACTGCCTGTCGTGGGCAGCCCAGCAGTGGGCCACGCGCGGAGCTTCCCAGCCCGCGGGGCGGGAGCTTGTTGGCCCAACACTCCCCCGAGGACTCTGGCCCTCGCACTCCCTTCCCGCTCCCTGCCCACTCTGAGTCTCCAAGAATCTACCCTCTGATCCTGAGTCATACCCAGCACGGCCCACCACCGTGTCGTGTTCGACCCAGCTGGGGTTTCAAAAAATTAGAATTCACTCCCGAAATCTGAAGGTGTTGCCTAAAAAAAAATCTAGATTTGGGGCTTTTCTCATAAAGATCGAAAAATGTGATTCCAGGAGTTCCCGTTGTGTGTGTGGCTCAGTGGGTTAAGAACCTGGCATAGTGTCTGTGAGGATGCGGGTTCGATCCTTGTTCTCACTTAGTGGGTTAAGGATACAGCGTTGCTGTGGCCGTGGTGTAGACCGGCAGCTACAGCTCCCATCCGACCTCTAGCCTGGGGAACAATTTTAGGGCCACACGTGTGGCCCCCCCAAAAAAAAAAATGTGATTCCCGCAGGCCTGCATTCCCATGGTGGCAGTCTAAAGCTAATGGTTCCCCCCACACACACACTAGATGTGTACTCTCCAGGGTCCCGGGTGTCCTCTCAACCTGGTGCCCATGTACCGTTCCTGGCCAGCCCCTGCGACCCCTCAGCTCACAACCCCAAATATCTTCAAGCACCTGACCTTGGGCGTCAGCAGTGCCGATTAAGCCTGGGCCTGTTCAAGGCAGCATGGTGGTATAGGAAACGGTGCTGGGGTGTCTCAGGCCTGGGAGGACTGTCCTGGGGAGGAGTTCTTTGGGGCCAGTCCCAGAAATCACCACTCACCACATGGCCCTTTCCTCCTTTGAGTGGGTGGGGTGGTCTTTTGAATTTCAGCCCCTGTGAAACCCCACCCTTCCTTAAAGGGACAAAGCAGAAGGGACCCCTTCCTTCCCCCCCCCACCGCCCATCCCCGACTCAAAGGACTCCTAGGGACTCCCCTGTCTGGCTCCACTGTTTGAGTCGCTGACTTCACCTCTCAGAGGCTCAGTTTGCTTTTCTGTAAAGTGGGTCTAATGGGGCCTGCTGTGCTGCAGCTGCTGGCTCTTTGGAGACGGAAGCAAGGTGAGAAATGCCAGAGGAAACCCTTCCATGCGGAATTCCCTGAACAAATGCCTGCCCCGACCCCCAACCAGTTCTCTTATAGGGGAGCAGAAAGGCTGCTGAAGTGGCGGGGTTTTCACGTTGGCCTCAAGGGGACCCCAGTGCTACCCTGTCCAGGCCCACCACGGCTGTGACTCCTGCCCCTCTGGGCTGCTTCGCATGGTTCAGCTTCGAGTCTGGCCCTTCCCATCTGCAGATTCAGGAGGCTGTGGCTCCAGATTCTCGGGACCTGACGTCCTGAATCCTGCACATCCGGCTGAGAGGGTGGAGTTTGAGGAGGTGACCAGATCTGGCGGCCAGATCACAGCACAGCTCTGGCTTGGGGCCTCCTCGCTCAGATGGGTGGAACAGACCACGGCTGAGAGTATGGACACTGGACTCAAGCAGACCTTAACTGAGTCCTGAGCCTGCTACTTCCTAGCTGTGCCACCTTGAACAAGTGACCCAACCTCTCTTTTCGGTTCCGTTTCCTCCTCTGTTAACATGGCAGTAATGAGAGTACCCAGCTCACCGGGCTGTTGTGAGGATCAGATTTTTTTTTTGTCCTTTTTTAGCCCTCTGATTAGGCTAGGGGTCTAATCAGAGCTGTAGCCGCCGGCCTACGCCACAGCCACAGCAACGCGGGATCCGAGCCGTGTCTGCAACCTTCACCACAGCTCACGGCAACGCTGGATCCTTAACCCACTGAGCGAGGCCAGGGATTGAATCTGCAACCTCATGGTTCCTAGTCCGAGGATCAGATTAAATAATCTGATGGGGCTGAAGCGTTTGTCTCTGAGCCTGGCACAGAGTAGGCCCCCAGCAGATGGCAACTGCTTTAACGAGGAGAATCTGATCCCACAGGGCCTGTGGGGGAGGAGGCGTGGTCCTGAGTGATGAAGGGTGCCCTGTCCCCACCCTAGCCACCGAGTCCCTGTGGGTCAGCGGCTGCAGCATGCCACCTCCCTGCACACACGAGGGCCACTCCGCCTGCTTGTTGCTTTTCCCTTCCATGCTGGATGAATTCACACCGTTCCTTCCAGACCAGACCTGCACCGTGAACTTGGGGAAGCCCCACCCCTCGCTGGACCTTCAATCCCGAATTTGCATAAAGAGACTTCCTGGGCTCTGACAAGCTGGACCTTGGGGTGGCAACCCTGCGCCCTAAAAGAACTGGGCAGGGGTCGGACTGGCAGCCTAAAAGCCATGCCCAGCAGCTCTGTCCCCCTGGGTAGGGGAGAGGACACCTAGGACCGGATCTTGGCTGCCCTGCATCTGGGACTCTTTATCCCCCAAGGTCCTCAGCCTCTGGGGCCGGGCCCTGAGCCGTAGGATTGCAGAGGAGTCCAAATCGCCATGTCCAAGGAGTTCCCGTTGTGGCTCAATGGTTAACGAATCCGACTAAGAACCATGAGGTTGTGGGTTCGATCCCTGGCCTCGCTCAGTGGGTTAAGGATCCAGCGTTGCCGTGAGCTGTGGTGTAGGTTGCAGACACGGCTCGGATCCCACGTTGCTGTGGCTGTGGTGTAGGCCGGCAGCTACGGCTCCTGTTAGACCCCTAGCCCGGGAACCTCCACGTGCCGCAGGTGCGGCCCTAAAATGACAAAAAAAAAAGACCATAAATCGCCATGTCCGACACTCATGGAGTGCGAATTGTATGTTCAGTCTGCATTTGCTGACATCCTTAGCACAGCCTTGTGAGGAAACCAATGAGGAAACAGTTACAGTTCAGCCAAGAGATTTAGCAAGCTTAATGTGTGGGTGGGGTTAAACACCATGTGTCTCCTGTCCGTGGAGACAAATGGTTGGTTAGTCACTCAACAACCCTCCCTTGCCAGGAGCTTGTGGGCATTGACAAAGAATAGCCAAGGTCAGTCCTACCACCTCCTCTACCGTCAGCCCAGCTGAGTCCAAAAACAATGTGAGTAAAGGGAAGGCCTGGGGACGGGGGCTGCTGGTCTGGCCTGGCCTGACCTGAGTCCCCAGCTGCAGCAAGATAGTGGCCATGCTTTCAGGGTGACCTTCCAGTCGCCTTCATTCGTAGCTCTGATCACGTTTCTAATTACAGCCGAGGGTCGACATTTGGGGTGTTTACTCTCTATAAAGTCAATGCCACATTAACTTAGCCAGGACGGCACCACTGGTCTTATGGGAAATTTAGGGTTAGCCTCCTGCCAGCCTCTGGTCACAACACTGCCGTCAACCCATCAGTTCATAATCTTGTTTTGTGTGTGTTTCTGTTTAAAGACACCTGGTTTATTCTCCGTTGATTTGTTAACATTGAACTCAGGGCCAGCAGCCACTAGAAGCCAGGCCCGAAGGAAGCTTGTCTCGCACACTTATTTCCCCATTAAGGCGCATGACAGCCTTCTTGCTCGGAAGCTTGCACCAGACAGCCCGTTAGCCATCGCTGACACAAAACACAACAATGCAACCCAGCGCTGAACAGACCACAGGAAGAACACTTGTTTATAATACGAGAGCTGGAACAGGAAGAGTTTTGCCTCGTTTGATTTCAGTCAGCTGAGAACTTGGAAGTCGAGTTTTTCATTACTCTGCGCACGACCACGAATGACCGTGAAAGGGTCGCGAGGAGAGTATTGATTTTGAGGCTGCAAACGACTTCTGGTGAGTAGGTAAATTCAGAAAGAAGCTGCGCCTGGCCGGGATCGTCCATATGAGCCTGTTCATGCCTCTGATTATTTGGCTAACGTCTGTTTCCACTAAAGCACTATCATGTTCCCTGAGGATTATTTTGTAATCCTAAAGGCGTGGCAGAGATAGGTGCTGGTTAAATATCTGCCGAGCGACTGAACCGTGGCACGTTCCTGGCGTCCCCACTCAGCCCCAAGCCAGACCCAGCACATGGCTGGCTCCCAGCACTCGGCACGTCTCTGTTGATTGGAATCGTCAGGACAACTGGGCTGGGGACACCCTCTCGGGGGTCCTGCTCAGGCTCCTTGACTTGCTGCTTCCGCCTCCAGGGAGGGGTAGCAGCCTTTGGACAGACGGAAATCCAGGGATGCGCAGGGGATGCTCAGGGCGGCGCGGAGCGGAGGGGCAGCGCAGAGCGGAGGGGCAGCGCCGCGGGGCTTAGCCTGTGCGCGCCCGCACACACGCGGAGCGCAGATCCTGGGTGACTTGGAGTGGCTCCATCCCCTGGCAGGGTCCTCTCCTGATGGAGAGGGCACTTGCTCATCTTTTCTCTTCCCTTCCCTTTCCTTTCTTTTCCTTTTTTCCTTTCTGTTCCTTACTTTACGGCCGCACCTGCGGCATGCGGAAGTTCCCACCCAAGCTAGGGGTTGAATCAGAGCCATAACCCCTTGGCCTACGCCACAGCCACAGCAACACAGGATCCAAGCCTCATCCGCGGCCTATACCGCAGCTGGATCCTTAACCCACTGAGGGAGGCCAGGGATAGAACCCGCATCCTCACGGACACTATGTTAAGGCCTTAACTTGCTGAGCCACTGTGGGAACTTGGCCATCTTAACAGAGGCCCCCCGCTTCCATTTCTTCTGCCTCTGTTCTCACAAAGCAGCATCTGATTCTGATTTGTTCAGAAATTCCTAGCCAGAATACCAGAATATTCCAGTGTGGTCCATGTGACCTTTTTTCCTTCCTCTTGCCTACTCCCCTCCTCCCTATCTTTGCTGTGGAGAAAGAATCTAGCATTTGGGTGCCCCTCTCACTTGCTGGGCAGTTTAGTTACTGCAGATGCGTCTCTGGGGCCAGACCACCCCCTGGTGACCGGGAGCTGCCAAAATCAAGCTTGGTCAGAGCAAAGGGTAACCCGAATTTGGGACTCCCTGCTCAGAGAGGTCCTTCTTGGGCTTAGCTGGCCTTTTCCTGAACCACCCCGTCCCAGCTTCATCTCCCATCTTCAGCTCCAGATGGAGCTTCATCTCCATCCTCTATCCGTTTACACTCTGGAAACCTTACTGATTTGACTGCTATGGTCAGGAACCATGCTCAGCATGAAACAAAACCGGCCTCCTCTCTCCTTATCTTTACTGAGCTTTCAGTCTCAGAGGGAGACAGCTGTCACCTCAAAATTACATTGCTAACCACTGTGATCATTTCTGGGGAATTGTATGAGGGGATAACCAGATTTATCCAGGTAACTGAATAACAGAATAATCGAAAGGGTCCTGACTGAGATTGGGACTTGGGGAGGGCCTCTCCAGGAAGCCACATTTAGGTGGTGACCTCAAGGCTGAGGAGGAAAGAGCCAGGGGAAAAGCTGGAGGCAAGAGCTTGTGCAAAGGCCCTGAGGCAGGAGAAGCGGTGGGCCACTGGAATGACGGATCAGGGCCAAGGTGGCTGAGCGTGGATGGCAAGGGGGAGGCCCAGGGTGGCCTGGGCCGGGAGGGTGGGGGTGGGGGCATGGTGGAGAATTTGCTCGTGACCCTGAAGAAACATCAAGAAGTTGGAGGATCAACGGGGAGTGCGGGCAGGAGGAATAGGCCGTGACCACCTGGTCAGTTAGTGGAGAAGGGACTAGAGAGGAAGCGTTCATCATAGGGCCCAAGGGTGGTGCGCTGGATACAAATGGCTTATGACATTCTCACCCATAAAGCGCTCGGGATCCACCCGTTTGCCTATACCTGGGTTCTGCAGAAGCTTCCTTGCCATTGAACAACATCTTCTCAAGTGAGGGAAGGAACAGAAAGCAAAGATGGAAAGAAGCAGAGGGCGAAGACAGACACCGCGAGAGAGCCGTCTCTTTCCTCTCTCTGGTAATTGCTGAATTGGCGCTCGCGAGGGCAGACTCCGGATGGCTGACTGCGTCCCTCTGCCGGGAGGGGAGAAAGAAGGGCGGCATGATATTGACTTAAACGGGGGGGATTTAAAAGGCCCCTATGTTCCCACTTTGTGCTTTGCTTCTAACAGACAGCCTGGGACCTTTGAAGTCGGTCTGGCCCAGTGGGGAGCAGGCTTCTGTGGAGACAAGATGCTAACAGGGGCGGGGGAAGGGGGCCAGGGGGCGGCTGCAACTCTATTAGGCATGCTCTAGTAAAAAGAAAGGCAAATCCAATGATAATGTACATCTGTTTCAGGGAATTTATAAGCTTTGAACATTTTTTATGGGCAGATAAGTGGGTCCTTTTCTTAACCATAACTTAGAACTTCAAAGCTGAGTGTGTGGATAATGCAAATTGCTGAAATATGAGATTTTCCCTACAAAGAGGTTTCCAAAAAAGATGAGGAAGGAAAAAAAAAGGAGGGAGAGAGAGAGAGAGAGAACGAAGGCTAATTGATGCCACAGTCTTTTATGTAGACGGCAAAAACGGGACAGAAATTGATTTTTATGAAATAAGAAATTGATGGGAGAGATAGGGAAAGGGAGACGAGGCAGGTATGGGGGCTAAGACTGGGACCGGGCAGGTTGGCCTAAGCTGCGGGTCAGCCCTGGGGACACGACCCCTCCCTCCAGGAGCCCTCATTCTTGATGGGGAGGATGAGACAGATGGACACAAGGACATTCTGGAGCCATCCAAGGCAGTGTCGGTCTAGGGCTTGATCCATCCAGAGTCCACAGGGGCTTTGGGGAAAGGTGGAGCCTGGAGGCCTGGGGAAATCAAGAAAGGCTTCCTGGAGGAGAGTGGCTCTACAGGGCAGGCATGAGGAGGGTGCCCGCTGGGTGTAGGGGAGTGGGATTCTAGGTGGCGAAACAGCTAAATGAGGGGATTCTCAGGTGATGAGGCCTTTGCCACTCAGCCTCCACCACACTCAGCCCTCTGTGCTTTGCTTGTGTCCCCAGTCCCCGCTCCCAGCAGGGAAATAGCCTGTGAGCTCCTTCAGGGCAGGGACAGAGTAAACACAATATATGCTTGTTGAATGAACGGATCAAAGAGTGAATGGCATTCAGTGTCAACCAGCTCTGTCTTTTCACTATTTCACATTTACAGTGGAGGATTCAGACTGGAAGGAAAGATGAGGGCACGCTTTGTTCCTTGTGGCTGACCCCAACATCCTTTCTGCCCCTGGGTGATTAGTTTAAGCCGGTCTTTCTCTCTCTCTCTCTCTCTCTCTCTCTATTTTATTTTTTTACTTACTACATTTTGGCTTTAATATTTACATCAGAACCAAATATGAATTTCTGAGTTTGTAAAGTTTTTTTTGACACTCTCTGTTTGGGCTCCTTTTCCTCTTTTTCCTCTCCCTCCACTGCCTCCCTATTTCTCCTCTTCTTCCTCTTGCTTCTCCTTCTTCAACAAATTTCCGGAAGTATGAAGCCGTCTCTGTTTATGGTTATCTTCGGTCTAAGCCCGTCTTGGTAAAGCCATCATTCCCTTCGCCAGCGATTGGTTCAGAGAAGGTCACGTGACCCTCTCCTGGCCAATGAGAACTGAGAAAAAGTCTGTTGCGGGCTTGTAAGACGTCATGATGGCAGCCATCTTGCCAGCAGCCTGAGGACCACATAGCAGGTGTAGAGAGAACCCAGGTCCGAAAGGATGTCGTTGAGCTACCACCTGCCCAGTACCTGGTAGCTACTCAGCACCTGCACTCTGGTTGTTCGGCTTTTCTCCAGAGAAGACCCTGTGATGAGGATTTGAGAGTAAGTTGTTATTTCTGAGGTGACCCTGGGACGTGCTGGAGGGGAGCGAGGAAGGAGACAGGGAAGGGAAGCGACTGTGGGCAACTAGCGCTTGATGCTGCTGGGGACCCATGTGAAACGCCGCTCAGAGTTACCTGCCCTCAGAGCAAGGACGGTGGGCTCTTTACCACCCGCTCCCACCAGGCATTAGTCGCATCTTGCTCCCACCACAGGCGGAGCGAGCTCCAGTGGCCAGACAGAGCTTCCCACAGAGCCCCAGGCACTGGCAGTTGGAAAATGGAGTAGCAGACACAGAAACGCTTCACCCAAGAGACGCCAGGCCAGGCACTTGGCATCATTGGTGCCTCCGGGCTTCCGTTGTTGACAGCATCTTAATCCATGCCAGGTGATCGTAGAAGGCCTCAAAAGGAAGAGGTGAGGGGTTTGAATACTTTCCTGGGAACCCACAGGCAAGCATTCAAGGCTTGGGGCGGTGTCATAATGACATGTTAAAGAGTGGAGGTGGTTTTGAAGGCACCAGGACTTCTCTAAGGAATCCTGGCATCTGCCTCTACCTTATATCCTGCCAGCCTCTTAGGGGATTTCAGCACTCACTTGGATAAGATCTCTAAATGTCATAAACTCACCCACTCCTGGAAACAACCTCCTTTTACTCTTGTCTTTGGCCGCCCACTCTTGAGTCCTGCGTGGACCCAGGAATGCCCCACCTCAGAAGTCAAAAAAAAAAAAAAAACTGTTAACTTTCCTCTGTCCTCATTCCTATCCTTCTCACAGTTCTTCTTGGTTCTTTCTAATACACCAGCTCCCTATTACTCCCTCATCTTCGCTTTCTGCTCCCTCTGTGGTAGCCCGTGGTCCGGATTTCCACCACTCTTTGTCCAGTACCCTCACCTCTGTCATCTCTTTCTGCCCCACCCATGTGACAAATGCCAACTCTGGAAAAAGTACAGAGTTCAAGCCCTAGGACTCTGGGGTCAGATGGACAATTATTATCATCCCCACCAAGTTGCAACTGACTATTTTGTCCCTAAATCTAATGGGACTTTTTTTTTTTGTCTTTTTGCCTTATCTAGAGCCACACCCACGGCATATGGAGGTTCCCAGGCTAACAGGAGCTGTAGCTGCTGGCCTTCGCCACAGCCACAGCAATGCGGGATCCGAGCCGCGTCTGCGACCTACACCACAGTTCACGGCAACGCCGGATCCTTAACCCACTGAGCAAGGCCAGGGATCGAACCTGCAACCTCATGGTTCCTAGTCAGATTCGTTAACCACTGAGCCACGATGGGAACTCCTAATGGGACTTGCGGTTGCTTCCTTTCTTGACTTCTTGGCTGTCTTTCATGATGGTGACCATACCCTTCCTTTCAGAGCACCCTTGGGTTCTGTGCACAGGTCACATCACTAGTTCCTCCCCTGTATCCGTTCTCCTCCTTTCTTGGTGATAGACTCTCTGGCTTGGAGTTCAAGAATAAAGACTACAGGTCTCAGACTATTTGCCACTAAATTCCGTGACTAAGTTCTAGTCAGTATTGTGTCATGTGACAGATCCTGGGAATCCTCCTTAAGAGATAGCTTGTTTATTCCTATCACCCCTTTTATCCTCCATCCCATCTTCCATTCTGCTGCTTGGAAAGCAGATGTGATGGCTGGAATTCTAGCCACTATATTGGACCATGAGGACAAGAACAATACCCCGGAAATGGTGGAGTGGCTGGCAGAAGCCTATGTCCCTGAGGGTTTAGAGGAACAAGGCTTCTATTCCAGACCTGGACATCTGCATTTAGACTGTGAAATGAGGAATAAATAAACTTCTCATATGTTTAAACCACTTTCTTGTAGTCAAACTAAATTCTAAGTGAAATTGCTTTCCTGACATCAAGCCCTGTTGGATCTTCTCCAGCCTCTCTGAGTTGCTTTTGGCAGTCAGCTTTACTTAATCCTCCTTTAAAAATTGCAGCATTGAAACTGGGTACATGGGATTTCTCTGTACTATCTTTGCAGCATCTGTAAGTATTTCAAAATATTTTTTTAAATACTGGCCCTGCTTCAGTCTCAGTTTTGGCCTCCTTGTCTTCTCCATGGACTCACTTTTTGGGGGATTTCTTCCACTGTCGTGGCCTGTCTAGGCTGTTGACAAGGAGTTCCAACTACATGTCCCTAAACGAACTTGTCATCCTACCTCAAAACTTGTTCCAAGCTCAGTAATTGGCCCAAGCCAGAAGGCTGGGTGTCGCCCCCAACTCCTCCTCCCGCACCTCTGATCCAGTTACTGAAAACTTTTGGTTCTGCATCAAGAGAGTCCCTTCTCTGCCCAGCTCCCCCATCCCAGCTGCCGTGACCCAGGTGGAGCCTGTCAACTGTCCCCAGCCTGGTCACCCCCCCTTTCAGTCTCGCTCCCTCCAGTGGATCCCCACGATGCAGACAGAAAGTGCTTTTGAAACACCAGTCTGGGAAGTTCCTGCTGTGGCTCAACGGTAACAAGCTCAACTAGGATCCGTGAGGACGCGGGTTTGATCCCTGGCCTCGTTTGTGGGTTAAGAATCCGGCATTGCCGTGAGCTGTGGTGTAGGTCGCAGATGTGGCTCAGATCCCATATCGCTGTAGCTGTGGTATCGTAGGCCGGCAGCTCCAGCTCTGACCCCTAGCCTGGGAACTTCCATCTGCTGCAGGTGTGGTCCTAAAAAGCAAAAAAAAAAAAAAAAAAAAATCTAGCAAACAGCAATCTAACCATGACACTTCCCTGCTACAAACCCATCCTGTCATCCTCAGGACAAGGGCCGCACCCCCAGCCAGCAGACCAGGCCCTCAGTGAGCTGTCCCTGTCCACTTCCAGTCACTTCCTACCTTCTCTCTGCCGGGCCGCACCACCTTCAGGTAGTCCTTGGACAAGGAAGGCCTCTGCTTCCCCTTCAAATCCTGTTCTCACTCTTGGCCTTAGCCTGGGTTCCCCGGGGTGGAGTCTGAGACAAGATAAGAGCAGATCGGGTTTGGGTGGGGCGATGCCTGGCAGAGGAGCGAGGGAACGGGAGGGTGAGATGGAAGGTGAGACGGGCCGACGCTAGGATGTGTTGCCGAGTGCACGCCTGAAGGCAGCGGGCCCCTGGGCTGTGCACAGAGCGCTCCTCAACTGTCCGCCTGCAGCACGGAGGCTGGTGCACGTGTAGCACGTGTGTGCCGGTCCCAACCTGTGTCTCAGGGTGACGCTGCCTCACTTGCAGGCTGTGCGCTTGCGAGCGGGCTCCTGGCAGACTGGGGGAGGCTCTGGGGGGTTGCAGGGAGGTAATCCTTCTGGGGTCTTGTGAGTCTGTGCTTGCTGGGTGGTCCCTGGCAGTGGCAGCTGAAGTTGCAGGTGGCCTTGGGTCTGTGGTGCATCTGCCCTGCTCCGCCTTGGAGGCCCGGCTCCTGTAGCAAGCCCTCTCTGACCGTCAAAACTGGGGTCTGTGCCCCCCGAGCCTCCCACGCCCCTCATATCACAGTTGCTGGTCTGTAAACTACCTCAAGGCATAAACGAGGGGAGGTGATCGGGCTCAAAATAAAGCTGTGGAAACGAAGTTGGAGCAAAGGGAGGGAACCAGAGATCCTGTACATTTATAAAAGGCTGTAATAAGGCTTTAACAGGATCCAGACGGGCCCACGAACCCATGGACTCTCAGTGAGGAAGCGGCCACTTCCTCTAGGTGCTCTGAGGTGCCACAGTGCTCTAGTCCCACTGGAGGCTCTAGTCCCACTGGAGGCAAGTGACCCTTTGGGCAAAGCACTGATCATCTAATCCTCCCTTTATGAGGTAAGTTTTCTTTTTTCTTTTTTTTTTGCCTTTTGTCATTTTAGGCCGCACCTGCAGCATGTCGATGTTCCCAGGCTAGGGATCCAATCAGAGCCACAGCTGCCAGCCTACACCACAGCCACAGCAACGCGGGATCCGAGCCACGTCTGTGACCTACACCACAGCTCACAACAACGCTGGATCGTTAACCCACTGAGAGAGACCAGGGATCGAACCTGCAACCCCGTGGTTCCTAGTTGGATGCATTTCTGCTGAGCCACAACGGGAACTCCTATGAGACAGGTTTTCTATCATGTCCCTCTTACAGATGGGGAGGTAAGCTGGGAGGATATACAGTTTCTCTCCGGCATCTGACCAAGTCAGGTTGCAAAGCCGTGTTCAGTGACATTCTCCGTCCCCACCCTCTCCACCGCTCTCCCGCCTCTCTTCTTTCCCTGCGCGTCTCCTGATCATCCAAGATGCGGCCGCTGTGGTGGGCATCACATCTCCTCCCGTCCCATTGGCCAAAGCAGGTCACATGACTGGGCCCAAAGGCAGTGGGGCAGGAGAGGACCTTCCATGCTAAGCGGACCAGGGGCATGGAAACCTGCAGGACGGTGGTGCCGGCCATCACACGTGCTGACACGTGCTCTGCGGTCTTGAGAAAACCATTTCCCCTTTTCGAGCCTTACTTTTCCCACCCGTGCAGTGGGGTTAATGCTAGCATAAGTAGCTGGCTGGTGTGACTGGGAGGGTGGGCTCCGTGGCTGCCAGCAGTGAGGACGAGGGCTACACAGTGATTCAGAAGGCGATGGCCCCAATTTCCTCTCCACATCGCCCCCTCCACACACACACACACACACACACACACACACACACGCACACACTGATTTAAATCCGGCCTGATCTGACCTGGGGTCCAGTTTGACCAGGTTCTGGGGGTGGCAGCAGCCCCGGCCTCGCTGCCATCGCTGTCCTCCGGCCCCCAAGCCTGCTCAGACAATCCGTAAGAATGTTCTGGAGATCCGCAGGGGCTTCCTGTCTCACAGTGGAGGGTGGGGCCGGGGGTGAGAGTGTGGTGGCGGTTGTCGAGAAGGCCAGTAAAACAGTAAAACAGTCAGCCAGACAACATCCGCCGCCGCCAAAGGGAGGCTTCAGATGCAGGGATTATGAAGAGACAGAATACAATTTCCTGATAAAACAGAAGAGGCGATTAAGTTAATGAAGGATCATTTCGCTGGTTTGAAAACCATAATTAATAGGCATTAATTGTATATTTAGAAGTTTAGCGTGGCGTGGGCGCAGGAGCCGTCGTTGAGCACAATGACGCCGTAAGCGCCACATAATGAAGACAGGGCCCAGATGGTCCTCAAAGCCCTTAACGAGAGCTTCGCGAGGGGCTGCTGTAATGATAAAAGATGCCACTTGCTGTTCTGCTCTTCCTTTAACGACGTCCTTTCTGAGATGATGCTTATCATTTGTGCTTTCATCTTCAGTTAAATAGCATATGGCCCCGGCTGATTAAAACCCCCTCCTGGTTTTAATCAGCAACTTGGGATCAAGTTTCTAATGGCGGTGGTGGTGGCCTTGCTGGTCCCGCGGTAAGCTTTTCAACCACATCTCAGTCTGGAGAAAGGGCGGTGTGGGGTGAGGGCCTTGGAGCTACCCCGTCCACAGCCTGGGTGGCAGGAGAGCAGCTAGGGCCCTTCTGAAACACCCTGAGCCAGCAGCCAGTTTCAGGGATGGGTGGGAGGTCAGGCCAGTACCTTTAGGGGACCACGTTGGCTCGAGGCCAAGCACAGCCAGCCTTGGCTTTGGCTGGGAGGCTCCACTCACAGATCCCCTCCTTACAGAAAGTTTCAAGTTTAAGGGATATTCGCAGCGGCCAGTCACCTGGGGAGGTGTGAAGAGACCAGGGCCACTGCAGAGACTCGAACAGTGGGCGATGATTTTTGAATCCTGGCTCCACACCCAGGGCTGTGAGGTTTCTCCAGTCTGAGACTTACTTTTCTCATTGTTATTGGATGACTTCTGTTACTCTCCATTTTTTTTTTTTTTTTTTTTTTTGGCCGTGCTTGTGGCATGTGGAAGTTCCCAGGCCAGGGATCAAACCCAAATCACAATATCGACCCGAGCCACGGCAGGGACAGCCTCAGATCCTTAACTGCTGAGCCACTGGGGAACTCCCTGCTGCCCTCTTATTATTCCCATTGTACAGATGAGAAAACTGAGGCTCAGTCCAGGGATGAAAACTGACTAATCTTAGCTGGTGAGTCAGGAAGGATGGTGATGCTGTAAGAAAGGGGGGCACGGATATGGGGACCTGGGCAACTTTGATGAGGGTCTGCTTGATCTGCCGTCTTAACCCCACCCCACCCTCACCCCCCATGAGCTCCTTAAGAGCTGGAACCAACTCTGACCCATTCGTGGTGGTGGGCCCCAGGCTGTGCGTAGAGCACTCATTCCTCACCAGGTGTTTGGTGAGGGAATAACTGATCCCATGAAGGTGGCAGAGTGGACCACGGCTGGGGGTGTCCAGCAGGTTTCCCCATGTTTCCCAGTCCCCTCGCAGCTGCCTGGGGCCACAGGCTGGTTCTGGCTGGTGGACTGCAAGTGGAAGTGACCTGAGTGGAAGGATGTAAGAGCCATGCCCACCCCCACCCCCGGTTTTCCCTGCCCCTATGCCTTGTATTGAGATGGCCGAGCTGCAAGAGTGCAGTATCCTGGTTTGCTGGATGATGCTGCACAGAAGAAAACTCTCCTTAAAAGTCATCTGAGGGGAGTTCCTGTCGTGGCGCAGTGGTTAACGAATCCGACTAGGAACCATGAGGTTGTGGGTTCGATCCCTGGCCTTGCCCAGTGGGTTAAGGAGCCGGCGTTGCCAAGAGCTGTGGTGTAGTTTGCAGGCGCGGCTCGGATCCCGCGTGGCTGTGGCTGTGGCGAAGGCCGGGGGCTACAGTTCCTGTTAGACCCCTAGCCTGGGAACCTCCATATGCCGTGGGGGCGGCCCTAGAAAAAGGCAAAAAAAAACACACACACACAAAAAAGTCATCCGAGGAGTTCCCGTTGTGACACAGCATAAATGAACCCGACTAGTATCCATTAGGACGTGGGTTTGATCCCTGGCCCTGCGTCCTCATGGATACTAGTCAGATTCATTTCCACTGAACCACGACGGGAACTCCTCACCCCCAAATCCTGAAGGCCACCCAGCCAAGACGCCCGGCAAGCCTTCTTCCCCCAGGAGAAAGGAAGGGGGCAGCCACCACAGTCTCTCATTAGTCTCTCTGACATCTTTTGTCACCTATCAGGGGAACAAGCAGGTCCTTTGATCACAGCAAAAGGAGAAGGAGTATTTAAAATGCGGCTTGTGAAGCTTTGCTGAACAGAAGGTGGGAAAGGCAGTCGGTGGCAGTTTTCAAAGCAGAAACAGGATTTCCAGGCTCCAGCCCTACTTATCGGAGGATTTTTAAGGAGGATTCGCCTGCAGCTCAGGCTATTAATGGTCCAGGAATCCTAAGGTTGCAGGGTGTGGGGAGGGCTCCCCAAGGGACTTGGTGGCAGGGAGTTTCTGGGAGGAAAGCAGCAGCCCAGCCTTTGATTCATCGCGTGTCACAGACTGTTAAGGCTGAACGGTCAGCTGGAAGGGAGCACTGGGCGGGGAGTCCAGAGAAATGGCCTCAGGCTGGCCTTGCAAGGACTCCAGACACATCCTGTCCCCGCTCTGAGCCCCTGTGAGTCCATTCTTTATCAGGACCTGGAGCAGAATTCAGAATTCTCTCCTTCTGGAGTTCCCATCGTGGCTCAGTGGAAATGAATCTGACTAGCATCCATGAGGACACAGGTTTGATCCCTGGCCTCACTCAGCGGGTTAAGGATCCGGTGTTGCTGTGAGCTGTGGTGTAGGTTGCAGGTGCAGCTCGGATCTGGCGTTGCTGAAGCTGTGGCGTAAGCCAGCAGATGTAATTCTGATTCGACCCCTAGCCTGGGAACTTCCATATGCTGCGGGCGAGTGCGGCGCTTAAAAAAAATAAGTAAATAAAAGAGAATTCCCTCCTTCTTTCTGTCAGGGCCCCTGCAATTTCTGCTCCATCCACCATCATCTGGCCACTAGTCACAAGGACTCCCTTTTCCTAACTTAAGTGCATTTAATTTAATAAGGAACATTTATGCCACCAACATAAATGGAAAAAAGAAGTAAGACAGTATCAGATCCATAATAAGAAAAATAACCATGAGAATAAATACAGTGAAAAGCAACATGTCATTAAATTCTAGCAACATGCTCCCATCCAGGGGAAGCAAAAAGAGGAGACTGTCTCCTCTTTGTTAAAAAGAGACTGACAAGAGTGGGGGAGGTGTGGGGGGAAGCTTCTTCTGGCTGGAAGTAGAAGGAGAGAAACGGGGAGTTCCAGCTGTGGCTCCGCAGGTTAAGAACCCTACATAGTGTCCATGAGGATGCGGGTTCCATTCCTGGCCTCGCTGTGGCGTAGGTCGCAGATCCCACGTGGCTGTGGCTGTGGTGTAGGCCGGCAGCTGCGGGTCTGATTCGACCCCTAGCCTGGGAGCTCTGTATGCCGCAGAAGCCCTAAAAAGGAAAAGAGACATGGCAGGAGGCAAAAGGGCAGCGGGTCCGGGAAGGCGTGGGAAGAGCCCTCCAAGCAGATGGACGATGCCAGAAAGGCGGTGGTGGTTCTGAGGTTCAAGGCGCCACCCCCCAGTGGAGGGTAGAGGGCAGAACTGAGGTCGGGGAGCAGTCTGGGGCCCCAAGGGCCAGCATGTAGAGGAGGGAGGAATTGGAGCTCCCAGCCCCCGGGACCTGTGAACACGAGGTTATTTGAAAACAGGGTCTTTGCAGATGTGATGGAATTAAGAGGGGGGCATACTGAATCGGGGCGAGCCCTCATCCAGTGACTGGTGGCCTTAGAAGAAGAGGGGAATTTGGTGGGGGGGGGTTGTTTTTTGTTTTTTGCTTTTTAGGGCAGCACTTGCGGCATATGGACGTTCCCAGGCCAGGGGTCAAATCGGAGCTACAGCTGCTGGCCTACGCCACAGCCACAGTCACAGCCACATAGGATCTGAGCCGCATCTGTGACTCGGAGCCAGATCCTTAACCCACTGAGTGAGGCCATGGATCGAACCCGCAACCTCATGGTTCCTAGTCGGATTTGTTTCCACTGTGTCACGGCAGGAAGTCCAAGAAGAGGGGAATATGGACGCAGACATACACAGAGGCAGGGCCATGTGTAGAGAGAGCCAGTGACCAGAATGTAACGTCTATAAAGCAAGGAAAGCCGAGGACTGCCAGAAGCCACCAGAAACCAGGAGAAGGGCAGGGTGCGGGTTCTTCTCCAGAACCTCAGCGGGACCATGGCCCTGCTGACACTTTCATTTCACGCCTCTGGCCTTCAGAACTGTGAGATGATTCATTTTTGTTTTTGATTTCTTTTTATAGCTGCACCTGCAGCATATGGAAATTCCCAGGCCAGGGACTGAATGGGAGCTGCAGCCGAGGCCTACGCCACAGCCACAGCAATGCCAGATCCTTAACCCACTGAGCAAGTCCAGGGATGGAACCCGCAACCTCACGGACACTACGTCTGGTTCTTAACCCACTGAGCCACACAAGAATTCCGTTTTTGTCGTTTTAAGTACCAGTGTGTGGCAATTTGTTACAGCATCCTAGGAAACCAATACAACTTACCAGCAGAGAAACCGAGGCCCCGCAAATGGAGGGGCTGACCCAGGGGAGACACCCAGCTCCTTCCCCGGCCTCTCTGGCTCCTCCCGGATCTGGGGACATTCTGGAGCATCTTCTTCTACTCTAGTGCTCTGTGACCTTGAGACTATTTCCCATCACCAAAATGACCTGACGAAAAGAAATGACCACCACAGTGGTTCTCAAACAGTGCTCCGTGGAGCAGGCCTAAGGTAGGGCTCCCTAAACTCCCATTCTGAAAGGCTTGGCTTTGATCTTTCTGATGTGTTCAGTTTCTGTATCAAGTTGCATTTGAAGAAGACTCTATGGCTTAAAAAAAATGTCAGAAACTTGGACTGGATTAGCTCTGGGATCCCCTCTGACCCAAACATTCCAAGATTCTCCATCCGAATGACAAACTCTGTTCCCATACACTTCATCCTGTTTAGAAGTTGATTCAAACCATCCTTCCCGTGGATTGTTTCCTGTAAACTGGCCTCTTGTTTATCCACAGGAACCATCTTCTGCTGGGACAGGGCGTCTTAAACAACATGGGTGGTGGAGAGTGGCGCTTGGAGGCAGCGAAGCATCAGAGTTTTCCCAGCAAAGCCCTTTATTTTTAGCGTTATTTCAAACCTCTTCCAATGGTTTTTAAAAGTCTTTTTTTTCTTTTTTTTTGGGGGGGAGGGGAGAAACGTTTAATTTCCCTCCTGTTTGATACCTTTTCTCCAACTCAGCCCTCAGAGCTTTCAGAGCCGCCAGTGAGGCAGCGCCATCTGCTAGTCATTTTTTAAATTGCAGGTTCAGTCCTCCCCGGGTCCCGCCTCCCTCCAGTTGCGACCCATGGACAGGGGAAAAAGAAACATTTGTACAACTTTCAGCGCGATAAAAAATGACCAAGATGACTATTAAATATGTTCAGACTCACAAGAAACGAGGAAATGCACATTAAGCCGTGATGCCACTTTTCGCCATCACACTGAAAATAGTGTAAAAATGCTAACATCCCGTGTTAGTTATGGAATTTGCAGGGAAATAGACTCTCTCATTCACACTCAGCTGGTGGAGGAGTGGGTTAGGACAGACTCTCCAGAGAGACAGAAATTAATATTATCAAAGTCACTATGAGTGTTTATGATTCAGAAATAGCACTGCTAGAAACTGCCTTGAGAGAGCACAAATATAAAAAAGACAGTGGATTAAGGTGTTGGCTGCAGTGCTGCCTGAAGGCAGGAAAATCTGGAATCTTACAAGACAGTTAAAATAGCGGTGGCATATACATCAGAATACAATGTTCTTAAAAGTAGCATAGAAGAATATTATAAAAATGCTCGTGACATACAGATAAAATTTAATCCTTCTCTAATCATACATTAGCACTCAGTACAATATAAAGGTGAATGTATTTGTCCAAACCTATAGAATGTACAAGTGCAAGGGTGGAATCTAATTATGAACTCTGGGTGACAATGACATGTCACTAGATTCATCAACTGTAACAAATGGACCGCTCTGGTGGGGGGTGTTGACTGCGGGGAGGCTCTGAGGTGTAGGGGCAGGGGGTGTATGAGAAATATCTGTACCTTCCAGTCAGTCTTGCTATGAACCTAAAAGGATACAAATGAACTTATTTGCAGAACAGAAGCAAGGCACCTTCAAGTCACTTCCACATGGGGCTTCTCAAACTTTAACCAACGTGCAGAGGAATCACCTTTGACGGGCAGGGAGGGGAAGGAGGAAGCGGAAATCTTGTTAACATGCAGATTCCGGTTCCGGAGATCTGGGATGGCATCTGAATTCTCCATGTCTCATAAGCTCCAGGTGACACCGATTCAGCTTCTGATCCTGGGCCCCATCCTAGGTAATGAGGGCAGGTACCCCTCCCCTGCCCTGTGGGAAACCCACCCCAGGCAATGAGTTATATCAACCAAACCAGAAAACCACTGGCAACTTCCCTTGCTAAAGACACCTTGTATCCCAGAATCTTAAAATGCAAAGGCTGCGTTCTAGCCCAGGATTCTCCCACCCTTCAAGGGAAGACATACAGCCCATCCGGGGGACAAAGCTGGCCTTGAGGAGCCGTAGCCGAACTTCGTTTTGCTGAGCTGGTCTACACCTAAGAGGGAAGGGCCAGTATACTTAGAAGAACGAGCAGGAACATTTGCAAGCATGAGGACATGGATTAAGCTTTGCCATGTGCAGTGTAAACCTCTCCACCAGCTGCCTGCAGAAACACCAGTAAAGTGGACTTTATTCTCCAGTGCTTTGCCAGCTGGATTTGTGCTTTTGAGAAGAGGTGGGCCTGGCATCATGGGGACACAGGACACAAGGAGAGGCTTCCAAGGACACCAGGAGCACCTCTGCTCAACACGGATGGGGAAACAGAGGACCGGAGGAGGGGCTGGTTCAAAGTCACCCAGCAAGCTAGCGCCCGAAGTGGCTCTTCCCGCTCACCGTGAACTCCAGACAGCCCACGAGCAATGGTGATCCCCGATCCCCAGCTTCCTCCTGTCCCCTCACCACCCCCACCGCCACCAGGGCAGCTCAATACAGATACTCCTGGACCGTGAGTTCCTTCAGGGTGAAGCCCCGGGGGGCGGGCTTGCGGAGCTGGCTCTCCTCCAGTCTCTCCTGCAGGGACACAAAGTCCTTGCCCAGCGTGTAGGCCAGGCGGGCCATGGCGTCCAGGAGCGGGGCGTAGTAGCGGTGGCTCTCCCGGGCCTGCAGGCACTGCAGGGCCCTTTCCCCGGCGGCAAAGGCCTCAGCCGGCCGCTCCAGGTCGCGGTGGCACACCAACATGGCGCACAGGGTGGGCACCAGCATCACGGGGCAGTGGGCCGTCAGCTTCTCCTGCAGCGGCACCACGCGCACCAGGATGTCCAGGGCCTTGGTGTACTGCCCGGCGCGCAGGCAGCCGAAGGCCTCCTTCAGCTCGGGCCGCGTGAGGAAATCGATGAACTCGCGGGAGCGGCGCACGCAGCGGATGGCGTAGAGGAGGCTGAGGTACTCCTTGAGGGCCAGCTTGCGCTCGGAGATCATCTCCTCCGTGAAGTTCCCCATCAGGTGCTTTTTGGGGAAGACGACATCTTCGATTTCTTCCCGGAAAGTCTTTAGGAGTTTTTTCTGGAGCACCTCGAAGTCTGAATAGCGCCGCTCCAGGATGGCTTTGTCGCTGTCGAAACTCCCCGTCTGGATGACAACGATCTGGTACACCTGCGGTGCAAAGAGAGAGCGCCTTGGACTACATCCTGACGGGGGGTTTGAACTGACAGAGAGGGCCCGGAAAATAAAATAATGATGATCGTAATTTAAAGCGTGCCCTGGAAACGGGTGAGCACTCTCGGCAGCTCTGTGGTAAATTGCCATCAGCATGGGGCTGAGCTGTAAAAGCGAATCATGTCAAGAGTCAACCAGAGAACGACAAACACTGCGACGTGGAGGCACTCTGGCCTGAAAGAGCACAGGAGCCTGTCGGTGCAGGGGGCCTGCGGGTGCTCTAGGCTTTACACGGTCAAAACTGGGCCTCAGCTTCCTGAACTGGGAAGCTTAGATGAGCAAGATCCGTGTTTTCCAGGCATGGAATCCTGAGAGATGGTTTTAGGTGATATACTGGTGGTGACGTAGCATCGTAAGAAAATCATTCCTTTCTATCCTCTTCCAGGAGGGTGCTGATTAAGGGCACAGAGAGCCTGGGTTAAAATTCCAGCCCACCATGGTCTAGCAGTGGGGTTTGGGGTAAGTACCGTGTGGTTTTGGCGAGTACTTTAACTTCTCCAAGCCTTTTTCCGAAAGAGAATGGATGTGTCTATATTTGTGTGTGTAGATACATATATATAGAGAGAGATACATAGATACATAGATATACAGCTATATCAGTATCTGAATCGCTTTGTTATACACCAGAAGTGATCACAACCTTGTAAATCAACTATACTTCAATATAACTTTCAAAAAGAAAAGAAAAAAAAAAGCTGTGCCTGCCTCACTGGGTGAGCATTAAATGAGTTAATGCACTGAAACCATGAAGGGCGCTCAGCAGTCAGTGTCAGCTATTATTATTATTACCCCAACCCCAAGCAAGGAGGAGGGTGGGGGAAGAAGAAAGGCTGTGCGGCTCTTGCATAGTCATTAATATCTCTGCCACCATAGGCTGAGATTCCTTTTCAACAAAGAGAGCAGCCCTCAAGCTGCTAGCCATGGTAAGCAGCTAGAATTTAACAACAGCCCTGAACTTTCCTCGTATTTACTTTTATTTTATTTTATTTTCCTTTTAGGGCCACACTCGGGGCATATGGAAATTCCCAGACTAGGGGTCAAATCAGAGCTACAGCTGCCGGCCTCCACCACAGCCACAGCAATGCGGATCCAAGCGGCTTCTGTGACCTGTGCTGCAGCTCAAGGCAATGCCAGATCCTTAACCCACTGGGCGAGGTCAAGGATAGACCCAGCATCCTCATGGATACTAGTCAGGTTCTTAACCTGCTGAGCCAGACAGGGACCTCCAGTATTTACACTTACAATGAACTTTTCTTGTGTCATGTGATATTGGTTTTCCACTTAAGTAATCTCCTTTTGAAATAAATCCACTCAGTGTTTTTAAAGAGCGATCCACTTTAAAGAAAAAAAAAGGTGAATAATAAAAATGATACAAGGCTATCAAAAACAATGAAGAAGGGACACTGATGAAAACACTGGGTAACATGGGATTAAACTGGGCTCTTTCCTTCTTAGGATCAAGGACCTTAACTCCTCCAGTCCTCTTGGCGCTGAACCTGGAATCTCACTTCTGGGTCATTTTCTCCAGAAGAACGCTGTGAGTTAAAGTGTGTCAAATCTATTTCCCGGTCAGGGAGACTGAGGCCCCACTGGCCTCGCCCGGAGCCGGGAAGGCTCGCCATGACTTCCCAGCCTCCACTTACCACAAATTTGGAGACTTTCCTCTCCTCGATGCGGGCGGAAGCGATCTCGAAGAGCAGTTTGACGTGCCTCCAGCGGCACTTACGCGTCCGCCAGTATTCCTGCAGCTCGCGTGTGGTCATGCTGGAGTTGGAGCTCAGGCTGCTATGGGCATCTGCAAGGACCGCACTTTTTTTTTTTTTTGTCTTTTTGCCTTTTCTAGGGCCGCACTCGCAGCATATGGAGGTTCCCAGGCTAGGGGTCTAACAGGAGCTGTAGCCGCCAGCCTTCGCCACAGCCACAGCAACGCAGGATCTGAGCCGCGTCTGCAACCTACACCACAGCTCACGGCAATGCCAGATCCTTAACCCCCTGAGCGAGGCCAGGGATTGAACCCGCAACCTTATGGTTCCTAGTCGGATTCTTTAACCACTGAGCCACGATGGGAACTCCAAGAACCGCGCTTTTAAGGACTAGCACAGATCAATGCGCTTTGGAGTCCAGGGCTAGGGAGAAGGCTGGCTCTTCTGGGATGTGCCATTGGAATCCAGAAGAGCTGTGACTACCCCGCTCCCCATCCCACCATGGATAAGCCCAGCGGGGCATCTGCCAGTTATGCCCACCCCCTCCCCAACCCTGCACCCAAGCTGGCTGAATCCCTCCCACCACTGACAAATTGGAAGAGCCCTCTGTTTCCAAATGGCTTCTTGGTTGTGAAACACAGTGTGTTGTGGTGCCTTGTCCACTTCCGGCCATTGTGAAACCCCAGTGCTCCTGAAGGGCAGGGATGTGGCTGGTTGGTTTCCGCCCTCCCCGAGCCCTGCCTGCGTGGTCGTGGATGGGCTTGCTGAGCTAACAGGCCAGCGGACGGCGGTGGGAGCTGTGAGGATGCTGGGCTCCAGGCTCAGCGTGGCTGTCCCCTCCCTCCTCTTGCATCTCATTTCCCACACTCGGTGCTGTTTCTTGCACTTGCCACTTCTGCCTTAAATGCCTGGTAAAGTAATACTGCATTTCTTAAACCTCCCTTGAGCCTTGGGCCGTTCTGAGAATCTTGCAAAAATTTAGAATCCTTCCTCATCTCAAATGCACAAATCACTGTGCATTTTTTTTTCTTTTTAGGGCCCCAACTTCGGTATTTGGAAGTTCCCAGGCTAAGGGTCAAATCGGAGCTGCCCCTGCTGGCCTACACCACAGCCACGGCAACGCCAGATCTGAGCTGCGTCTGTGACCTATACCGCAGCTTGCAGCAACACAGGATCCTTAACCCACTGAGAGGGGCCAGGGGTCAAACCCACATCCTCATGGATACTAGTCAGGCTTTCAATTCCCTGAGCCACAATGGGAACTCCACAAATCACCGTGCATTTTATTTCAAGGGATGTGTGTCCCAGGAGCCCTTGTCCAATGTGTCCTTCAAGACCCAGTCCACTTACCACTTCAACAGCCCCTTGGCGTTAGAGTAAGAGCCTCCCACCTTGTCCCTGTAGCCTTTTTCCGTGGCATCTTTATTTTTCCCAGATCCATTTCCTGACTAAACTTGAGGGTCAGCACAGTGTTTGACTGTTCTTATTTCCCAACGCCTGCACAGAGCCAGGAACAGAGTCGCCGTTCAGCAGGCACATCTTAAAGGGTTGCATGAATAATGGCAGGCGTTTGTCCAGTAGGTGGCGCTATAGCAGACACTGTCAGTGCCTGATCCTGCCCACTAGGCCCGCGCTGTCCTGGAACATCCCGCTGGCTTCCTACCTCCCGAGAAGCAACCACCACTCTCCCCCTGAGGGATAGCATCCCTCTGCCGCTGGAGGAAGGGACAGGAGGATGGCAGCCTGGTCTCATCTCTGGGATGAGAACTCTGAAGTGTGCTCCATACGTCTCCCAGAGGAGCCACGCTGGGATGGAGCCCCACTTACCCACAGTGGTTATCTGTGCATCGACACCCTGTGCTGTCTTCCTGTCCTTGCTTTCCTCGATTTCCCACTCCCCTGCCATATCTCCTGCATCACCTTCCAGATAAACCACTTGCACCAAGTCCCAGTCTCAGGGTCTATTTGGGGATGATCCAAGTTGCGCGAGCCGCCCTGTTTCTCCAGCCATTGACGCACCCACGCTTGTGTTTCGTATGTCTGCAAACCTCTAGCCCCCAGCCGAGCCCCAAACCTCAAACCCACCTGAGTGCTCTTCAGGTCCTGCAGTTGAGAGTTCTGGGCCCGGCGCTGGTGCTTTCGGTTTGGCCCCCGCCACGCACTGGGGTGTGGGTCCCGGCCATCCAGGGCTCCGAGGGTGGTGCTCGGGATTGGCCATGCTCCGAGGCTGTCATGGGGACAGGAGAGAACAGTGAGTGCCCACTCGTGATGGGATTCCCGGTGGGTCCTGGGATGCCTAGGCTCTGTATCATGGTCCCCGCTGCTGAGCCCTCCACAGAGCAGTCTGCCTAACTGCCAATGCTAAACCTGGGTCTGGCCTTTTGCTGGATGGATCCCTCCAAAGCTGAGCAGAACTTTCTCTTATTGTTAGGATCCTTGTATTATCATGTTGCTCTGAATTTTAAAGGATGTGTGATTTCAAGCAAAGGGGTGATTTTCAAGGTTATTTGGGAGGAAGAAGCTGCCTTGTCTAGAAAAATGTGCCAATACTCCATTTTATATTTTTATGTGTAAATAAATCTCAGTGTCGGAAGCATGGAGACAAGCATATATCTTCCCCCACCCCCGTGCTTTATCTTTTTTTTTTTGTCTTTTTAGGGCCATACCCACAGCATATGGAGGTTTCCAGACTAGGGGCTCAATCAGAGCTGTAGCCGCCGGCCTACAGTACAGCCACAGCAGTGCTAGACCCGAGCTGTGTCTGAGACCTACAACACAGCTCACGGCAATACTGGATCCTTAACCCACCAAGCAAAGCCAGGGATTGAACCCACATCCTCATGGATACTAGTCGAGTTTGTTACCACTGAGCCACGACAGGAATCCCCCCTCCCCTCCCTCCTGCCGCACTGTATCTTTAAGCAAACTTTTACAACAACCTGTTACAGCTACTTCATATACACGCAGGCTTTTCACACCCACTGCCTTGTTCAACACCCACAATAATCTATCATGACTCCCAGTAACAGATGAGGAAACTGAGGTTTAGCCTAAAGTCACACGGCTGGTGCCTGTTCCCAACGAGCAAAGTCCAAAGCTTGTGACGACATGGAGGCGACACACCCTGCGCTCAACACTCGCTGGCTCACGTAATCTGGATCTGTACACAGCAGGAGTTTTCCATCTCTATTTGATAAAAGGAACTGAGATTTCAAGTTGCCCAGGACCAAGAGCTGGTAAATGGTGGGCAGGACACAAAGCCAGGCTGGTCTGACTTCAGAACTCTCTCCCCCATACGCAGGGGAGGGCAGGCGGCAGGAATCCTAGGCTTCGGTTCGTGCAAAACTCTGTGACGAGATGGGCTGGAAGTGACTTAACTTCTCTGGGCCTCAGTTTCCTACCAGTGAGGCATAACTTTCATGACACTGATGTGAGGGTGAAGTCAGGCAGATCCTGCAAAGCCTGGCAGCTCAGGGTCCTGCGGACACCATATAATTGTCTCTCTTATCAGTATCTGACACATGATAGGTGCTCTGGGAAATACATGAGTAATAAATGACTCAATTAAGGGCTAAGTTACATAGAGCTTAACATGTCTGAGCCAGGTAAGAAAAGGGGACAATGAAAACTCAGCTCAGATGGAGCGAAAAGCTGGGGTAGCACTTAGGCACAGAAATTTAAAATGAGAAGGGTGAGAGTGATGTTACTTCCTTCTTAACATGCTCTTGCTAGGTCGAGTGAAAGGAACGCTGGTGAATTCTCCAGGAGTGTCTGTGCAAGTGTCCAGTGGGTGGCTCTCAGGGACCCTCCATCCATCTTCATTCTGTGCAGTTGGGAAGCCGAGGCCCAGAGCAGGGCGTAGCTGGCCCAGGGCCGCCCGTGCTTGAACACGCAATAGCCTTCTCCCCTTACGGAGGCAGGCCTTCTGTCCTGACCAACTGTGGGTCTGCAGGCAAGTTACTTAGTATCTCCAGGCCCCAGTCTCGTCACCTGAGAGATATGAACACCGACTCTGTCCTGTTGACAAGATGACGGACAGGTTCCTTATATTCTAGTAGATGCACAGGCAAGACAGCAAATGATCCACACACTATCTTTACCTAATGGACTTTTCGTGGCCAAGGGTCTTGGGACCTCACAGTTCCTATAGGCGCCCCTAGGCACCTACCTGCCTCAGTTAGTTCACCTGTAAAATGGGCCGTGGAGAGTAGAATTAGCCTCAGTAGTTCCGCCCTTCCAGCTCTCCTGTCCTCAGGCAGCTGGTGCTAAGTCGGAAGCCGGCACTGTTTGCCCAGAGACCCCGTGAGGCCCCAGGAACCATGGCCTTGGCTGGGCATTCCAGCAAAGACTTGGAGAACCTCAGCATGAACTCAGGGCTTGGGATAAAAATCAAATGCAGAAGCCAGAGCCAGTCCCCTTATGTTTTCGCTTACGGGATTGGCTGAGAGGGGGGAGTGGCAAGGAGCAAGTTGTCATTGGTGCATCCGTGGGGTCTGCAGGCCTCCGTTTCCCCATCTGTGAAATGGGGGACGCAATCATCCCCAAAGCTCTTTGGGGACAGCTGAACAGTGGGTCTCGTGGGCCCCTCTCTCCCTCTCCACACCACGTAGAGCAAAGATTTCTAGACTTGACAACAAAATATGGCAAGTGTTGGTGCTGTTGACTTGGGGGACTGTCCTTGGCCCAGGGGACAGCAGCTCCCCAGCCCCTCCACCATCCAGCTCCATTAGCAGTCGTCCTGCTCCCCCTCGGGGCACCCTGAGCACCGCTTCTCGCTCTAAGGGCTGCCTTCCATGTCCAGCCTTCTGATGGGCACACAGGGCCCCCTTCAGAGCCCAGGCTTCCTTTCTGAGGGGATTGCAGGGAACTTCCCAGCAGCGGTGAAACACCAGCAGAGCAAGGCACTCTGATCTGACCTGGGAGACGGAAGATCCTGGACGTTGGGTGGGCACACTCCCCAAAGCGAGTGTGCATCGGAGCCTCCCTGGGGGCGGGGGTGGGTGCTGAGGGCTTGTCAAAAGCAGACTTCCTGCTCCCAGCATCGGAGAGTCACATCTAAAAGGTCCTGGGGCGAGCCCGGATTCTGCATTTTGCACAAGTCCCGCGGGCTATGCTGATACAGGGCTTCCCTTGGCCCCACTTGTTAAGAAACAGCTGTGGTGAGTTATTCCTCAAGCTTCAGAGGGGTTAGAGAAGCTTCTGGAACTTCAAGAGGAATTGAGGCAATGAAGCGTCAAGGAGCTGCTTGCTCCCTGCTCTGCCTCAGTGAGCTGGGTGGCGGCACGTACAGAGGCTGTCACCAACCCTTTTTCACCCCACCGGGGCCCCCAAGAGGTACGGAGGGAGGGTCACAGGAGGAGGGGGCGGAGGGGGCTCAGGCCGCAGGTGGACAGAGGCCCACGGAGCTTGGGATGGATCACTGACCTGAGGCCTCTCTGGTCCCGTGCGTGTCCAGGGGTCCGGGAGGGCTATCACACCGCCCCTTCAGGTCTCTGTTCCAAGCTCTGGGAGCAGGAACTTTACTAAGTTCCCCCAAATGAAAACAGGAAATAGGCTGCTCGGCCGGCGGTGCCTGGTCGCCAGAGCCTATTGGCTGATGACAGATGGCAGCCAACTCAATTGACAGATAGCCTGAGGCTGGGCGGGACCTGGTAGGGGCAGGGGCAGGCCGGAACCTCAGCACCCAAAGCCTTGCAGCCGTCTGGCGGACCCTCAGGGTCCTTGACGACGTCTGGCGTTCTCAGACATTAGTTCCCAAAGCGCTTTAATGTTCATTATCTTACCTGAGTGAGCCGGGAATAATGGGAGCCAGGAGGCCTCCACGGACAGGTGGGGAAACAGGCTTGGAGCAGAGAGCCAGCCGGTGGGAGGCAGTCTGTGCCCCTTGGGGACGGAAGGTGGGACAGACTCATAGTTCCTTTCTCTGGGGGAAGTCGCGTTCCACACGTGCGACAGAAAGTACCAAGGACGCCAGACCTCTGGGCAGTTCCGTGATGTGTGGCCGCTGCCACAAACTGTGGCCCAGGGGTCAGGAGGCTGGGACGAGACAAAAAAATAAAACCTCGGAGTTCCTGTTGTGGCACAGTGGTAAAGAATCTGACTAGTATCCATGAGGATGTGCGTTTGATCCGTGGCCTCGCTCGGTGGGTTAAGGATGCAGCGCTGCTGTGAGCTGTGGTGTAGGCTGCAGATGAGGCTCCGAGTCTGTGTTGCTGTGACTGTGGTGCAGGCAGGTAGCTACAGCTCCAGTTCAGTCCCCAGCCTGGAAACTTCCATATGCTGCAGGTGCGGCCCTAAAAAATAAAATAAATAAATAAATAAACAAATAAATAAATAAAAATAAAACCTCTCTAGCACCTCCAACAAGTCCACCCTATGTCCCTCCCCAGCTACGAGTTATCCCCTCTTTAATCCTGCTTCTGATAGGGGCTCATTCCTTGCTTTCCTTTGTAGTTTATTACCTACTAACAGACCTGTGCAGCATGGGGAAGTTCCCCGGGCCAGGGATTGAACCTGCACCAAGGCAGCAACTGAGCTGCTGCAGTGACAACGCCAGAGCCTTAACCCACTATGCCACCAGGGAACTCCCATTTGCTCATTTTTTTTTTTTAATTGGATTATTTTCTTCATGGTTTATTTTCTTTATGGATTCATTTGTGTAGACATGCTTTCAGTTTCCTTCCCCATTCCATGGTTTGCATTTGTACTCTGATTGGGGGGGTGATAGATAAAGCAGTCAAATGTATCAATCTTTTCTTTCACTGGCGGTGTCACACTTTAAGACCGTGGACCTCTCTCCTTTACTGTTCTTTATGGTTCTTTCTGCAACAGCTTCGCAGGCCACTGTGAGACTTAAGATGAGTTAAGATGCACAAAGCACTTAGGATGCTGCTGGTACCCAGTAAGCTCTGTGCAAGTGCAGACAATTCTTGTGGTTCTACAAAGCTTTCCAAGTTCACCTTTCTCATTCGGGGCTTTGCAATGCACTTAGGGTAAGGAGATTTTTTGTGTATGGTGTGAGGTATGAGGTTGATGAGGTTGAATGATTCCCTCCCACTCGGCCCCGCATGTTCCCCTACTTGGCCTCGTTTACTGAAATGGCCATCGCAGTGCCCCGGCCCTGCAGCGCCATCGCTGTTATGCATATTCATCCGCCCGTGTCAGGGACAGAGCCGTGTAACTCAGGGTGAGGGTCATTAACAGTGTGTCCGTGCCCTGCTGGCTTGAGCTCAGGGGCCGTTTCTCATTTACACAGAACGCCTGGTGTGGTGTGGCGCTGCGGGCCTCGCACAGAGCCAGGCTGGAACTCTGGCTCCCCTCCTGTCCGCACATTCCGGGTTCCAATTTTCTCCCTCACCCCCTGCCTGAGCCCGGAGTCTGCGAGATGCCAGGACAGACTCAGCCCTTCCCTGCAGCCAGCCGCGGGGGAGGAGTGTGCAGAAGCCGCTGCTTCCTCTTCTGGGGCCGGGAGACGCTCTCTGGAAACTCCCAGACGCGCAGGGGTGTCTCGTCTACATGGGAAAGACCTAGCTGATCCAAAGGGACCTGGGGACGCCACACTTGGCCACCTGCCAGGTGCTGGCTCTTCTTTGCGGGACAGGGCTCTCTATGTGGCCGAAAAGCTCTCCATGTCTACAAGAAGAGGCGTGTCATGGGCTACGGGGTAGAACAGGAGTGGGTGCCCCCCCCCCATGCAGTGCTGAAGCCAGATGGTGAGAAGGGGACACGGAGGGGCCCTGGGGACTTAGGGCGGGAAGTGCTGGCGCTTCAGAATCTAGGCGTCTCGCCACTTGGACCTCTCGGTGGCCTCTCACTGCATTCTGGGTAAACCCAGACCCCTGCTGAGGCCTCGGTGAGCTGCAGCCTGCCTGCTTCCTGACCTCTTTGCACAGCCTTTCAGCATCACTTACCATGCACCGGCCCGCTGCACGGCTTCCTGCCTTCCGCCGGCCATGCCCCACTCTCGGTTCCCTCCACGACCGGCTCCCTCTCATGCTCAGGGCGCGGCTTCACTGCCTCTCTTTTGCGCCGCCTTCCCTGACCCCTCTGTCGGGACCCGTGGCTGTTTGCCTTATTTGTTTCCTTCTTTAGTGCCCGTCTCAAATGCCTTGACGGCAGGCAGGCCGGGACTTCGTGTCAGCCTTCTGTCCCCAGGATCCACCCCAGCGCCTGCCACCTAGTGGCTGCTCAGTCAGTAACTGTGTGAATGAATGAATGAGTGGGTGAAGGCAGAACCACAAGGACGGGGCTGAGGCTCACTGTGTGACCTGGGGAGGCCACCGGCCTCCCCGAAAGTCAGTTTCTCCAATTGCAACATGAGATTAAATTAAAGATCCTCCCGGCACCAAAGTATTCCACGTGGGGCAAATAACTGAATACTGTAAAGACCACTCGCCACAGTTCCCGGTGTCTGGCAAGCTTGGGACTCCAAGACCAGCACGACTCTTTTGAGAAATTCGACAAGAATTGATTCAACCACCTGTCTGGTTAAAGTAAACTCATTTGGTAAGGTAATGCAAAATTTGGTCACGTCAATCTTGTTTTCCCACAGCCTTTAAAAAAAATCTGGGGCATTCCCGTTGTGGCTCAGTGGGTTAAGAACCCAGTTAGTGTCCATGAGGATGCAGGTTTGATCCCTGGTCTTGCTTAGTGGGTTAAGGGTCCGGTGTTGCCGTGAGCTCTGGTAGGCCAGCAGCTGCAGCTTGACCCCTAGTTTGGGAACTTCCGTATGCCTCAAGTGCCAGCCTGAAAAAGGCAATAATAATAATTTAAAAATTTTAAAATCTCAAAAGTCCTTAATGCGGCAGGGTTTTAATAATAGGGCCACAGACAGAGTGTGCTGCAGGGCACTGCTTTGGTTATGCTAAAACATAACGGGGGGGTGCGGGCCTGTGTCTACACTGTAGGCTGAGGAGACACCTCAGCCCCTCCTGGGCTTCCCAGAAGCTCAGGACTGTCAGTCCTTCTGATGCGTGTAAGGATTCATGGAGCTGAATGTGCTAATACGTGGAGAAAATCTGACTTTAATTATCAGCGAACACAAACATCTTGTGTTCCTGGGAGATCTGTTCGTTTAGGTGAAAGCTTTGATGAGTTTGGATGGAAGTTGAGGGCCATCGTTATGTATAATTTGAAGCACGGGGCGCCTCCAGAGGGCAGGAGTGAGGCTGAAATCCAGCCCTTTCTGCTTTTCCACGCTGGCTCCTGTGTCCAGGCAGGTGAAGAGGACGCTTTTTTCTAATCTGAAAAGAAGGGTGATGATGGAGGATTGAGGAACTGTTTTTCTTTTTTCATAGGCTGCCTCGAGGCAAATGAAATTCCCAGGCCAGGGATCAGATCGGAGCTGCAGTTGCAACCTGTGCCACAGCTGTGGCAATGCTGGATCCCTTTTTTTTTTTTTTTTTTTGCTTTTTAGGGCCACACCTGCGGCATATGGAGGTTCCCAGGCTGGGGGTCAAATTGGAGCTACCGCTGTGGGCTTACGCCACAGTCACAGCAACGCCACATCGTTAACCCACTGAGCAAGGCCAGGGATCGAACCCACAACCTCATGGTTCCTAGTCGGATTCGTTTCCACTGTGCCATGACGGGAACTCCATTGCTGGATCCTTTAACCCACCGTGCCAGGCAGGGATCGACCTACGTCGTCCTGGTGCTGCAGAGATGCCGCTGATCCCTCCGCACCACAGCAGGAACTCCAAGGAACTGTTTCTCAAAGACAGTAATTTCAGCTGGTGGATCATTTTGTTTTGCTGAACAGGAGTCTTTAAGCTTGGGACTAGAAGGGAAGGGTTGAGAAAAGGAAGGTGATTCTAGAAGCCATAAGGGGAAAGGGGAAGAGAGGAGACACAGTAAGAGGTGTGCAGAGGAGGCGGCCCTACCGTCAGAGGAGCTGGATTTGTTGGGTGTCTGATCTTCAGCAGAACCTGCCCGATTCACTAACGAGTTTGGAGCTGGGTTAGAGCTGGAGATGGGGCAGGGAGGGGACAAAATGCTGGGTCTAGTCTCGAGGTGCGGGGTGGGTGAGAACAGAGGCTGTCCAAGGACCCCAGGTGCTTCAGGTTCCCCAGGTTGGAGAAGTGCCTCCTCTGTTGTGTCCTTGCCTCATGCAGTGTCTCTCTTTTAATAAGTCACTCAACAAACGCGGGCCAAGCACTGGGCCGGGGTGGGGGGGAGGTCCAGCAGTGGGTCTCAGGCCCTCGAGGATTCACGGTCTAATGAGAAAACAGGGTGGACACATGGAGCGTGAATGGACAGAGAACACCGTCTAGGCTGTGAGCAAACCAGAGCACAGGCAGGCTGTCCCTTGGCAGCGCAGAAGAGTGGAGAGTCCCATGGGGACAGCGGAAAGCTTCCCCAAGGGAAGTGGGCAACGAAGGATAAGTCCCAGCAAAAGGAGTGAAAGAAGGATGTGGGCTTGATTCACAGCTCCACCATCCTGCAGTTGGGTCACTTTAGGGAAATTATTTACCTCTTGGAACCTCAGCC
The DNA here is from genome assembly GCA_004024745.2 of Catagonus wagneri. Taxonomy (NCBI): domain Eukaryota; kingdom Metazoa; phylum Chordata; class Mammalia; order Artiodactyla; family Tayassuidae; genus Catagonus; species Catagonus wagneri. The sequence continues at coordinate 307,363 of PVHT020000180.1, forward strand.
TCTTCATCTCAAGAGTAGGGACAAAGAGTGGTACCTACTCCATAAAGATGTTGTGAGGCTCGTGTGATGGATGGGAGGGCAGTGCCTGGAGGCAGTGTGGGGTAGTGGTTTGAGCATGAACTTTGGTGTCAGACACGTGGAGGCAAATACATCTCAATTCTGCTGTCACTACTCGGATAGATTAATAAACTTCTTTGCCTCGGTTTCTTCCTCAGTGAATTAGGGTAATGACAGTCCATACCCTGTAGGTAGGAATAACAGAGTTAATGTCTGTAAAGCCTGGCACATAGTAAGCATTATGCCAATGTCAGTTCTTTTCCTTGCAAATGACTTCACAGCTAAAAATTTCCAAGTACCAATGCTTTAAAAGGAACGTTTATGATAATACCTTCCAGGAGAAACCAGCCATCACTTGCTGGGAAGAATAAGAAATCATAAAAGAAAACAAATTGAATGTAAACAAAGCGATGCTAGTAAATTCTAGTTAGATCCAAGTCAACTAGGTAGTGTTAAAGAGACGTTCAAGCCCTGGCACACTAAACCGCGATTGCTTGCCTCAACTTAGAAGAACAGAAAGAAAAATGAGGAACTTTAAATGCTCTGCCCACTGTTACCTAACATGTAAGCATCACACTGAGGAAAACTGTCCTGGGACTTCACAATATTAAGGCTTTAGGTCATTGTGGACTTACCCTTAAAGGGTGCGGTTCGTGGGTTAATGCTGACCCCAACAGCTTTCCTAGATTTTCAATTCTCAGGATTATCTGCGTGTGCGCGCGCGCGCGAGCGCGAGTGTTTGTGTAGGTATGTCCCCGATTCTCTCCGGTTGAAAGGTGGCCCAGGAAGGGGGACACACATGTCCAGATCAGACAGCACTGGCTGGCAGTGCTCAGGCGGTGAGCAGCCTGCCCCCTGGGAAGCCGGGGAGCGGAGATGGAGGGGCGGGGGAGCGGGGATGGGAGGGGCGGGGCCGGGGGGCAGGAGGTGGG
>PVHT020000180.1:309351-469299 GCA_004024745.2 Catagonus wagneri
ACTCTTGCGCCGGGCGCGAGGGCGGCGGGAAGACAGCGGGCGCCGAGAAACTCTCCTCCTGGCTTCTGAGCAGTCCGGGCCACCGGGTTTAGGGAGGGGTTGCCTCGGTTTCCTCTTCAGGAGTGCGGGGGTCCAGATAGAAGGCAGAAGGTGTGGGGCGTCTCGAGGTTGGGACTTGGGCAGAACTGTGGCCCCAGGAGCCTCTGAAGTTCGGGGAGAGGCTGTGATTTGGATGGAGCGGGGTGTCGGGGAGCCGGGGCGTTGGGGAGCCGGGGCGGGGGGAGGCGCAGGATGAAGTTTGGAGGCGCCTGGGTAGCCAGGAAATGAGGAAGCCAAGCTTCAGGTCTGAGAGGGGCTGTTCTCTCCAGGAGGGTTCTCTCCAGGCCCCTCCTCTCTCCCTCAGTCTCCCCGTTTTTACCTTGCTTCTGAATCATTGGTTGTGAATGGATGCTCTCTAACCCCGCCTCTGGACTTGCAACTCTCCTGGGAGTCTCCTGCCTCCTCCTCCCATCTGGTGGGTGTGGAGACCCCTGCTTATCTGCAACCCATTCCTGCTCAGACCGGACCACACCAGGGCCTGCCAGCATCCCATCCTCTGTGCTGTTGGTTCAAGCTGAAGAGCAGCCAGAGTAAATTCAATCTTTTACTTGTTCACACATCTTTATCAGTGCCCTGGGTGAGACGCTAGGGATATAGCAATGAAAAAATTAAACAAAATTCCCTACCCTCGTGGGGTTCGTGTTCTAGAAAGGAGTCGAACACAAGTCCGACATGTAAATACATGAAAGTAAATACATGAAACATCAGGGAGTGGGAAGTGCTGGGGAAAAAATAAAGCAGGCAAGGGGGATGAAGTGTTGGGCTGGTATTGTGATTTCATATGACTTAGTCAGGGAGAGCTGCTCTGAGAGGGTGACAGAGGAGCAAAACCTTGAAGGAGGTGAGGGGGAGCTATGCGAATATCTGGGGGAGAAAACAGTGCACCCACAGAAGGAAGAGTATGTGCAAAGGCCCTCAGGCAGTAGCGTGGCAGGTGGGAGCAGGTCTGGCTTGTTCTAGAAGCAAGGCCGGTGTGACCAGAGCAGGGTGGGTGAGGAGCCAGTGTGGGATTAGTAGGAAATGAGTGCAGAGGGGTAAGAGGTGGGGAGTTGGGGGCCCATTGCATGCGACTTTGAAGGCCACTGCCAGGGCTTTGGTTTTCGCTCTAAGTGCAGTGGGAGTCAAGGCAGGCCTTTGAGTGGAGGTGTCACCTGCCCTGACCTAAGGGTTATTAGCAGGTTCATCTGGCTGTGGGCAGGAGAGGGACTTAGGAAGGTGAGGGCAGAAGGGTGGGGTGGGGGTGGGACCTGTGAACGGACTGCTGTTGTCATTCTGGGAGAGGTCCGGGGGCTCGTGCCCATGACATAGAGGTGATGAAAAACTAATAGATTTTCAGATTTGGGTTATAATTTGAAGGTAGGTGGCAGTAGGATTTGGGATGTGAGGGAAAGGTGGAGTCAAAACGGACTCGGAGGTTTGGGGCCTTGAGCATCCGTCAGCTTAGAGCTGCCGTTGGCTGAGAGGGGAGCTGTCTGGGGAAAGCTCTAGGGTTTGGTTTTGCGCTCGTGAAGTTTGAGGTGCCCGTTGGGCCTCCGTGTAATAATGTCCATTAGGCAGTTGGAAAAGTTTAATAGGGAGGTAGGAGCTGGAAAGAAAATGGGGTGGGGGACGTCTTACCATATAGTGGATGTTTGAAGCCATGAGAGCAGGTAAGTGCACTTAAGGAGAGAGAGATATAGAGAAAAGAGGTCCATCGGGGAGTTTGGGGGCTCCTAGTATTAGGAACCAGCCAAGGAGACAGCTAGTGAGATCGCGGCGGGGAGGGGGGGACAGTGCTGGAATGTTCTGGAAGGCAGTGAGGAAGGCGCTTGGGGAGGAGAGGGGAGGTGATTACCACAGATGCCTTTGGCACAGCCAGCAAGGTGAGTGCTGGGAATCCAGCAACCTGGGGGTCACAGGTGACCAGGACAAAAGCAGTTGGGGGCAAAGGGGACACAGCCGGAGGGGCTGGGAGGGGAGAACTTGAGGACAGCAGGACGCACAACCGCTGAGGGGGTCCTGCTGTGAAGGGGGCGGAGAGATGGGGCTGGATGGAGAAATTATGGTAAGTCGGTATGCTGGTGAGAACTGCTCTCCCAGAGGGAAGCTCACTGAAGGCTGTGAGAATGGAGGATGGACCAAGGAAGTGGGTCCCGTGCCCCCGGGGGAGGCGCGGCCCCAGCCAAGAGCCAGGACCGGACTGTTGAGAAGCTCAGCTTCCCAGCAGGCTGAGATTTCAGCACTTAAGCAAATCATCTGGCTCAGGGCTCAGGAGAAACCAGACTGGCTCTGTCTCAGGAGGGAGGGAGGTGTCAGGACTTGACCTGGCTTGGGGGCGGGGAGGGCATGTGAGTTGCTCCTTCCACTTGACCCTCTGTTTTAGCAAGGAAGTGCCCCTTTCTTTGCCCAGACCTGACCTTCCTTGTGGAAAGACTCATGACTCCAAAGTGGCAGGAATTGAAGTAGATGAGAAGAGGTGACCGAGAGAGGCTGATTTATTTTGTCTGAAGAGGGGAAGTGTGAGCAGGGAATAAAGGGTCAAGAGGCAGGATTTTAGGAACTGCTTTTAGGAACAGGTGATGAATGGACATCTGTTTTCTCTTAATCCCAATGTAAATGGAAGCAGGAAAAACTTCAGTTAGACATAATGAGGAACTTCCGGAGCTGATTAGTGAGGACAGCAACAAGGCCAGGTCCTTCCCCCCTGAATATTTAAGTTGAGAAAGGACAATGCCTCCTTAGAGACAGGATGCTGGCCAAATTGGTTCTTGGGGACTCTCCTGGCTCCGAGATTTCTGGAAGAAGACTGGGACAGAGAAGGGACTTTCCAGCTCTTAGTGGGAGGACAGAGTGCCAAACCTTCTAGCTGGAGCCTGCCTCTTTCTCCCGGTACCCGGACGTCACTACTTGGATATGTGTGGCTCAAGGGGCCATTGGCCCTTATGAGCCAGCCTATCTATGGGTCAGTCCAGGATCTTTAGGCTTGGTGGGTTCGGTCGGGACGGATAATGGAGGCAGAAGGCTTTGTGCCAGAACTGCTGAGGATTACGTCGTTCCGCACAGCTGGTCGGCCAGCTCTTGACTTCTGCCCATCTCTTAAGGTTTCCCCAGGAGAGAGGTGAGGTCCATGGGCAAATCCAGACCTGCCAGTCCTGTGCCACTCAGCCTTGCCTTCCCGCTCAAGGTCTGCCTGCCGATAACCTGACCCGGCCTGCTCCATCAGGACTAATGACTTTGTTGGGAAAGAGGGTGGTCCAGGCTCTCCGGATGGGGAGGAGAGAACAGCTCTCTGTCCTTGGGCATCCTCCGGGGGAGAGGGGCAGGCCACACTCTTGCTCATCTTAACTCTTCAACTTCTTTAATTCCTGGCTGCACACGTGCACCCCCACCTCCACCCAGGCATTGGGTCAGGGGGAGAGTGTCGACCCTGTTTCTAGGCTGTTTCTCAAGGGGGTGGGTCGTTCTTTTCCCCAGGACCTGGGCAGGGCTGGTGTTTCCACAGCTAGGAACCACTCCAGGGTCAAGACCAAAGCTCGCCCTACTCTTTCCTTTGCTCCTCTCCTCTCCCTCCAACCCTACCCTCTCGACTTGTCAACTTGACATTGGGCGCAGGGCAGAGGTCTGCGTGGCCAGAGAGCTAATTTGCTTTTTTTTTTTTTTTTTGTCTTTTTGCCTTTTCTAGGGCCGCACTCGCGGCATATGGAGGTTCCCAGTCTAGGGGTCTAACAGGAGCTGTAGCCGCCACCCGACGCCACAGCCACAGCAATGCAGGATCCGAGCTGCGTCTGCAACCTACACCACAGCTCACGGCAACGCCAGATCCTTAACCCACTGAGCGAGGCCAGGGATCGAACCCGCAACCTCATGGTTCCTAGTCGGATAGGTTAACCACTGAGCCACGACGGGAACTCCTAATCTGCCTTTTGGTTTATGGTGGCCTCCGCGTTGGGGATGCCCTCTCTCCAAGCTGCCAGACACACGGGTAACCTCGCTGCCTCAGTTCCCCCATCCGGCCAGCAGCAGACTTCCAGCCTCAGTGTTGACAGCATGCTGAGCCCACTATTTCTCCTTTTGCTTCCTCTGGCTGGCATAGGACGACAGTCACAGAATGTTCCAGCCCCACCCCTCCCACGGTGGATTCCTGATTCATGAACATTCCCACCGTTGCCAAGCTTCGGGATGCCAGGATGAGTAAAACCCAGGCTTCCACTGGGGCCAAGAAGGGAGTTAGACACATAATCAGCCAATAGGAAAGTCGCAGATGCTCCAAGCCTTTTGGCACCTGCTCCCTTGAGTATCTTCTAAGGTTCCTGTTTTGTAGAAAGAAGCTGGGGTTCCTCTTTTCTCATGCCTACGTCCTTTCACTTTCACTCTCTGTGGGCACCACACCAGCCCACATCTCTGGATTTCACATCTCTGACAGGGACCCTGCCGAGAGATTTTTCTCTGCCGCACAGGAACCCTCCCGGGGCTTAAAGCTCCATGAGGTCGCTTTCCCACAGATTCCCAGGATCCAGAGTCTGAAGGCCGAGTCCTGAGCAAGCCGTCGCCAGAGGTGACGGTGCATTGTGGGTGAAGTGAGTGAGCGGGGGTAGAGGGAGCTGAGGGCCCGAGCATTTAGGAAGGGGGCAGTGGACTGGGGTCAGTGTGCCCATAACCTCTGAGATAACTTGGTTTGTACCATGAATTTCTGTCTTTCTTTCTTTGGGCCACACCTGCGACATATGGAGGTTCCCAGGCTAGGGGTCAAATCGGAGCTGCAACTGCCGGCCTCTACCCCAGCCACAGCAACGCCAGATCCGAGCTGCATCTGCGACCTACCCTACAGCTCTGTATCATAAGTTTTGCTTCACTTGGGTGGGGATTTTTATAGCAATGTTCTGGGTCTGCCCCTCAGGGTAGCAGTGGGTTACCTAACGCGGGCTTGGGCTGGGACTCCCGTGGGCAACCCCAATATAAGACAATTAAAGACATGCCTTCTGGAGTTGCCCTGCTTGGTTGCCAGCTCTGCCTCCTCTTGTTTTGAACCCTGGTGCAAGTCATGGAGCCTCTAAGTGTCTCTATACAATGGGGCTGATCCTAGTATCGATTTCAGAGTGCTTGGGAGGGTAGTGAAAGCACTTAGAAGAGCTCCTGGCATGTTGTATGTGGTTAATAATGTCAACATTGAAGAGAGAGCCACGGGAACCTGAGTCCAGCTGGCATGGAAGGGTCCTCTCATACGGCCTCAAAGAGGATTCATTCATTCCCTACACCCTTGGGAGACCTTGCTCCTAATATTAGCTCAAGCCCTTTTCAACTTCTTAAACTGGGGGTGAAGCCTGGATATGGGAGCCAGGGGCTTCAGTTTAACTCCTGGCTGTTTCAAACCCTCTGTGGGACCTCGAGCCAGTTTCTTGCCTTCTCGGTGCATCCGTGCAATGGGGGAGCTTGGGTTGGTAACGACTAAGGGCAGAACAGTGATAGCTTGGACTCGGGGTGGGGCTGATTGGCCTCTCCGCTGCCTCCCCGACCCCCGTCTCCTGAGAAGCCCTGCGCTGACCTCATTCTCCTTCCCAGATTGTGAAATGTGTGCCCAGGAGGCTTTCCAGGCACAGAGGAGCCAGCTGGTGGAACTGCTAGTCTCGGGGTCCCTGGAAGGCTTCGAGAGCATTCTGGACTGGCTGCTGTCCTGGGATGTCCTCTCCTGGGAAGACTACGAGGGTCTCAGCCTCCCGGGCCAGCCCCTCTCCCACTTGGCCAGGCGCCTCCTGGACACTGTCTGGAATAAGGGTGCCTGGGGCTGTGAGCAGCTCGTGGCCGCTGTGCGGGAGGCCCAGGCCGACAGCCAGCCGCCCGAGCTTCCTGGCTGCTGGAATCCCCACTCACCCCGCCCAGCCCGTGACCTGCAGAGTCACCGGCCAGCCGTCGTCAGGAGACTCTACAACCACGTGGACGGCGTGCTGGACCGGACGCGGGAGCGGGGTTTCATCAGCCGGTACGAATGTGATGAAATCAGGCGGCCCATCTTCACGTCATCCCAGCGGGTAAGGCGCTTCCTCTGGGCTCATCAGAATTCGCAGAAAAAGCTCTGAAATGTAGTTTCAGTAGAAACTGTCCATCCTTCATTGCTCGCGTCTCAGATGCCTCATCAGTAAGATCCTTGGGAGAATTCAGTGAAAGAGGCTGTGTAGCTCTTAGAACCGGGACTCGCATAGAGGAAGCGCTCATTAATGTTACCGTGGGCTACTAGCAGTTCTGTTAGCTGTAATATTCTGTACTTGTACAGTATTCTTATTGCTGTGTGCTTTAAATTAACAGCTCAAGAGCTCATAAAAATTCATTAAATTAAATCTGTATTTAATAATTAATATAGCACACTATGGACTGATAGAATTTAAATGCCCACTTAGGATTTCTTATATGAAATTGCATTAGATCATAGACATTTGGAGCTGGGATATAAGTACCTCTAAAGATGGTATTCCAAGAGTTCCTGCCATGGTACAATGGGATCGACGGTGTTTCTGGAGCCCTGGGATGCAGGTTCGATCCCCGGCCCAGCACAGTGGGTTAGGATCCGGTGTTGCCACAGCTGCAGCGGAGGTCACACCTGCAGCTTGGATCCTTATACCGTGGGGTGGCCAAAAAAAAAAAAAAGGGGGATGCCATTCTCTGAGTTCTCTAGTGGCTTAGTGGTTAAGGATTCAGCATTGTCACTTCAGTGGCTCAGGTTTGATCCTTGACCCAGGAACTTCCACGTGGGTGTGGTCTAAATAAATAAATGAATAACTATGCCATTTCACAAGAACAGAAAATTGTCTTTTGAGTATTTTTGAAACTCTTTATTTTCCCCCAAAGAGTGAACGTCGGGCAGGCCTCCCGTGTTGCAGATAGAACAGTCACTAACATCCCGCTTTATGGACGGGGAAACTGGTTTGAAAATTTCAAACCAGAAAAGTGGTTTGCAAAAGCTCACAGTAGTTGGAGTTCCCATCGTGGTACAGTGGAAATGAATCCAGCTAGGAACCATGAGGTTGTTGGTTCGATCCCTGGTCCCACTCAGTGGGTTAAAGATCTGGAGTTGTCGTGAACTGTGGTGTAGGTTGCAGATGAGGCTTGGATCTGATGTTGCTGTGGCTGTGGCGTAGGCCGGCTACTGCTGTGTTGGACCCCTAGCCTGGGAACCATCATATGCCCTAAAAAAAAAGTTAAAAAAAATAAAAGCTCACGGTGTTTAATGAGAGAGCCACTGCTGGACATAGTGCTTTGACTAATTCATTCATCATTCATTCATTCATTTATTCGTCCAGAATCTATTCTGATGCCCACTGCATGCCAGACTCTGACCTCAGGCTGAGAACCTATTTTTTTTTTTTTTAGTGTCGCACCCGCAGGTTCCCAGGCTAGGGGTCCACTTGGAGCTACAGCTGCCGGCCTACACCACAGCCACAGCAACGCAAGAGCCTAACGATGTCTGCAACCTACACCACAGCTCACGGCAACGCCAGATCCTTGACCCACTGAGCAAGGCCAGGGATCAAACCCACAACCTCATGGTTCCTAGTCGGATTTGTTTCTGCTGCGCCACGATGGGAACTCCTGAGAGCCTTGTACATAGTAGGCACCTCAAGAAATACTTACTGGTGAAATACGTAAATCAACGAATAAGTGAATGAATTTGAATTACATTGTTGGGGGACTTTCTGGTTTTTATTTTTGTCTGGATAGAATAAGCCTCAAGGAAGGCTGTTTTAAAGGTGGTTCAAGGTGGCCACGTATTACAGAGCAAAAATGGTGTGGTCCTCTCTCATTAGTGCCCCTGAAACCTACGGCCGTACCCTGGGAACCATCTCCTTGAGCCTGGCCCTGTGGGGATCACAGAAAACATGGTAGTTATTCTACCTGTTTGGGTGTATTTTGTGATCTGTTGAGGAGGCTCAAATTACCCCACATGGAAAGTTACAGGATTGTGCTTATCATCTTTCTCCTTAAAAAAAATTAAGGTATAGGAGTTCCCATCATGGCTCAGCAGAAATGAATCCAGCTGGTATCCATAAGGACACAGGTTTGAACCCTGGCTCTATGCCGTGGGTGTGGACCTAAAAAGAAAAAAAAAAATTAAGGTGTAGTTCATGTACTGTATTATGTGCTTGTCATATTTTTTGTGTGTTTTTTAGGGCCACCCCCAGGGCATATGGAAGTTCTCAGGCTAAGGGTCGAATTGAAGCTGCAGCTGCTGGCCTACACCACAGCAACTCGGGATCTGAGCCGTGTCTGTGACCTACACCACAGCTCACGGAAATGCCAGATCCCCAACCCACTGAGCGAGGCTGGGGATCGAACCTGCATCCTCATGGATGCTAGTCATATTCGTTTCCACTGCACACAGTGGGAATTCCTGTTTCAACTTCTTTAAATGCATCTTGTTGCTTGGATGCTCTCCTGACCTTTTACTGTGACGGCAGAGAGAGGCCCACGGCACTGTGATCAGTGGAAGCTTTCCCACACCTCTCCATCCACCTTTCTGCAAAAATAATGATTTTTGCTTTCCCCACAGGCAAGAAGGCTCCTTGATCTTGCCGCTGTGAAGGCGAATGGGTTGGCTGCCTTCCTTCTGCAGTGTGTTCAGGAATTATCCGTCCCACTGGCCCTGCCTTTTGAAGGTATATGCATGTTCTTCTAAGTTCATCAGAAAGGGAAAGAAAGGCTGTTTCAGATTCATGGTTAAAACCAAAAACTCCTGGAGTTCCCCTCATGGCTCAGCGGTTAGCGAACCTGACTAGCATCCGTGAGGCATGCGGGTTCAAACCCTGGCCTTGCTCAGTGGTTTAAGGATCCAGTGTGGCCATGAGCTGTGGTGTAGGTCACAGACGGAGCTCGGATCCCACTTTGCTGTAGCTGTGGCGTAGGCCGCTGACTTCAGCTCCAATTGGACCCCTAACCCAGGAACCTCCATATGCCGCAAGTGTGGCCCTAAATAGACAAAAGAAAAAAAAAAAAGACCGAAAACTCTGGTCAGTTAGAATCCCACTTACTGGCTGTGCAAATCCCCCTCAGACTCACTGTCCTGATTTTAAGGAAAATACCACCACAGTCTCATTGGGCAATTGGGAGGAATAACAGGATTAATGCTTGTAGTGTTAATAACTTAGATAATGCGGTATCTCTCATTTCACCGGGTCACCAACCCAACTCAGGAATGGGAGGGGCTGGGAGAGCACAGCTCGAAGATCCCAGGCATCCTGGTAGGCGCTTTATTTATGATACTTGCCCTTTGTAAGAACCCCGAGAAGGAGGTGTTCTTGTCTCCACTTTACAGATGTGGAAACTGAGGCAGAGAGGTTGAACGATGAGGCAGCGGAGGATGGGTTTGGTTTTAGACCATCTGCACCCATAGTTTTTCCCTGTTTTTCCGGGGTGGGGGAGAGGTGGTCCATTATAAAAAGAGGATGCAAACCCAGTGTGTCTTGTTTCCACATTACCAAAGGCAGCGTTCACTGGCAGCAGGGGCCCCTAAACTGCACATGGTGCTGGCAGATGTCTTTGTTCCCCTGGACCTGGGGGCATGGGCAGGGAGCAAGCCTCTGGGAAGGGCGCCTGGGAGCCTGTGCTTGGCCCCTGGGTGTGCACCCCCCTCACCTGAGAACAGAACACAGACGTCGGTGCTTGACAGGAGGTGCACGGTCCAGAGCGTGGTGCTCAGCTTGGCCCTCGGTTAGTGTTGATATCATCAAGCACGGCTGGCTGTCCGTGCCCAGTAACGCTGTGCCATGGTGTGCGGTTCCCAGGGTGATGCTTCCAAAGGTGACGACTGACATGTATTTGGTTTTTTTTTTTTTGTTTGTGTTTGTTATTTAGGGCCACACCCATGGCATATGGAGGTTCTCAGGCTAGGGGTTAAATTGGAGCTACAGCTGCCAGCCTACACCACAGCCACAGCAACGCGGGATCCGAGTCACGTCTGCGACCTACACCACAGCTCACGACAATGCCAGATTCTTAACCCAATGAGCAAGGCCAAGGATCGAACCCACAACTTCATGGTTCCTAGTCGGATTCATTTCTGCTGTGCCGTGCCGGGAACTCCAACATGTGTTTGTTTTTGAAATTAGAGATTTTTTTTCCTGGAGAATTTTGATATCATTAGTGGCAGCCTGAAACACTGCATGGGTATGAGGAAAATGGGTATTTTATGATCTCTGTTCAGTGCTTCTCGTTTATCCAGATGCCATTAAGAGCAATGACAGTCATCAGCTTTGGGAACACAAGAAGAAACATAAGCAAAACGACCATAAATACAGCTTCAGTGTGCTAGGAGTGCCCTGTGAGAATTACCTTTTAAGGAGTTCCTAGTGTGGCTCAGTAGGATAAGAACCTCATAGTCTCCATGAGGTTGCAGGTTCGATCCCTGGCCTTGTTCAGTGGGTTAAGGATCTGGCGTTGCCATAAGCTGAGGCATAGCTTGCAGATTCTGCTCAGATCTGGTGTTGCTGTGGCTCTGGCTATGGCCAGCAGCTGCAGCTCCCATTTGACCCTGAGCCTGGGAACTTCCATAAGCTGCAGGTGCAGCCCTAAAAAAAAAAAAGAAAGAAAGAAAATAAAATTACCTGTTAGCCTTTGAGTTGAGAACAAACAGGTGGTTACCTGTCTGGGGGCAATGAGACTGTGATGCTCTGAGGCCCCAATGCCCCGAAGCCCTGGACTATCACTTCTCCATTTCCTATAAAGAGAATAAGCCGTGACACAGGGAGTGGTTTGTTCACGTTGGTATTCAGGTGACAAAGGGAAAACAGCGGCCTTGTGGACACATCTTGTACATGAGAACTTTTACTGTAGAGGATGGTTTGAAGAGGATGGGGAAGTGGATCGTGATCAGGGCGTCTTATCCGAGTGCTTGACCCAGGGACCCCGGTGACCCTGAGACCATGCAGTGCTGGATCCACCCATAGGATCCCGGATAATCTTCCCATCTCAAAGTCTTTAGTTTAATCCTAGCTGTCCAGTCCCTTTGGCAAGTAAGTGAAGCTAGTCACAGATCCTGAAAATTAGACCCTAGACATCTTGGAGGGGGCGCTGTTAACGCCTCCCACACCCGATAATAAAATGAGATAAACACCATTTTGCGAGAGTTAATGCAATGTCATCATTCTCCTAAACTCTCTTTTATCTCGTGTCTTCCTGAAACAATCCTTCAAGGTATGAATTGTCTCCAGTTTTTTGTTTTTTTTTTTTTTTTAGGGTGGCACCCGCGGCATATGAAAGTTCCCAGCCTAGGGGTCGAATTGGAGCTGCAGCTGCTGGCCTACGCCACAGCCACAGCAATGTGGGATCTGAGCTGCATCTGCGACCTACACCACAGCTCACGGCAATGCCGGATCCTTAACCCACTGAGCGAGGCCAGGGATCGAACACACACATCCTCATGGATACTAGCTGGGTTCTTAACCCGCTGAGTCACAATGAGAACTCCGATTGTCTCTAGTTTTAGAGATAAGAATACTGGAGTCAGAAAGGCTGCGTGACTTGCCCAAGCTGATGCTGGACCCAGATTTCAAACTCAGGTGTATATGGCTTTGGAAACTGGACTCTTAAGCCCTTAAACTTTCTGTTTCCCTCTAGAGAGAACAGCCAAGGCTGAGCAGTCAGAGGACGCGTCTAAAGCTACCAAACCAATATGGCAGCTCAGGCATCAGAATGAGGGGCTTCTGACCCCAGCCCACTGCTCCTTCGAAGCTTCTACAGTTTTTTCCAGTGTCAGTACATTATAATTGTGCTAGGTAATAGCTTTTGAGCACTTTGTATTAAACACTGAACAAAGCACTCGGCATGCGTTATCTTCATTGATTTATGTATTTTTTTTTACATGGATCCCTACCTGTGTAAGGTAGGGGCCACTGCTTCTCCCATTTCACAGGGGAGAAAACTGAGTCCTAGAAAGGTTTTCATGACCAGCCTCAAAGTTCATAGCTTGTGAGCAGAGAGCCAGGACGGGCGCCAATGGCCATTCTCGCCCATGTGTAACATCCCGTATCACTAGGCAACCCATCATGTGGTCGAGTCCCACCTTCATCGTTCCAACCTCATTTGTTTCTTCTTCTGTCTTCCAGACGCTGCCTGTAAGAGGTACATGTCCAAGCTGAGGACCACAGTGTCGGCTCAGTCTCGCTTCCTGAGCACCTATGATGGCGCCGGGAATCTTTGCCTGGAAGAAATATATACAGAGAATGTTCTGGAGGTCCGGACAGAGAGGGGCATGGCTGGAGCTCCGCAGCAGAGCCCCGCCACCCTGCGCCTGGAGGAGCTCTTCAGCCCTCAAGGCCACCTCAACGAGGATGCGGACACCGTGCTGGTGGTGGGCGAGGCGGGCAGTGGCAAGAGCACCCTCCTGCAGCAGGTGCATCTGCTGTGGGCTGCAGGGCGGGCCTTCCAAGAGTTTCTCTTCGTCTTCCCATTCAGCTGCCGGCAGCTGCAGTGCCTGGCAAAACCTCTGTCTGTGCAGACGCTGCTCTTTGAACACTGTTGTTGGCCCGACCTTGGCCAGCAGGACGTCTTTCAGGTCCTCCTTCAGCATCCCGAGCGCATCCTCTTAACTTTCGATGGTTTTGACGAGTTCAGGTTCAGGTTCACGGATCACGAGCGTCACTGCTGTCCGACCACCCCCACATCTGTCCAGAGTCTCCTCTTCAACCTCCTGCAGGGCAACCTGCTAAAGAATGCCCGCAAGGTGCTGACCAGCCGTCCGGACACGGTGTCCGCGAGCCTCAGGAAGCACGTGCGCTCAGAACTCAACCTCAAGGGTTTCTCAGAAGAGGGCATTGAGCTGTACCTGCGCAAGTGCCATCGCGAGCCGGGCGTGGCCGACCGCCTCCTCGGCCTGCTCCGAGCCACCTCGGCCCTGCACGGTCTGTGCCACCTGCCCGTCTTCTCGTGGATGGTGTCCAAATGCCACCAGGAACTGTTGCTGCAGGGCAGGGGGTCCCCGAAGACCACCACGAGTATGTACCTGCTGATCCTGCGGCATTTTCTGCTGCGTGCTTCCCCTCGAGACCCAGCCGCCCAGATTCCGGGACCCAGTCTGCTCCGGGGTAGCCTCCCCACCCTGCTGCGTCTCGGCCGCCTGGCTCTCTGGGGCCTGGGCACGTGCTGCTACGTGTTCTCGGCCAAGCAGCTGCAGGCGGCGCACGTCGACAGTGAAGCCATTTCTCTTGGTTTCCTGGTTCGTGCCAAGAGCGCTGTGCCCGGAAGCACTGCCACCCTGGAATTCCTGCACGTCACGTTCCAGTGCTTTTTTGCCGCCTTCTACCTCGCCCTCGGTGCTGATGTGCCACCATCGTCCCTCAGACACCTCTTCCACGGTCACCGAGCCTGCAGCTCGCCACTGGCCAAGGTGCTGCCCAAACTGTGCGTGCGGGGCTCAGGGTGCAAGGAAGGCAGCGTGGCCCACTGGCTACGGGAGGCCGAGCCGCACAACCTCCAGATCGCGGCGGCCTTCCTGGCGGGGCTGTTGTCCCAGGAGCACCGGGGCCTGCTAGCCGAGTGCCAGGCGTCTGAGAAGGCTCTGCTCCAGCGCCAGGCCTGTGCCCAGTGGTGTCTGGCCCGCAGCCTCCATAAACACTTCCGCTCCATCCCACCAGCCGTGCCGGGTGAGGTCAAGAGCATGCACGCCATGCCCGGCTTCCTCTGGCTCATCCGGAGCCTGTATGAGATGCAGGAGGAGCGGCTGGCCCGGGACGCCGTGCACAGGCTGAATATCGGGCACCTCAAGCTGACTTTCTGCAGCGTGGGCCCTGCTGAGTGTGCTGCCCTGGCCTTCGTGCTGCGGCACCTCCGGTGGCCCGTGGCCCTGCAGCTGGACCACAACTCTGTGGGCGACATTGGCGTGGAGCAGCTGCTGCCTTGTCTCAACGTCTGCAAGGCCCTTTAGTGAGTGTTGCTGGGCGGTGCAGGCTGGGCATGGTGGGAATGGCACCGCTAGGGTGCAGGTGGAGGAGCCCCACGCTGGGAGACAGGGCCCAGGCCCAGCCCCGGCCCTGACAGCCTTTCTGTGCAACCCCAGCCAAGTCCCTTCGCCGGTCTGAGCCTTAGTTTCAGCGTATGCTCACGACAGCTGTAATTCATTGACTGGCCCGTGTGCCAGGCACCGCATTACGCGCTTCCCAGAATGACCTCCTTTCATCCCTGTGACCCCCCTGGGGTTGCAGACAAGGACGATGTTGTCTCCACTTTGAGGCTCAGAGAAGCCAGGTAACTTCTCCAGGGTCACACAGGAAATGGCAGAGCTGGGATTCACAAATCCCATCTTTTTGGCTTCAAGTCTCTGCTCCCCAACAAGCAACCTGTGTCTGGATGGGCAACCTTGAAGTCACAGGCAAAGTTTGGTGTAGTATGTGTTTGTATTAGGAACTACCCCCAAGACAGAGGTGACTTGTGCCCCATGAGAGACTTTATTTGTTTATTTTTGGCTGAATCTGTTGCGTGGTGGAAGTTCCCAGGCCAGGGTTCGAACCTGTGCCACAACAGTGACCCAACCCGCTGCAGTGACAAGGCTGGAGTCTTAACCTGCTGTGCCTCAAGAGAACTCCTATGTTATTTTTAAATTAATTGATTTTAAATTGAAGTATAGTTGATTTACAGTATCGTGGTAGTTTCAGGTGTGTAGCAGTGTGATTCAATTATACACATAGGATACATATATAGGTATGAGTGTATCTATATCTTTTTATTCCTTTCCATTATAGTTTATTACAAGATACGGAATGTAGTTCCTTGCAGTGTACAGTAAATCCTTGTTGTTTATCTATTTTATATATGACAGCATATAGCCGTTCATCTCATATTCCCATGAGAGACTTTAAAATCCCAGTGAGGGAGTTCTTATCATGGCTTGGTGGTAATGAACCCGACTAGAATCATCAAGGACATGGGTTCGATCCCTGGCCTCGCTCGGTGGGTTAAGGATGTGGTATTGCCATGAGCTGTGGTGTAGATCGCAGATGCGATTCAGATCTGACGTTGCTGTGGCTGTGGCGTAGGCCAGCAGCTGTAGCTCCGATTTGCCCCCTAGCCTGGGAACCTCCATATGCTGCAGGTGCGGCCCTAAAAAAAGAAAAAGAAAAAAGAAAAAAAAAGCTTAGGCAGGAGTTAGAAAGAGCAGAAAGGGGTGGTGCAGGGTCCTTGGTTAGTGACCGTGGGGATGGGGTAGGGACAGGGCTGTTGGCCTCTTTGGGTGGGTGAGTGGCTGAGAGGGCTGCCTGAAAAGACGGTGGCTGCAGCAGCCGGGGAGGGCTCGGGCTCAGGGGTAAACCCTGGCCCTCGCTCCTCCCCACTCTTGGCTTAACCCACAGGGAGCAAGAGCGGGGTGTCTGCAGGTGCCTTCCTGGGAGTCAGCCCCCAGGACTGAGAGCCGGATGGAGAGGCGGGAGAGTGGGGCTGTCTGGCTGGAGGAAAATGGCAGCACAGAACTCCAGGTCCCTAGGAAGGAGGATTCATGACTTTTTTCTTTCTTTTTTTAAATCAAATAAATTTTTTTATTAAGGTATAGTTGATTTACAGGGTTGGGTCAATTTCTGCTGTACAGCATAGTGACCCAGTCATTCATATATATATATATATACACACACACACATTCTTTTTGTCATATTATCTTTCACCACGGTCTGTCCCAAGCGACTGGGTATAGTTCCCTGGGCTGTGCAGTAGAACCTCATTGCTTCTCCATTCTAAATGTAAGTTTGTAAGAATCATGATATTTTCACGCAGGAATCCTGAGACCCTTCTGTGGGAGCTCTTTTCCTGACAGATTTATGAATGTGCGTTTGTCTGGATGGTGGACCTGTAGGTCTCAAAGGGTCCTTGAACCCCAAGAGGTCAGGATCCACTGGCCTGGATGATCCTCCCAGGTCGATCGCTGGACCGAATGGATCCCCTCTACCAGGCTGGGAAGGCCCACGTGACTCCCTCAGTCTGTGGACGGGCCGGGTGGAGGCCGCGGGCCCGCCTCTGTTCTCAGGGAGCAGTGAGAACGGTCCGCTTCTAGTGCTCAGACCAGAGTGTGCGAAGGGGCTTGTGGAAATGCAGATTATTAGGCCCCTTCTCGGTGATTCCCATTCTGCAGGTTTGAGGTGGGGGTCCTAGGAATCTACGTTTTCTGTATTCTGGGGTTTTTTTGGGGGAGGGCCACACCCGAGGCTTGTGGAAGTTCCTGGGTCAGGGATTGAACCCCCACCACGGCAGTGACCCGAGCCACAGCAGTGACAATGCCGGATCTTAAATCACCAGCCACCGAGAAACTCTCAGGAATCTGTGCTTTTAACCTAGTGAATTCTGACACCAGCGGTCGGAGGCCACACAGCGGAGGCTACTGTTCTATGCGAACCAGCTTTATTTTCCATTAGCAGTGAAAGTCCCTAAGGTGCTCCGCGCTGTACCCTACACACGCTTGACGCTGAAACCGCCATCGCTACGGGGGAGGGGCACACACCATGTGGTTGCTGCGTGGGCATTTCCCGTGTGAGAGAGACAGAGACGGACCGAGAGAAAGAGACGGCGACAGGGAGGGGGCGAAGGGAGAGAAAGAACCGGAAAGAGAGAGCAATCAGGGCTTCACTCCCACAGTGCCGGGCTGCATTTCTCCCACTTGAAATGTTTCCATGCCAACAGAAACCTTCGGGCTCCAAGAAGCCACATACACAGAACGCCCCGATGCGTGTCGGTTTCTTTAGACCCTGCTTCTGACTCTAGGACGGTGGCTCTCAAAGTCTTTGGACTGTAACCCACCGTGAGAGAGGGTGTGAACGGCCGCGCGGGCATGTCAACCTGAAGACTTCACGAAATGACTTTCTCTCCTTAACTCCGCTACGCTCTGCTCTGTTTTTCCTTCCTGTTCTTTTTTTGCCAATTTAAAAATACTGCTCCAAACCTTCCAAGTTGACATCATGACCCGCCAGCGCATGAAACCTGACCTTGAACCCAGAGCAGGCCAGAAGGGAGAGGCCCTACAGTGTTGTGGTTAAGAGTGGGCCCTGGAGCCGGAACACCAGACCCCGATCCTTGAGGCGCTGTGCAGGCTTGGTGAAGTCACTTCCCTTGCTGGGTCTCCGTTTCATTCTCTCTGGTGGACCTCATAATAGTACCCACTCCACGGGTTGTGAAGATTAAACACCCTTATTACTGGGAAGTGCTCAGGACAGCACTGGTATACCAGATGCTCCATACGCGTGGTGAGCAATCAGATTACAGGTAGCTTTTCCCCTGTGCCAGGTGCTCACAGGCCTTTATGTGCACTGTCTCTTTAAATCCTCACTAGACTCCAATGAGGTCAGTATCACTATAGGGACTAGCAAGTGACCAGATCGGAATTTCCTTTGAGGGACTCCAGAGAGCCTCAAGTATTAACCTTTAAGTCAGGGCCTTCCAAGTTTGCCTGGAGATGCAGAATCCTGGGCAGAGTTATTAAAACACACAGATCCCACAGAGGGGTGCACCAGCACCCCCCCCATCAAGGGAGGGGCCTGAGACTCTTGCAGGGACACTTTCAGATGATCCTGTGATCTGGTGAATTTGGGGAATGCTGTCCCCAGAGGAATGTCAGAAGAGAACTGTCAGGGGCTAGCTTGCAGTATTGCTGACATTGGGTTCATGCTGGTTTTCCCAAGTTTTGGCTGCTCTTGTCTTTTTTTTTTTAGGGCCGCACCCTCAGCATATGGAGGTTCCCAGGCTAAGGGTCGAATCGGAGCTGTAGCTGTCAGCTTATGCCACAGCTACAGCAACACCAGATCCAAGCTGCCTCTGCGATCTACACTGCAGTTCATGGCAACACCAGATCCTTAACCCACTGATGAGGCCAGGGATCGAACCCGCATCCTCGTGAATACTAGTCGGGTTGGTTACTGCTGAGCCATAATGGGAACTCCTGGCCGCTCTTGTCTAACTCATCTTTCATCTGCTCACTCCGCCGGTGGTAACCACCCTGGCCTTGGGGGTGGCCTGTCTAGCTCTCGCTGCTCCCTTCCCATGCAGCTACTCCTTCTCAATGCTCGTTCCCTTTGGCAGAGCTGGAAAGAGTGCCTCGGATTAGGGAGTGCTGGGAGTTCCCATCCTGGCGCAGTGGAAACGAATCCGACTAATATCCTTGAGGATGTGTGTTCGATCCCTGGCCTTGCTCGGTGGGTTAAGGATTCGGCGTTGCCGTGAACTGTGTTGTAGGTCACAGATTGTGGATCGGATCCAGTGTTGCTGTGGCTGTGGTGTAGAACTTCCATATGCCACGGGTGTGGCCCTAAAAAGCCAAAAAAAAAAGATTAGGCAGTGCCTTCCCGAAGATTCCTGGGTTCTTTAGTGGGGGCTCCCCACTTCCGGAGCCCCCCCCCACAGAGTGCATGACATCAGCATCCTGGCCGAGCATGGGGAGTCTCCACTTTTCTGAGATGCTCTGTCCTGGCTGCATTTCCAGAAGCACAGAGGCTGGCACTTCTTGGGGTGGAGCAAAAGGCTCTTTGGGGTTTTGTTGATTCTTTTCCCCTCTCTCATCGGCTCTGTCTTCAAGTCCATCTGTTTTTTTCTTTTATAGCTTGCGAGATAACAATATCTCAGACCGAGGCTTCTGCAAGCTCGTGGAACACGCTCTCCGCTGTGAGCAGCTGCAGAAGTTAGCGTAAGTCAGGCTGGGCCGCAGAGGTGGGTCCCATGTCCCCAGCCTCACCCCAGGCCATGCCTTCTGGGCAGCAGCTGTGAGCAGGTGACCGGCTGGGACAGCGGTGTTTGCAGAGCTGGAGGGTGCAGGGGACTTTGGGTGGTCAGTGTCCGCTGTGCCTCGCCTCCACGTCTCCTCTCTCTTGGAACCTTCCAGTCTTTTCAACAACAAGTTGACCGATGGCTGCGCTCACTCCATGGCCAGGCTGCTTGCATGCAAGAGGAACTTCCTGGCATTGAGGTGAGCCTGGGGCTTCCCTAGAGCTGAGTCAGTCTGGTCTGGTCTTGGCCCCAAATGGACTTGTGATCTTCTAGCTGAAGCCGTGGGCAGCGTCTCATTTGGGGCAGGGTTCCACTAATGTGACCTCCCCCAGCCAGCTCTGGACTCGACTCTGCTAAGGCTTCTTGCCTTTGACCTTTAGCTTCCAGGGCTAAAGAGGGTTTCCAGGACTTTTTCCCTCCCTGTATCTAAGAATGTCACCGGCTCTCTGGGGTAACTGAGTCCCCTGATGTGCATTGGGCACGTGCTGGGAGAGGGGGAGGAATGCAGGGGTCACTTGCCACCACAGTGTGACAGCCAAGTGGCTCAAAAGCTCTCCAAAGGTTCTCTAACTGGTTGGCGGGTCCAGTCTGGGAATTCTGCATTGTTGCTGTTCCCCACCCTCTCAGCCCCAACTAGAGTCTTTGTGCCAATGGACACCATTACGTCACCCCTCCAGCTGGTTCCTGCGTCGGCCTGGCGTCTCTTTCTCTCTAGGATATTCTTGCCTCCTGGATTTATGAGGCAGTAAAAGAAGATTAAGCGAGGAATTGCCTCCGTCCGTTCTTTCTACTGGCTGGGCTGGGTTTGGGCAGCCCTGAGACTTGAACCCACATTGGCTGTGTGGCCTTGAGTCATCCCAATAGCTCTGTGCCTCTGTTTTCCCTTCTGTAATAATTTTAGCAACCTCGTAGGCTGTGGCTGTGATTAAGTGAGTTAATACACGTAGAAAGCTGGCACCATATAGGGAGTGCTTTACACAGTGAGCTGCTATTTTTATTTGTTTTTGTATATTTATTATTATTATTATTTTCTCTTTTTTAAGGCCGCAACCTGCTGCATATGGAAGTTCCCGGGGTAGGGGTCAAATTGGAGCTGCAGCTGCCGGCCTTCACCACAGCCACAGCAATGCCCCATCCCAGCCACATTTGTGAACTGTGCCGTAGCTTGTGGCAATGCCAGATCCTTAACCCATCGAGCGAAGCCAGGGATCTAACCCACATCCTCAGGGACACTATATCAGGTTCTTAACCACAGTGAGAACTCCATATTATTATTATTATTTTTTTAATGGCTGCACCTTAGCATATGGAAGTTCCCGGGCCAGAGATTGTATCTGACCCGTAGTTGCGACCTACACCACAGGATCCTTTAGCTGACAGTGCCGGGCCAGGGATCAAACCCACACCTCCACAGTGACAAGAGCCACTGCAGGTCCTTAACCCACTGCGCCACAATAAGAACTCCAGCTGCCATTTTCATTATTTACTTATGGAGTTTCCGGGCCAGGGATCAGATCCAAGTCACAGTTGTGACTTAAGTCGCAAGCTCTGGCAGTGCTGGATCCTTAACACAATGTGCTGGGGATCGAACCTGCGTCCCAGTGTTCCAGAGACTCAGTCAACCCCATTGTGCTATAGCGGGAACTCCCCAGCTGCCCTTTTTAGGTTGTTGATCACGCAGTTCAGTCTCAGGGCTGCTGAGGCCAACCCCAGAGGTGTCATTCTGTACCAAGGACTTTCCGCTGCCACCACCGCCTTCTCCCCAGACTCAGAAACCTGAGAGCATCAGCAGCTAGCACTGGGCTAGCCCGACCTCCAGGGAGAGCTGGCGGGCAGCAGAAAGGTGCTGCACCCATAGCTTCAGGCCTGGGGTTTTGGTTAACAGAGCATCAAGGCTGAGAGCACAGGGCCCTGGAGCCAGACCCACCAAGGTTTGGATCCAGTATCCCTGAGACTTGAACCCACATTGGCTGTGTGGCCTTGAGTCATCCCAATAGCTCTGTGCCTCTGTTTTCCCTTCTGTAATAATTTTAGCAACCTCGTAGGCTGTGGCTGTGATTAAGTGAGTTAATACACGTAGAAAGCTGGCACCATATAGGGAGTGCTTTACACAGTGAGCTCAGTGCCTGAAGGATGATAAGTCACGTAAGTTCCCAGCATGTTTATCCTGTTGGTCCAGGCCTCACACGGGGATCAGAGGTGCAGCATCCTTGCTGGGGAAAATGCCTGTGACTGGAATTTGGGGCAAGGAGCTGGGGAAGGCTAGAGAGCTGGCCGAGGGCCATGCAGGTCTGACCCCAGTGAGCAGGAGAGGGAAGGAAGTAGGGCTAGAATGAAGCATCCTAGATCCCCAGTCCAGCTCGGAGAGAAGGCTGTTGGTGCCCAGCAGAGGAGTTTCCCGCCTCCCGGTCCTGGGCTGGGAGCAGCCAGTGGGAAGTGGGGCCCTGGTGTAGAGGGGAGCTTGAACTTCCGGGCACAGCAGCTGGGACCCTTAGGTACACAGGAAGGTCAGAGGTCTGGGGGGCTACCACACCCCTGGAAGGGAATACAGATGCCTGCCCTATAGGACTGTTGTCAGCCAGAGGGGCTTAAAGTCTGTGACAATTCTTTAAAAGATAAAACTGAGAGTTCCCATCATGGGTCAGGGAAGTGAATCTGACTAGTATCCATGAGGATGCACGTTCTATCCCTGGCCTTGTCAGTGGGTTAAGGATCCGGTGTTGCCGTGAGCTGTGGTGTAGGTCACAGACGAGGCTCGGATCCAGCGTTGCTATGGCCATGGTGTAGGCTGGCAGCTGTAGCTCCGATTCGAGCCCTGGCATGGGAACCTCCGTATCCTGCAGGTGCAGCACTAAAAAGACAGGGGGAAAAAAAAGGATAAAACCGTATTATTATGCCAGGAAGCCTGGGGCTGTGGGTGAGAATTATGGGGACCTCCCTGAAACTCTCTGGGGTGTCTGGGTTTTGCTGAAACCCCCTCTTCGACCCCTGCCCAAAGGCTTCGCGGGATCCTTTCCTGTCTCCCAGCCCCCAGGCCCTTTGGGAACAGGGAAATAGGTAAATGCGGCCTGCTGGGGACTGACAAGGGAGCAGAAGGTGTAATAGGAACATACTCACTCCCTGGGGAATCCACCTCCCTGGACGGCTGCCTGTTGTGGCTCCTGCTGGTACCTGTCCCACTGCTTTGCAAAACAGGCCCTTCCACTCCTTTCTCTTTGCAGGTGGAAAATAAAGGAGCACCGAGTGAGCTCCGTACGTGCAAACAGCACACACTGCATCTGCGAGTGGGAGCTGGAGGGCAGGTTCCTGCGTCCTGCAGAGAAATCTTCAAAGCTTTCTCTCTCTCTCTCTTTTTTTTTTTTTTTTTATGTAGAGCCACACCCATGGCACATGGAGGTTCCCAGGCTAGGGGTCTAACAGGAGCTGTAGCTGCCGGCCTTCGCCACAGCCACAGCAACGCGGGATCCGAGCTGCGTCTGCAACCTACACCACAGCTCACGGCAACGCAGGATCCTTAACCCACTGAGCAAGGCCAGGGATCGAACCCGCAACCTCATGGTTCTTAGTCGGATTCGTTAACCACTGAGCCACGAAGGGAACTCCCTCAAAGCTTTCTAATGCTTCTTAGTCCGGGCTGCTCTTCCCTGAACCAGGCCCGCCCCGGGGCCTCAGGGCACTCACAGCCCTCTGTCCTGCTCTCTTTCTCAGTCTCCTCTCTCTTCCCTTCAGGCTGGGGAACAACCACTTCACTGCCGTGGGAGCCCAGGTGCTGGCCCAGGGGCTCAGAGCCAACGCCTCCCTGCAGTTCTTGGGGTAGGTGGGATTCTGGGGGTGCAGGGGTCACACAGGGGTGGGTGTGTGCGGCTGGTGATGATTCAAGGGCAGGTGAAACAAACTGTCCAGCCAGAAGGCGCCCAGAGGCTGCGGTGGGGAGAGCGAGGCAGGGAGAGAGTGGGCGGCCCTTGGCTGCCTCCGCTTTGCTTTTCACTCGATAAACAGGAAGTTCAGGATGTCAGGGTTGGGGGGGGGGGCAGTGCCCATGAGCAGTGGCAGGAAGCCCTCTGGTCCCTAAGGGTGCTGGGGCTTTTCTTCTCCTCTCTGTCTAGACAGTGGCACCACTTGGGAGCTTCTGAAGAAGGCCATTGTCTGCCCCAGCCCGGGCTGATGAAATGAAATGTCTGGATGTAGGGTCCAGGATTCAGTCCTTTAAAAAAAGCAGCCTAGGGTGAGAGCCTAGGGAAGAGAAGGAAATGGGGAAGTTTGGACCCTGGGTCCGGGAGGGGAGAGGACTGCGCTATGCCGGGTCCTTGAGAGCCCTTGCTGTCTGTAGGGCCATGCCAGGCCTGCCAGGGAGGGCCGTCCCGGGGCAGGGCCCTCCCCTGGGGCTTCCTCTACCTGCAGGGCAGAAAGACCCCCCACCCCCGCCCCCCGGGGTTGTACTGGGCAGTCCCCTGCAGCCCCGCTCCTGTCCTGCCTTGCTCTGGTGTAAACTAAGATGACTGGGGGTCTTAGAACCTAGGACTCTAGGAAGAGAGAATGACCTCAGGGCCCCGCTGTTCCAACTGACCGAGCCCTCAAGTTGCTCGCAGGCTCCGTTTGAGCCCAGAGTGGGATTGTGGAAGTCAGTACCTTTTTGAAAGATGCGTTAGTAGCAGCGCAGAGTCTAGACAAGGATGGCCTCAGCTCCTCCCCCCCACCCCAGCATCTCCCAGCTTGAAGTCGCATCTGGAATGTTTATCTTGCAACAAGCATTTATTAGGGCCAGCCTGTGCTCAAAGCCCTGAACACTATCATACAGTACAAACCATTCTCGCATTTTTTTTTCTTAGCAATATATTATGGCGTTTTTCTCATATCTTGTGACCTCAGTTGTTAAAGAATAGCTGCGAAATATTCCAGTGGTTGGATGTCGTGATCTGTATAACTGGTTTCACAATGATGCACACTTTAGCTTGTTTCCAGCGTGTTTTGGCCATTTCAGTGTCACATCTCTGGAGCACAGAGCAGTGCTGGCACAGGACCAGAGCTCAATAAATCATTACCTAATGAGTGACAGTGCCGCCATCTCTGCTCACCTGTGCACCTACAGGGCCAGCCTGACTTCCCACGTGGAAAATGATCAGGTCCCAAGGTATGAGCTGGGCACCACCTTTGAAAAGGGGTGTGTCCGGAGTCCTGTGGCTCAGCAGGTTAAGGATCGGGCGTGGTCACTGCAGTGGCTCAGGTGGCTGCTGTGCTTGCAGGTTGGATTTCTGGCCCAGGGAACTTCCGTATGCCAAGGGTGCAGCCCAAACAGGAAAACAAAAAAGAAAAGCATGTTTCCAAATTAAGGGGGGGTCTGAGGAGGATGAGCCAGATGGTGAAGGAGTTAAGATACTGAAGGAACTGGGGTTGTGAAGAAGCCAGAGGTGAAGAGCTGGCTGGGGAGAAGAGTTAGCCTTGATATGCGTGGACCCAGAGACAGTTAGGGGCTTGCAGGTGGGAGTTAGCAGAAGCAGGTCTGACATAATGTCAGGGAAAATGTCACAACCACGAATTACCATTGAGAGGGAGTTCCCTGTCCCTGGGGGTATACGCTGGGTGGGCCTCTGCCTCTTCTGTAAATCTGATGAGAAGAAGCTAAAAAACCCAGGTGAGGAGCTCCCGTTGTGGTGCACAGGAAACAAATCTGAGTAGTATCCCTGAAGATGCGGGTTCAATCCCTGGCTTCACTCACTGGGTCGGGAATCTGACGTTGCTATGAGCTATAGTGTAGGTCACAGACATGGCTTGGATCCCACGTTGCTGTGGCTGTGGTATAGATTGGCCCCTGTAGCTCCAACTTGACCCCTAGTCTGGGAACTTCCATATGCCACGGGTGTGGCCCCCGAAAAGCAAAAAACAAACAAGCAAAGCAAAACAAAAAAAAACCCAGATGAAGACCTTCCTAGGCTTGGATGGTCCTGTCCCTTTGCCTGGGGCCACAGAGAGGACGGGCTCATATCTAGAACACTAGCTGGTTCTCACTGACGCTATCTCTTGGCCTCGTTTTCAGGTTCTGGGGCAACCAGGTGGGTGACATGGGGGCCCAGGCCTTGGCTGAAGCCTTGAGTGACAATCAGAGCTTGAAGTGGCTCAGGTAAGCCTCTGTGTTTGTCCTGGAATTGTCACAGGGGAGCCATTATAAGGAGGGAGGGGCTTGGGCCAGTTTTGAAGGTCCTTGAGCCTTATTTTTATTCCCCCTGTGTTAGACAATGGGATGAGAAGGAAAAACACTGGATTTAGAGTCAGCACACTTGAGTCTTTTCGGGTGACTTCGGGTCCCTTCTCTTCTCAGGTGTCTTGACTTCCTCTCTATATGTTGAAGACCTTGGGCTCAAGCAGATACACTTTATCTCAGAGACCAACTCCAATCTGTTAGTAGGGGCTGCCCTAGCACACCATGTTGGGAAGGGTTCTCAGGCTGCTTCTGGGTTCAGTGGAAAAGAGCTCTGTCATCAATTAGTGATATCTGAAATGGAGCTGACTGGGACATGGGGGTATGTGTGCCATGTATTTTGCCCTTCGTGGGTTATCTTTTCTCTGGGGTCCCTCCTTGCTCTGACACAGTCTTGTTCCTTGATTACATCCAGCCTGGTGGGGAACAACATTGGCAGTGTGGGTGCTCAAGCCTTAGCATTGATGTTGGAAAAGAACATGGCCCTGGAGGAACTCTGGTAAGTTTAATGGATTCTGGCTCTAGGGAGGCAGACACCAGCCTTTCTTCGATCCCTGGCCTCATCCGGGGAAGCCATTGTGTATATAAGACAAAGATGGATGACTGAGTGATTGGGTGATTGTGTTTGTCGTTCTTTGTCCTGGGTGGTGTGAAGCTTATAGAGCCTGGCATATAAATGCTAATTCTTTTCATTTAATTATGTAGGTTGATTTGTTGGTTTGTTTATTGCCTCCATGTGGTATAATGGTTAAGAACACAGACTCTGGACTCCAGTGTTTAAGGCCCGCTATGATCTTGGTGAACAATTTATGGAAGTTTCTGTTGTGGCTCATCGGGTTAAGAACCTGACATAGTTTTCACGAGGATGCAGGTTTGGTCCCTGGCCTTGCTCACTGGGTTAAGGATCCAGTGTTGCTACAAGCTGCAGCGTAGTTGACAGAGGCAGCTCAGATCTGGTGTTGCTGTGGCTGTGGCGTGAGCTGGCAGCTGTAGCTCTGATTAGACCCCTAGAGAAAAAAAAAATTTTTCTTAAATCTCTGAATCTCAGGTTTCTTACCTGGAAAATGAGAGTATGGATGCTTCCAACACTAAAAACACTTTTGTAAGAATTAAGAGAGGTAATGCCTGTAAGGAACTTAATACAGTGCCCAGCCTGTGTGTAAGCTCTCCATAAATGTGACATTGTAATTGAGAAAATATATTTATGGCTATTGTTGAGCCTGCTACCACAGCTGCAGCTGCTATGCCTACTGTTTTGTCATTTCAAGGTGAATGTCAGAGCCTAAGAACCCTGGATATTAGAGTCAGAGTCGCTCGCAAGGCAGAGTGGAGTTTGGGGGAAGTTAAAAGATGAACTATGAGTCATATTTATTCTATTGACCCGATTTGAAGATTTCCTTCCTTTAGATGCCACTAGTCTAGTCTTCTCATGACATATTCTGGGCAGTTCCAAACTATTTGAGTGACAAAAAATGCTGAATGTTTGATTTTTTCCAGGAAACATAAAGGCACTGAAACCTAGGAGCATAGCCACAAAATGGATATACTGCCGATAACTATCAGCAGGCTCACTAGCTCTGTCAATGTACCATTGAATATATCTTTTTTTTTTTTTTGGTAATGTAATAAGGTTATTCACTGTGTGATATAATTTTCAAAAAGAAGGTACTGGGGGCAATATATTTTTCAAATTTTCGTAGCCTCTAGCCAGCTGAGGATTTTTAATTAATTCATATTCATTCACTCATTAATTTGATGAGCAAAAATTAGTGAGGATAGAATTATACTGATTAAATAAAACATATATTCAAGGATGGTTATGCCATTGAGTATATCCTGATTTAGTTCCACTACTTGGAATTTCTTGTTAGACGATTGTCTCACTGTGAGTACATTAGTTATAACTGTATTAGGCTGCAAACGATGGAAAACCTCCATCTACAGTGGCTTAAACCAGTAAGGGATTAATTTTTTTTCATGTACATGCAGTTTGGAGGTAGGCAGTATAGGGTTGGTATGGTGGCTACACAAGCCTAGGAGGGGTATGGACTCTATCCTTCTGTTCGTTCACATTCTCAATGTGCAGTTTCATTCTAATGGTTGATTGCCTCATGGTCACAAGGTGGCTGCTGCTGCACCTGCAGCACCCTATCAATATTCTAGGTTCAGTCTGTATATCCAGGAAGGCCAAAAGGCACAGGCCAGCTTCCGCTTAAAGCTGGGTCTCTTCCCTTGAAAGAGCATTCCTTGAAGGAGGCCCCATCTGTCAACTTCTCCTTTTGTGCTGATGGTCACGTGGATGTCGCTTGGCCAACCCTGGACACGGTGCAGAGTGGGATATGTAGTTTTTCCATCAAGCTGCCCCCAATGAAATTAGGCTACCGTTAATAAGAAAGAAAGGGAAAATGGTTACTGAGTCACTTGGACATTGAGAGAACTTGTTATGTAGAGGAGCCCTGGGGCGAATTCTCTTCCAGAGATGTCCCAGGAATCGAGAACCCTCACTCCTTGCTTTATGTGTTCTTTCTTCATTGGCAAATGTGGGTTTTCAGAGGTTGGATTTTCTTAATAGGGGTGGGGGGGACACTTGGATTCATCTTTATTGGCATCATCTTCCATAATAAAGGTCATCATACCCACTGGGTTTTCTCCCTTGTTCTTGCCAGCCTGGAGGAGAACCATGTCCAAGACGAAGGTGTGTGCTCTCTCGCCAGAGGACTTGAGAGAAATTCAAGTTTGAAAGTCCTGAAGTAAGGAACCTATAAGCAGGAGCCGGGACAGTAATGACCGGCCTTGGGAGGGGGTCTTTCTTCCTTCCTTACTTCCATCCTTCCTGGGGCCGCACCCGCGGCATATGGAGTTTCCCAGGCTAGGGGTCGAATCGGAGCTACAGCTGCTGGCCTACACCACAGCCAGATCTGAGCCATGTCTGCGACCTACACCACAGCTCAAGGCAACACGGGATCTTTAACCCACTGGGCGAGGCCAGGGATTGAACCGGCGTCCTCATGAATAGTAGTTGGGTTTGTTATCGCTGAGCCACAATGGGAACTTCTCTCTCTTTCTTTCTTTAATGGCTGCACCTGAGGCATATGCAAGTCCCTGGGGCCAGGGACTGAATCCAGGTCACAGCTGCGACCTATACTGCATCTGCAGCAACACCAGATCTTTTAACCCACTGCACAGGGCTGGGGATCAAACCTGCACCTCCACAGCAACCCGGGCTGCTGCAGTCAAATTCTTAACCCACTGCACCTCAGCGGGAACTGGGGAGGGGGTGTTTCTGAATCAGAGATCTGGGCAGCTTCACAGCCTGGCTAACTCACACAAGCTGACCCCATAGAAAACAGCTGGTCTTGGGTGAGCTCCTCCAGATGCAGCTCCTCCAGCTCACATTGTTTGCTCGGGAGGTGGTCTTAGCAAACAGTGATGGGAGAGTATGAAGGTGAGGCTGGGAAGGGACGGTAACCAATAAAGGATGTACTATCAAGCCGGATTATCACTGGGGACCTCTGGGGTGAAATCCTGTGGGCATGAAGCGGGCACAGACATCTACCCACCAATTGCCTGTCTTTTTTTTTTTTTTTTTTGCTTTTTGGGGCCGCACACGTGGTAAATGAAAATTCCCAGGGCGAATGGGAGCTACAGCTGCCAGCCTACACCACAGCCGCAGCCACAGCCTCTCCGGATCCGAGCTGTGTCTGTGGCCTACACCACAACTCATAGCAACGCTGGGGGATTGAACCCACATCCTCATGGATGCTAGTTGGGATCATCAACTGCTGAGCCACGAAAGGAACTCCCTGTCCTTCATATGTTGAAGTATGCTTGTAGGGTATTCACTTTCGGCACTTCTGGCTTGCGCTGGCTGAGTGTGCCCCTGGGATCAGCAGAAAGGCCTCGGAGTGGAGGTCTTCTTGGCCAGCAGTCCTCAGAGATAAAGAGCTGAGGGACTGTAGACGGAGTTGCCTACAGCATCTGCTACATGCACGCATGTATCAACACGTGCAATGCACGAGTGAAAGCAAGCCTGCCTGCCTGCACAACACACCAACAGGCACCAACAGGCTACATGACTTACTGGATGTCCCTTTGCTCTCTCCAAGGGTCCTCTCTGACTCGGGCAGGAAATTCTGATGGTTGTCTCCAGCGGTGCCTGTCGGTGTGTTGTACAGGCAGGCAGGCTTGCTTTCACTCGTGCATTGTACGTGTTGATACATGCGTGCATGAGTGCATGTGCATATGTATTGATACAAGAAACGTGTCTGGAGCACCTGCTCTGTGCCGGGCTCTGCTTGAGGCAATGAGCAAAGACGGGGATGTTAGCCCCAGCTCACATAGCTCTTAAATTGGAACGAGAGAGACAGACAGTGAACAAGTCAACAAATAAACGAGATCATTTCTGTCGGGAATAAGCACTCACAAGTGAATTCAAGAGAGACAGGGAGTGACTGGAGAGGACCCCTGCGAGAAGGTGACATCTGAGTGGAAACCTGAATGACATGAAGGTTCCCGCCGGGCTGAGGTCGTAGGGCTGTGCATTCCAGGGGGGACACAACAGCAAGTGCAAAGGCCCTGCAGCAGAAACAAGCCTGTGGTCTGAAGGTTTTGAGAACAGAAGGAGAGCTTGCAAGTTTGGACGGTAGTGGACGGCGGAGTGGGGCAGCGGTGGGAGGAACGGGCTGCGGAGGCCTGAGAACCACGGGGAAGACCGGGCAGTTTATCCTAAAGGCATTGAGGAGACTTTGGAGGGTTTTAATGAGGGCAGTCACGTGATCGAATTTCTATCAATCAAAAGACCCTGCTTGTAGCTTTGTGCAGAGCAGGTGGAAGAGGGCAAGGCGGAAGCGGGGGGACCAGCCAGGAGGCTCCTGCCAGTGTCCAGCGGGGAGATAAAGGAGGTTGGATCAGGCCGAGGGCAGTGGAGGAAGTGGGTGAAAGGGGACCGGTGCTCATGGGGGTCCTGCGGGCTCAGAGCTGGAGGGCTGGGCGGTGCAGTGTCGCTGGGAGGTGGGGGGGTAAGAAGTGATCAGGGGTCCACTGTGGTGGGCTCGGGGGGTGGGGACCCATGTCATAAGGAGAGGGGTGGCATGTGTTCGCAGGAGCCCGGCCGGTGGTCATCACAGGCTTGTGGAACGGTGCTCTCGGAGGCTGGTGCCCCACCAGCCATGGGGCCGAAGGTCTCCCTTCCCAGAGACATCAGGGCACCGACAGATGGCTTCTTTCGCTCGAGGAGAGTGGCATCTGCCCTGGCAAACGCGGCTGGGGGAAATACTCGCCTCCCCAGACAGGCAGACAGCTGCCTCTGGGAGAGCGTCTGCTCTGCTGCCAGCCCGCCATCCACTCTGCAAACACTTGCTGGTGTTGCTTCACAGGGGCTAGAAAGTTGCCAAATGTTTGGGGAAAACACTTCCACTCGTCACACGGGTGAAGCCTGGGCACCGAGGCCCCGGGTGGAGCCTGGGTTTGTCTGATCTGGAATGCTCTGTACCCATGGGTGTCCTTGGCAGTACCTAGTTTATTATCCGCCAGGCGTGGAGGAGACAGAGGGGCACATTTGTCCTCCTTCGCTGTCACAGACTTACTCCGCTCGACCCCCACGATGCCAGGTGATGGCAGCAGCCGATGTCCCACGCTGCCTCGTTGAGAGTCTTATAATTCAGCATCACTGAACTCTATCCTCCTCCACTGTTTCCCCATAAAAATCGAGCTTCTCACATATCTGAAAAAAGAAAAGCAAAGCCTACACCCTTCTTCTTCTTCTTCTTCTTAGTCTCTGCCAAGCGTTCGTTAAGATCGTAGGCTTGGGAGCCCAGGGGCTGGGCTTTGGACCCCAGCTCCACCATCGCCAGCCGTTCCTGCTTGGATTTGTACCTCTGCTGCCTTCAGTGTAAACGGGGTAATAAGAGAACCCTTCTCCTAGGGGTCTGAGCAGGCACTGAGCTGGTGTAGGTAACGAGGGGACACAGAGTAAGAGCGCCACAAAGGCTGGCTGCTGTTGTGATGAGCGTTGCCTTCGGGTCAGCTTCTCAGAAGTTCCTGAAATTGTGGTGGAAGGCGGGTAGCGGAGATTATCTAGAAGGTCACTTGTGAGTAAAAGAATAGCCTGGGGACCGCGTGGCCCCACCCCCTGCTGTCCCTGACTAGATGCCATCTCCCCTCCCCACCCCCAACTTCATATTCTTTTTTTTTTGTCTTTTTGCCTTTTCTAGGGCCGCACCCGCGGCATATGGAGGTTCCCAGGCTAGAGGTCTGACAGGAGCTGTAGCCGCCGGCCTACACCATAGCCACAGCAGCACAGGGTCCGAGCCGCATCTGCAACCTACACCACAGCTCACGGCAACGCCGGATCCTTAACCCACTGAGCAAGGCCAGGGATCGAACCCACAACCTCATGGTTCCTAGTTGGATTTGTTAACCACTGAGCCACAACGGGAACTCCCATGTTCTTTTTTAAAGTTATGCATATTTTAAAGGTTTTATTGGAGTACGATTGACTTACAATATAGTCTTAGTTTCAGATGTACAACAAAGTGAATCAGTTATACATATATATCCATACTCTTTTCCCATATAGATTATTACAGACTATTGACTAGACTTTCTTGTGCTCTACAGTAGGGATATGTTAGCGATCTGTTTTATATAGAGTAGTGTCTATATGTTATTTGCATCCTCCCAATTTATTCCCTCCCCTTCACGGTTTTTCCTTTGTTAACCGTAAGTTTGATTTTTAAATCTGTGAGTTTGTTTCTGTTTTATAAATAAGTTCTTTTGTATCATTTTTCTTGGATTCCACATCTAAGTGACATCATATGATGTTTGTCTTTCTCTGTCTGACTTCACTTAGTACGATAATCTCTAAGTCCGTCTGTGTTGCTCCAGATGGCATTATTTTGTTCTTTTTTTATGGCTGAGTAGCATTCCATTGGCTATATGTACCATCATATTTTTTTTAGTCCATGTCCTTGTGTCCCCAAAGCCCTGAAGTGACAATTTTACTGTTCATCAACTATTTTCTATCAGTGAGGTACAATGTCCCAGTGCCATTCTTTGTTTAAATCTTATATTTCATGAGGTGGCTGCTTTTTTAGGCCCATTTTTACAGATGAGGAAATTGGGACTCATTTGCTTGAGATCAAAAAGGGGAAGTGCTGGGTTCCCGCTGTGTGCAAAGGGAGCAGGGGGAGTCTCTGGAGCACTGGAACACAGGTTCGATTCCCAAGCCCAGCCCAGTGGGTTAAGGATCCAGCATTGCTGCGGCTGCAGTTGCAGCTACAGTGTATGTTGCAGCTGTGGCTTGGGTCTGATCCCTGGCCCAGGAAACTCCGTGTGCCTTAGTACGGCTGAAAAAAAAAAAAAAAAGGGAAATAAAAAAATTTAAAAAAATCACACTAATGTTTGAAAAAATAAAAAAGGAAGTACTATAAAAGTAGATTTGAACTTAGGAAGTCCAGCCCTAAATGAACATACTTAACTACCATGTCTTAGCTCCTTCCTAAGAGAGGACTGACTTAAAACTCTCCTGGTGAATGCAGGAGAGAGGCGTGCATTTCACTTTGGGTCTTAGGCCTTTGTTGATGAGCTCACTGGGAATCTCAGGCAGGAGAGGGACATGCTGAGGGGGCAGGTGGGCTTCAGGAGGCCAGCTGATTCCCGAAGCCTC
Source organism: Catagonus wagneri (assembly GCA_004024745.2). Taxonomy (NCBI): domain Eukaryota; kingdom Metazoa; phylum Chordata; class Mammalia; order Artiodactyla; family Tayassuidae; genus Catagonus; species Catagonus wagneri. The sequence continues at coordinate 342,006 of PVHT020000180.1, forward strand.
CTTTAATTGGGCTCAAGAGAACAGGAGCGTCCTCAAAGCTCACCAATCCATCTTCCCCTCCAGGCTGTCCAACAACTGCATCACCTCCCTTGGGGCAGAAGCTGTCCTGAAGGCCCTTGAACAGAATGACACCATCTTGGAAATCTGGTAAGAGGACCCCTGGGCTGGTTGCTTTAACCTCTCCGAGCCTCAGTTTTCCAATCTGCAAAATGGAGCAAAGAAAGGAACTTGAGAATTTCTAAGATCCCTTGGGACTCTGACATTCGGTGCTGTGCCGCGTGTGCTGGATCTGGTTCCCTGGGAAAGATGCCTTCCTGTTTCTAAGCAGGGAGCAGCTCCATCATTTTAAAATTGCGTTTCTTCAGGAATGTCTCTGTTCTAGGCAATAGAGTGTGGGAATTGGGGTGTGGTCGAAGAAGGAAGCAGAGAAAAGAACTCAACTCCTGCCCCACCTCTGGCTTGACATCTGCCTTCACAGGTCAAGGCTGTTAGGTCAACCCTGCAGAGGGTCTAACTGCAGTCCTGGGTGGATGCTACACAGGATAAGAACTGTTACACAGTGTTTCCAAGTCTTTATACATAATTAAAAGCCATGTTCCTAGACTCACAGACATAGAGAACAGACTTGTGGTTGCCAAGGGGGAGGAGGGAGGGAGTGGGATGGACGAGGAGTTTGGAGTTAATAGATGCAAAGTATTCCATTTAGAATGGATAAGCAATGAGGTCCTGCTCTACAGCACAGGAACCTATATCCAGTCTCTTGGGAGAGATCGTGATGGAAGATCATATAAGAAAGAGAATGGATATGACTGGGTCACTTTGCTGTACAGAAGAAACTGGCACGACACTGTAGATCAGCTATACTTTAATTTCTAAAAAAGCCATGTTTCTTCATGTATTTGAAAAAGCATTGGGTCACAACTTCAAAGATTTCTCCTTCTTTCCAGGGCTCTATTTATCACTCAGATAATAAGTAGAAACATTTCCCCTGGTTTAACATGCTATAAATGAATGTCACCGTATCTGTTTCAGGCACTGGGCTAGAAACCAATATTTAAGAAGGAGGACATTCCTTATTTAAAAAAAAAAGTCTGTCAGGAGTCTCTCCAAAAAGCTGGTGACTCCAGCCCCTGCCCCCCCCCCTTTTTTTTGCTTTTTAGGGCCACACCTTTAGCATATGGAGGTTCCCAGACTAGGGGTTGATTCGGAGCTACAGCTGCCAGCCTTCGCCACAGCCACAGCAACGCGGGATCCGAACCCTAGTCTGTGACCTACACCACAGCTGACGGCGATGCCAGATCCTTAACTCACTAAGGTATCGAACCTGGGTCCTCATGGATGTTAGCTGGGTTCATCACTGCTGAGTCATGATGGGAAACCCCAGGCCCCCATTTAGAATGCCAGTACTTAAGCAGAGTAAAGGCTGGCCTCTCTCAGCTGAGCAAACCAGCTCAGGCTGACCCCAAACCCCACCAAGCTCATTGTCTTAGACCGGGACCCTTTGGCTGTTGTATATAACGCGCAATGTTCCTGAAGCTCATGAACCGGCTTTAAATATGCAGATTTGTCCCTGCCTCAAAAAGCATATCAAGGCAGTAGCAACTGTAGCTATCAAATGATGAAGTTAAAAATAAAGACTTCTAAAAATCTGTCCTGCAATGGAGAGATTTTTCCCTCTGTGCAATTGTGTAATCCCTGTAGCCTCTAAGGTCTCAGGTCCTGGGTGGAGCGTGGGATTTTTTTTTTTTTAAACCATCACACAGTTCTGAGAAATGTCACATTCTGTGTCCGGCGGGGAACAAGCCAGCATTAGGTTGATATTTTAAGGGTTCTGATGTTATCTGCTGCCTACTGGGAGGGCCTGGGAGGACCTAGGACTTGCTCATTGCATTCTTGACGGATTCTGCTGTTGCCTTAAAAAGAAAGGCCCTGCCTTGAGAGTCAGGCCTGACCAGGCCCAGTGTGGCCTCTGGAGAGGCCCCTTAAATTGTGCACAGGGCTTCGTGAGCCATCGTGGCCGGCAGGAGGGTAAAACTTTCAGCCGGGAGCAGCAGCTGGGCTGGAGCGCCAGGCCATCCACACAGGCGTGCGGACAGTGGCAGCCTCTGCCGGATCGAAAGCACCACTCTGGTCCTGTCCTCATCCAGACCTCTCTGCTTTACGCCCTTCAGGCTCCGAGGAAACAATTTCTCTCCGGAGGAGACTGAGCGGCTCAGCCCGAGGGACAAGAGACTCTTGCTTTGATGGTCCCCGGGGGACCAGCGTTCATCTCAGTGTTTGGGAGCAGGCCGTGGGTCTGGGCTTCTGAAGCAGGCTGACATCTGACAATAGCCCCCCCAGATGGAGCCTGTCCTGCCCGAGGCCACCCCAAGTGGCAGAGGACGGCGCATCGGTGCCCTGCAAGATGGACTTGCCCAAAGCTGACTTTCGCCGTCAGGTTCTTCCCAAGATTCAAGCCGGGGATGTCCGAGAAGGGCAGCCCCCCCCCCACCTTGCCTCTACCTTACGAGGCTGGACTCCGGCTAACCTGACATGGGTCGGTGAGGCCCAGGGGGACACTGAGTGCTCACTGGAGGAGAGCCCTCCACGTGAAAGGCCCCACATCAAGGAGGGGTATTCAGGAAGCCACCTTCTGCCACATCTCAACTCAAGGTCATCCATCCAAGGTGTTCTCTAGCATCCGGTTCCTCCACTCATCCTGGACCCCTGCACACGGCACTTCGTCTGTGGAACAGGATTCGGAATACTGGTGTTCTCACTTCTGCTCTTTCCCTTGTACCTTAATCTCCCTCCTCCCCCCCAGGGTCTGAAGGACTACAATTTACTCTACTCTCCTTTCTGGCATTTAAGACATTATTGAAAGGGGACATTTGACAGCCATTTATCCCCCCACCCCCAAAACCTTCTAGTTTTTCAAGAAAAGTATGACCAGGAGTTCCCATCGTGGCTCAATGGTTAACGAATCTGACTAGGAACCATGAGGTTGTGGGTTCGATCCCTGGCCTTGCTCAGTGGGTTAAGGATCCGGCGTTGCCGTGAGCTGTGGTGTAGGTTGCAGACGTGGCTCGGATCCTGCGTTGCTGTGGCTGTGGTGTAGGCCAGCAGCTACAGCTCCTGTCAGACCCCTAGCCTGGGAACCTCCATATGCTGCGGGTGCGGCCCTAGATAAGGCAAAAAGACAAAAAACAAAGAAAAGAAAAGTATGACCACACTACAGCTGCTGTCACATCTGGACTTTTATTTCCAGTGAAATCAATTACTCCTCAGTTAAGCCTTTGGAAACAAATCCCCATCCAAATGCGGCTTTTTAAAATTCGTCTGGGCCAGAATTTTGCACGGCCCCCGCTAGGTCTCTGTTTGATGCCTATGAACTGAACTCTGACGGCAGGGTTCCAAAATATATTCAAAAGGGACGGTTCAGTTTTATTTGTGCCAGAACACTTTAGGAGATAAAGTTATGGATCAGAAGTTTACAGGGGCAAAATCAAAGGCCCTTCCTTATAAAGCACATGTTTTTCTGGATTTTTCAAAATGATGCACGTGGAAGCTTTTGAAAAGTGTCAGGCGCTGTGCAAGTGCTGTTACTTTAAACACTGTTATTTGTGAAAACTGGTTGATATTTATAAACCACTTTATTTTATTCTCCTAAGTTTATGTTTTTATAAAAAAAAAAAAACACGACCATGAATTTTATACCGTAAATAATCACAGAGGAGAAAACTACTGAGTCACCAAAGCTCTCTTCATTGTGACCAGACATTTGAAAATATTCCTGAACATCGTCAAATGTTAAACCACAATTTTCTCCTTGAAGGAGGGAGACGTGATGTTTCGACCAGATAATTGATCGCTTAAGGCGCAGGCAATTTTTAGAAATAGCCTTGCAATCAAAACACATTTGGCTTCGGTTTAGAAAAGTCTAACCCAGCATGAAGTTTCGAGCTGTGCAGAAGCCTCACGGTGCCCTGGCTGAAGGGCTGAGGCGGACGTGAGAAATGTGAGGAGCCCCTGGACCTCCCTCCGTTCTGTCCTGAAGGCTCCAGGAGTCTTTTGACAGGAGAAGGATGCAGAAGATGGAGGAACAGCTCTCCTAGGCAAGCAGTCTCCTGCGTAGGCCTTGGTGCAACAATTCTCAGCTGCACTTAATTACCAGGGACTCAGGGGGTAGCTTCCCAAGGTGAGAGCTGCTTCCTTGAAACGTTCTGTGTGTGTCTGGCTCCTTAAATGCTGTGGCATCTCCCTGGGCCCCTGCCCGATATGAGCAAGTATGTGGGTTCTCTTGGTATTAATTTATTTATTTTACTGTATTGAGGCGTAGTTGATTGACAACGTTATGTTAATTCCTGCTATATAGCAAAACGATTCAGTTTGTGTCTCTGTATAAATGTATATGTTCTTTTTCCTATTCTTTTCCATTATGGTTTATTACAGGGTATTGAATATAGTTCCCTGTGTTATATAGTAGGACATTGTTGTTTATTCATTCTGTTTATAATAATTTGCATCTGCTAGTCCCGGACTTCCAATCCATCCCTACTACAACCTCTCTCCCTTGAAAACCACAAGTCTGTCTCTACGTCTGTGGGTCTGCTTCTGTTTCCTAGATATGCTTACTTGTGTTGTATTTTATTTTATTTTAGGCCATGCCTGTGGCATGTGGAAGTTCCAGAGCCAGGGATCAAACCCACAGCTACAGTAGTGACCCAGACCACAGAAGTGACAACGCCAGATCCTTAAGCACTGCACCACAAGAGAATTCCATTTGTGTTGTACTTTAGATTCCACATAGAAGTGATATTGTATGGTATTGATCTTTCTCTTTCTAACTTACTTCACTTGGTATGAAAATCTCTGGGTCCATCCATGTTGCTGCGAATGGTATTATTTTGTTCCTTTTGTGGCTGCGTAGTATTCCATGGTGTATATATACCACATCTTCTTTATCCCTTCCTTTGTTGATAGACATTTAGGTTGTTCCAAGGTCTTGGCTGTTGTAAATAGTGCTGCTATGAACATAGGGGTGAGTTCTCTTTGTTGGTGACATCAGGTTCTGCCCAGACTATTGTTCCTGATAAAGATCAGGAGGGAGGTGGAGGTGCATTTGCATAACGCTCATTTGCATAGCATCTATTTGCATAACGCCATCTCATATTGGAAAACTCACCTGAACAGGGAATTCCCTTCATGGCTCAGCAGTTAACGAACCCGATTAGGATCCATGAGGATGTGGTTTGATCCCTGGCCTTGCTCACTGTGTTAAGGATCTGGCATTGCCATGAACTGTGGTGTAGTTTGGAGACTCAGCAATAATCCTACATTGCTGTGGCTCTGGTGGGTAGCTGTAGCTCCAATTCAACCCCTAGCCTGGGAACCTCCATATGCTGTGGGTGCAACCCTAAAATAGCAAAAATTAAAAAAAAAATTCATCTGAACAGAACAGATACCATCCCTATCCTCAAGGCACTAATGGGGAGGGGAGAGGGAGAGACAGGCAGAAAACAAAAACTGGAAAATATATAAAATAAGGTCCAGTATGGCAAGTGCTGGGAAGGAAAATGTTCAGGATTGCGGGTTGGCAGAGACTGGTTCTGTGAGGAGGTGACAGATAAGGTGACAGCCCTACCCAAAATGAGAAGGAACTACCTTTGCAAAGAAGGAGGGGGCCATGGGGAGCATTCCAGTCACAGGGAAAGAGCTTGGGAGGTGTGGTTGGCTGGAAATGCTCCCCAAATAGCCAGATCCTCATCCCTGGAACCTGTGAATGTTGCTTTAAGTGGCAAAAGGGACTTTAAAGATGTGACTTGAGTTACGGGTTTTGAGATGGGGAGATTATCCTAGATTATCTGGATGGACCCTAAACGCAACCCCAAATGTCTTTAGGAGAGAAACGAAGGGAGACTTGACACAGTCATGACTGTGGTTCGGATCCCCTGTGCCGGGAACTCCACATGCTGAGGGGCAGCCAAAAATGAAAGTGGGGTGGGGGTGGATTCCAGATGTAGCACAAAGATCCCAAAGGAGAACAGGAAACCCTCCTTCTTTCTGTGTGTTTTCTAAATCACACAGAAATCATTTGTCACTGATAAGAGCAAACAGCTCTAACAGGAGAGCATGGATTTATGGTTCAGCTGGATTAGTTTAAAGTTGATTAAAGTAATCTCTTTTATCTTATCAAAGAGATCGTTTGGGTGACCAGATCTTTGCCATAGCTAAAAGAGAAGCCTGGCCCCCAGAGGGAGGGCTCTCAACTCAGCCATTGATGGAAATGTCAAGTGACGGTCTGTCACAGGGAAGGCACAGGTAAGACATCCTTGCCCGTCAGGGCGCCTGGTCCACTTAGCCTCATGGTTTAGAGTTCTAGAAAGCACGTGTTCACAGGAGTGCTGGGGAGAAGGCTGGACCCACGGGAGGCTGAATGAAAAGCTGGCAGTTGTCACTTACTGAGACGGGGAAGGCAGAAGGATTGCTCTGGGAGTGTGGACTATCAGGGGCTCACCTTTGCCTGTGCATTAGGTTATGAAATTAACACTGAATTGGATGAGGCTGGAAAGAGGGGCGGCCTCCGGCAGCCACTTGGGAAGCATGGGGCAGGGTCTCAGGAATAACCAGGGTGTGTGCTGCTGAGGTTTTCTGGAGTCCTGACTGGGTGTTACTCTAAGTGTAGGCCCCTCCCAGGCTACCAGGAGGTCCTAGCTTCTAGGGGCGGGGAGAGAGCTCCATTCAATTCAGTGGCTTTTTGTTTGGGGTCCCGCTGTGTGCAATAAAAGAAGTGTGCAAGAGAGAAGAGAGTATAGAATTACAGTCACTACCCTGCTTAGTACCCTCTAGAGGGCTCCCACTGCTGTTTTGTTTTGTTTTGTTTTGTTTTGTTTTGCTTGTTAGGGTCGCACACGAGCAATATGGAAGTTCCCGGGCTAGGGGTCAAATCACAGCTCCAGCTGCTGACCTATATATACCACAGCCACAGCAACATGGGATCCAAGCAGCATCTGCAACCTACACCATAGCAAATGGCAACACCAGCTCCTTAACCCACTGAGCGAGGCCAGGAATCAAACCCACGTCCTCATGGATACTAGTCATGAAACCGACAGCACTAACGGCCTGAACCTAGCCAGAACACAAATTGGGACTTAAACCCATGGTTTTAAATTAGAATCACTCACCGCATGTCTGGACTCACTGAGGTTCAGGTTCTTCCTGTCTCCACGCAGAAGGAATTCAGGGAGAGACAAAGCGATAGGCAAGAAATAGCTAGGACGTTGGTGAGAGGTACAAGCAGGCAGGCATTCCAGGATCTACTGGGCTACAGTTTTATCATCCAAGGGCGATGAGGGTCGAAAACGACTGCCTCTTCCTTCCTGGGAGTGGTAGCTCCTCCTTGGTATCTGGTAGGATGGGCGGTCCTCACACTCCAGCCCTGGGTCTGAATCTGAATGCAGGTCTCCTCGCATCCCCAACGACCTGAGGCAACTCTCACTCGTCCGCTAGTCGACCGAGCCTGCCTTGTTCTGCTGGCTTCTTTGAGTAGTTATGAACTTGGAGGGATCTGGATCTCCCAATGCCCCCTAAGTTTCCCTCTTTAACCATGGTCCTTTACCGGGACTTCCGCAACCACTCCGTCCCGATCAGCCACGTCCATTTCCGCTGAGCCACAGTGGGAATTCCTCCCACCGCTCTTAGGAAAAGACCACCCCTCGGTCCCGGCTCACCAGGTCGCCTGACTGGCCCGCTGAGCCCACGCTTTCCGTGCTCTGGCTCTCCCACTTCCTCTACCGTGTCACGCAACGCGTTGTGATCCCTTGGCCTGGAGTGCTCCCCTCAGCCCAGCTGCCCGTCACCTCTCCTACCTCATCTTAAAGCTGACTTCCTCAAACCGGCCTGGCCACCTGCCATGTGCGCTCAGAGTAGCTCTTGCAAGGCCCCCTCTAACCTCCCTAGTTAAGTGAGCCTGGATTCGATCACAGTTTGCCTTCCTTGCCAAGGGCGAGAGCGGCATTTCTCGTCCGCCTTGGCGTTTCCTGCTGCGGTTGTGAAAAGCCGGGCCCAGGCTCAGTGGAAGAGGATTGGAGGTGATGGATAGACAGAGACCATCAGTGGGGCATGGAGCCACCCGCAGAGACCCCAGGAAGTGCGTGGACGCTGGCTGGGCCTTAAATGAAAGGGGGATTGAGAAGGCAGAGAGGATAGATGGGTCTTTCTTTCTTTCTTTCCTTCCTTGCTTTCTTAGGGCTGCACCTGCAGCATATGGAAGTTTCCAGACTAGGGGTCAAATCACAGCTGCAGCTGCTGGCCTATGCCACAGCCACAGCAAAGCCAGATCCTTAACCCACTGTGTGAGGCCAGGGATCCAACCTGCATCTCATTCTCATGGATACTAGTTGGGTTTGTAACTCGCTGAGCCACAATGGAAACTCCAAGGAAGGGCATTTCAGTTGGAGACTCCATTTAAAGAGAGGTGGAAAGAGCCTTGCAATTAGGAGAATCAGGGTGTCAGCTCATCTGCTGGGTGAGTGGGGACAAGTTGTTTTCCCTCTCTAGACTTTAATCTCCCATGTGTAAAACGAGAGGCTGGCTTACCAAAGGCTGCAAAGAATAGCACCATGACACTATGCCCCATCTCATCCCCTGGCAGGCCTCTCTCTTCCCTGAGAACCTGAATATAGCTTTAGAATTGTTTTCCACACAGTGATTACCAGTAGATAGGAAATGGCAACTGAGATAAGCCCTGCTTGTCAGGCCTGGCTTGGAACACTATCTCTTGGATGAAGTTGGGCCCTAACACTATCTGATTCAGGGAGCCTATAATGGGAACGCTGAACAAAGGATCGGACCCAAGGCATACGGAGGTTCCCAGGCTTGGGATTGAATAGGAGCTGTAGCCGCCGGCCAACACCACAGACACAGCAACGCCAGATCTGAGCTGTGTCTGTGACCTACACCACAGCTCACAGCAAGACCGGATTCCCAACCCACTGAGCGAGGCCAGAGATTGAACCGGCATCCTCCTGGATGCTAGTCAGATTCGTTTCCACTGAGCCACAATGGGAACTCCAGAAAGCCCTTCTTAAGTACAGGGCTTAGCAGCACCAAAGACCATCATCGCAAAGGATGGGAAGCCCAGGGGTGGCAAACTCAAATGCCTTTGGGGCCAGCAGATGACATAAATGAAAGAGGTGTGCCAGCAGGATAAAACTGGGAATGGGGAAGAGTGTGTCACACCGGAGGAGGGTGCGTGCCCTCTCTAAAAGAACTCACAGTGGAAACAAACTCCCCTAGGATGTGGGTTCGGTCTTTGGCCTTGCTCAGTGGGTTAAGGATCCGGCGTTGCCGTGAGCTGTGGTGTAGGTCACAGACATGGCTCAGATCCCGCATTGCTGTGGCTGTGGCGGTGGCTGGAAGCTGCAGCTCCAATTCGACCCCTAGCCTGGGAACTTCCATATGCTGCGGGTGCGGCCCTAAAATACAAAAGACAAAAAAAGAAAAATTAAAAAAAAAATAAAAGGACTCACAGTCTTCTCTCCTACTCCACTTCCTCTTATTCTTTCTTCTCACTGTGTGGGTCACATAAACACAGTCTTCAGGCTGGTTGTTTCCTCCGGACAGCTAGATTGTCAACTCTGAGCCCACTGATTTTTTGGGGGTAGGGGGGAGGATCTAGGTCTAGAAGGGAACAGGGCTGCCTAAGGCCACACTTAGAGTTAGGCCGGTTGATTCCCAAGTTATTGTTTTCTCTTGCAGTGTGATCACAGACTTGGGTAAGGATGGATTAAGGCGGTGTTGACTAAAATGCACAACCTGAAAGTTGAGAGTGAAGTTTTATTGGGAGAGAAATTAGAACTTGAGCCCAGGAGACAGCATCTCAGGTAGCCCTGAGAAACTGCTCTGAGGAGACTAGGTGGAGAGCTAGAGTATATGAGTTTTGTGGGTTTTGTTTTTTGTTTTTGTTTTTTTTTGCATTTTAGGACCTCACCCGCGGCATATGGAGGTTCCCAGGCTAGGGGTTCAATCAGAGCTACAGCTTCTGGCCTACACCACAGCCACAGCAGCACAGGATCCGAGCCGCGTCTGCGACCTACACCATAGCTCTCGGCAACGCTGGATCCTTAACCCACCTATGAGGCCAGGGATCAAACCCACAACCTCATGGTTCTTATTTGGATTCGTTTCCGCTGCAGGAACTCCTAGGATATGTGAGTTTTTGCAGCAAAGGGAAGGTAGTAGGAACAAAAGATATACAGATAACCAGATTTACAGAAAAAGATTTATAGGAAATCTGTTTCTATGGGAAGATCTAATAAGGATCTGGGCTTAATGGAATCAGTCCTTCCATAGGCACCTCAGCTGTGGGCCAGTCTTCTTTGTTTCTTTCCCGAGTTCCCTCAGGGCTCACTGGCCCACCCTTGGGAGTGACCTTTCTCACAGATGACCTTGACATCTTGTATCCACTTAACTGCAGCCCAGGAGGCAGTATTTCAGATAGCTCTGAAATAGTGCCCCAAAGAGCAAAGAGGTTTGGAGGGGATATCAAGATATAAGTCATATAGGTAAAAGGGGAGGTGCAGGCAGCCAGGCACACATTTTATGGAAGTTTGCTGGTGGTCTCGTGAAGGTTACAACTAGTCACAGACATCAGTCATCATCGAAAGATTTTGGTGTTTTTCTAGAAATGAGATGTAAGAATTGGGCTCAGAAAATCTTCTCCTAAAGATATCTAACCATCCGAAGACCCGTTCTTCTGGTTTTCCCAGAGCAGAGTGCCTCACTCCTGGTCTCCACCGCGAGCTCTGCTCAGGGCTGCTTCGGTTCAGCAGCAGTGGCTCACGTTTTACTCCATGAAGAGACAGATGCAAGTGCCAAACTTCAGTTCACAGAGGGGCAAGAGTGGATTGAGGCTGGGTTTTCAAAAGATGTCCATTTCACTCTGGGTGTTTTGGTAATGGAGGTGGGTGGCCTGTTTACTAGTACTGTTAGGTAATCACTCATGTGACTTCTTTTACATACTCAGTGGTTTAAATTTCCCAGAGCTTGAGAAATGTCACTTTCCACTGGGGAAATTTTCCCTCCCATGATTAAACACACACACACAAACACACACACACACACACACACACACCCCTACCTTCCTTCTTCAGTATTAATCACCTTCTCCTATAATTGGTACTTAAAATGTCAAAGGAGAAGGAATTAATTAACAGGAGTATCCGGTGCAGCAAGGTATGCTGCAAGGCTCTGAGACTGCTTATAAAAAGCACTTCCTTAAATATTTTGAGCACTTTTGGGAATCAGAAACCTCCCTTCTAATTGAAAGATCCTTAACTATACACCAAATCCTGGCCGAGGGCTAGGGGTGCAGAGCTGAGGGAGCAGGCCTATGGAAATTCCTTCTCCACCATTCTAGGGAGACTTCTCTCCAAACTGGGAGAGGGGGCAACAGAGGTTCAGAAACAACACGGGTTCCAGGTAGAATCCGAGGGCGAAGAAAAGACTTACTATTGCCAAGCTCCTGTTGTGTGTCAGGACCTTTACACAACAATATTTCACAACACTCCTGTAAGACAGGTGGTAAGATTATTTCCATTTTACAGATGGGGAAATTGAGGCTCAGAGTAGCTGTGAGTTCCCCATGTCTTGCGGCTGCTAACTGAAAGCGCAAAGGACTCAAACCTAGGTATCATTCTAAAGCTTTGCTTTCTCATGGAATACTAAAATCATTCCTATCTGGCTTCTGGGTCGCTCTCCACCCTAGTCCCACACTCTCTGCCCACAGGAGTTTTGACAGCTAAGCCTAAAGCCAAGACCTGGGCCTGGGAGGTGGAACCCGGCGAGGCACAGGGCCCCGCCCTGGCTCCGGTATCAGCCAATGATGCTGATAGTCTTTAGTCCAATCAGCCAGAACTCCCCGCCCCAATTCCCTGCTTCTCCTCCCCGCCCCTTCGCTTTGCCTTTGGCTCCACCGAGCTTGACGGAGCGGAAAGTCCCTTCAGTCTACTCCGGGCCGACAGCCATTGGAGGAAGGTCTGTCACAGGGCGGCCCAATCAGAGCGTGCGCAGAAACACAGCTCGGGCAGCGATTGGCTAGCGCGGCTGTTGTCCCTTCCGCCCCCGCTCCCTCCCTCCCTCCCTGGGTGGTTCGGAGGCGGGGCAGGTGGGGGCGGGCCCAGGTAGCAGGTTAGGCTGCGCCGGGCCCCGCTCGTCGGAGGTAAATACTAGGGCGGTGGGTGTGGGGCGCCGGGGCTGGTCCTGGACGCGGGCTAGAGAGGCTGGGGAAGGGGCGACGCCCCGCCACCCGAGGTGAGTGAGCCGGCGGCTGAGCAGGCGAGCAACGGGCGGCCCGGCCCCTTGGGCACCCCTACCCGGCCTTTGGGCGTCTCGAGCGGCCGCTTCGGCCGTCGGGCCCTCGGCGCCGGTCCGTTACTTGCTCCCGCCAGTAGCAGGGCCAGGCCCGCGGGGTGCTGAGCCCACTGACGTCAGCCCAGGCTTCCCCACAACCAGGGCTCCCCCCCACCCTGGGGCCTTCCTGAGAGGGCTTCGGAGTAGTGGGACCGTGTCGCCGCCGCCGGGACCTCCGGAGAAGAGGGGACTTTGGGGTGGAAGCAGCGCAGGAAACCGTCTCCCCCTTGGGTCCCCCCATTTGCAAATGGGGAAACCGAGGCACGGGCCGCTGGCTGGCTCCCGACCGCCAGGGTTGGCATCGAGAGCCGAGGCTGTAATATGTCACATCGGTGCCTTGGGGCGTATCGGTCGATCGGTTTTGGGGTGTTTGTGGCTCCTGTCCAGGAAGAGCAGTAGGGGTTCTGGCCTCGTTAATGGCGTGTTGTGCTTTTTCTTTCAGTTTCCCCCTTTCCAGGGTGAGGATGGTTTTACACAACAACCTGGAGTTCTTTAGTTGAAAGGTGCGCTCTGTTGAAGCAAGGTATTCATTCTTTTCTTTCTTTATTTCTTTTTTTTTCTTTATTGTCGAATTAACTGTCTATAGGGAAAGCGTGAGGTCTTGAGAGAAGATAGTGTTCCTGAGTTTGGTTCTCAGCCGGGTCAGCTGCCCAGTTATTCATGTACTTGGCATCTTTTCTGTTCAGCCCCATGGCATTTACATGTTTTAGGATGGTTGTCATCTTCCAGCCACCAAGCCTTTCAGTCTCTCAGCCCCCATCACTCCTGTCCCCTTCCTCTCCCCAGGGTCCCTGGAAAGTTGAGAGCTTAGCTCAGCTAAGGAGCGTTCCCTGCCTTGCTTTTGCTTTCAGGTTAATAGGATCTTAATAAGATTGTGCCTTTTACAGTCTTTGACTTCGGGGGAACTATCCAGGCCTTGAAAATGTGTATTCATTCAAGTGGTGGATTTCTGCACACCCCCTCACGACCCAAGGCGATTGAATGGCCTAAGAATTTAGCCTGCCAGTTCCCTACTGGGTAGTGGGTGGATTTGAACTAGCACAGTATTAGGAGAAAATGATTTGCTAGAAATTCTTGTTGAAGTTCATGTACTGTGAATGTTGATAACACCCAGAACATTCTCTAAGGTACTGCTACAAAATTTTACAATACTCTTTCGAAGAAGTCTTCCTTTGGAGGCTAACTTTGGCCAAGAGCTGATAAGACCAGGGCACTTTCTTGCTTGTTATATAAAATAAACAACATTTGGGTCGTGGAAACGATTTCTTGTGATCTGGCATGCCTAAACTGATTTTGTTTAAGGAAGTCTTTAACAGTAATTAGCCTATTCATCAAACTATTAGTATTTTGTTCTTGATTTTCAGTGTGATCTTAAATTTGTCAAGGTATTTTCATCCATTGTACAGAGAATTTACAGGCATCAGACATGGTGTGAGACTCTGGGAACTCAGTTTCAGGTGACCCTCAAAACAAGCTGTTTTCATAAATGTAAAATTTTGCTTGTTTGTTTCCTCTTCTGTGTGTAACAATAAAGTGGTATAAAGATTGACCATTACTTCATTGAGCCAGAGAATTAGAATTAGTATTTATCTAGGGAATCAGGTAAAAATCATTAGATCCTCACAACTCCTATAAGTCTTTTCTCTCTCTCCTTTTTTGTTAATCTGAAAGAAGCTTTTAATCACTTAAACAGGGCGAGGGAATGGAGTTTTGCCTTTCACTGTTATCGCCTGAGTTAACCAAGTCATTTATTGATTTCTCATGCACCGCAGGTCTGACACTGTCAGGCCCTTGTGTGGGCTGTGGAAATATAAAGATGAAGGACTTGCGAATTTACAGTTTGGAAGTGTTGGTATGAGGAAAATTAAAACTGACGGTGTGTTTTCAGGTTGTGGAGTTTCTGCTGTTTAGGAATATAAACATTTGAAAGTGAGAGATGTTCTTTCCTAAAATGGTAATGATTCTAGCAATCTAGAGGCATTTGGAAAAAGTCCTGTCTTCTTTAGTATTCACGCTGACCTGCCTCACCTCTTTGCCATCTATAATGAGGGCAGCTTTTTAGTATTGTAATTTTTATTCTGATTTACATAGCTTCCTGTGGTTTTCTAGAACAAGTCGGGTTATCTCAGAAGATGCAAAATGTCATTGAATTGCATCTGGTTTTGTTTTCTCTAGTGAGAGTCTTTGAACAATAACCCGATAACTTGAGCATTAAAATGACATTGTATCTTCTAGATAGGTTAACCATTGTCAACTTTATGTAGCTAGTGGTGTTCATTTATTCCAAATATTATCTTATAGAACTAATTTGGACCTTTAATTGTTTTGTACAAAACTTATTTCTTGATCTTTTCTTTGCGCTCATAGGAAGCTGACATTTGTGCCTTCCCACTCTCATCTTGGTTTAGTGACTTTATTTTAATACAATTAAATTTTCCCTTACTCAGAACTCATAGCAACAACAAGCTTAGATTCCTAGATCTGTTTTCAAATCTGTGTGACCTCATCTCAAATATCGTTAAAAAAGACCTGTTCAGTATGGTTTTAAGGTTAAAAATATTATTGTATTTTCTGGCCTGAAATAAGTACTGTGGTATTTAGATGAATAATTTGTGATACGTTTATACTCAGTGTGAAGTATGATATATTGTTAGAGGCCATTTTTAAACAGAGCTGGAAGGTAGTAACAGAACACAAGTGAGGGCAGCTATCATATCTTAAATCATATGTATTTTTCAGTGTCTTAACCCTGTGCTGAATGCATAAAAATACCAAACTAACAAGCCTTCTTGGTTGATAAAGAACTCACTGATGTGATGTAAGTCTTTCCTACTTGCTCTTGAGTCAATTTTTACTGCTCAGAGTTCTTTTTTTTTGCTTTTTTAGGGTGGCAATTGCAGCATATGGAAGTTCCCAGGCTAGGGGTCGAATCCGAGCTACAGCTGCTGGCCTGCACCACAGCAATGCAGGATCCTAGCCACATGTGCGACCTACACCACAGCTCCTGGCAACGCTGGAACCTTAACCCACTGAGCAAGGCCAGGGATCAAACCCACATCCTCGCGGATACGGTTGGGCTCCTTATCACTGAGCCACAATGGGAACTTCCTGCTTGGGGTTCTTAAGACTTAAAACATTTAGGTGTTGTGCACATCCCATTGAGAGAAGAATGTTGGCATTATATTCATTTCTACAATAGGAGGAAAGTAGCTATTAGTGTATTTTGCTGTAGTGCCAGCAGATTGAGATATTAACGATCATTAAATTTGTTGTCTATTCATACCTCAGGTAGAGCCATAAAGTTCCCCATTCAACTTTCTCTGTTAGTTGCAATGAGGAGAATCAATTTTTAATATGATAGTTCCAAACCTATTCTTTTTTCTTTCTCTTTTTTCTTTTTTAATGTATTCTTTCTAAAAGAGGAAAAACCACATCCATTTTATTTTTGGATAATGCTTTTTTTTTTTAATAATACTTTACAATTTGCACCTCATTTATTTGAAGTGCCACATAAATGAAATAATAGCTGGAACATCAGAACCTGCAGGGCTAGAGCATAGTGTAGGCATTCAGTAAAGGCACACGAACCTCCCTGAAGAGATTACAAAGAATAGTAAACCTTGAAGAAGAGCCCAGGGGGCTTTGCAATGGGAAGTCTAGCTTGAAGTGCATTGTGATTCCTGTTTGCATGGAATATTTTCTTCCACTTTGGATAATGCTTTTTAAAGATTTTATAACTTTTGTTCTAGTTGTCTAACATAACCCATCCTGTTAATAATGAGTTTAAGCTCACTCCTACTTATGCTAAAGCAAGTTAGAAAAAAGTTACTGCTCCTTATGTAGTTCACTTTAAAGTACAGTTCTTAAATAACTTATTAAATTGCCTCCAACTTTTATAAACCAAAGTAGTTATATCATATTTTGCTTGGGCCATCTTTTACATGATTTGCAAAAAACCACTTTTGTAATCAAATTCATTTAAAATAGCATGTCCAAATGCCTTTCATATTATAATTTAGTTTGGTCTTGGTAATATTCCATTAGCACTGGTTTTTATTTTAAATCGTGATGTGGATTGTTAAGCTAGAGAGCCAGTAGCACAGGAGTTGCTGGCATGTAATTATTAAGATTCAGGAAATCTGTTAATTTTAATATTTGAAGATATAATTTGTAGGAATTAAAAAATTTTCTTTTCAAAATAGAATTGCCATACTTTAAAAACAGTTCTTGGCCAAAAATATTTAAATATATTTTAAAGAGAACAGGCATTCCCGTCGTGGCTCAGTGGTAATGAACCCAACTAGTATCCATGAGGTCGCTGGTTCGATTCCTGACCTTGCTCAGTGGGTTAAAGATCTGGCGTTGCTGTGGCTATGGTATAGGCTGGCAGCTACAGCTCTGATTCAACCCCTAGCCTGGGAACTCCCATATGCCTCCGGTGTGGCCCTAAAGAGGAGACCAAATAAATAAATAAATAGAACAGAACAACTTCACTTTTTAGGAGTTGCTTTTTTCTTTTTATTTTTTTAGGGCCATACCCACAGCATATGGAAGTTCCCTGGCTAGGGGTCGAATTGGAACTACAGCTGCCAGCCTACACCACAGCCTTACAGCAACGCCAGATCCAAGCTGTGTCTGTGACCTACACCACAGCTCACGGCAACGCTGGATCCTTAACCCACTGAGTGAGGCCAGGGATCAAACCTGAGTCCTCATGGATACTAGTTGTGTTCGTTACCACTGAGCCACAATGGGAACTCCTAGAAGTTGCCTTTTGACCATCTCATCCTTCTGGGAGCAACCAAAATATTGTCCATGCAATAAAGCCTAATGTACTTTACTCCTAAAAGACCCATTCGGAAGTTATGTATTCCTCTTTTTGTTGTTTTGTTTGTTTTTCTAACAAACATATTTTATCACCCAGCTTCTCAGAACTGATTAGAAGTAGTAAGTTGGAAAGCAGAAAGGCCATAAAAGAAGTCAAATGCATGTTACAGGAAACCACAGGAAATGGCTGATGGAAAGGGAAACTATAGTCTATAAATCTATAGAAGGCAGACACAGGAACTCAGAAAGCATGTGTGTAAAGCCTCTTACCAAAGTAACATCTTTGCATATGGAAGGTCACATGTAATAATTTATATTTGAGTTGATGATTCAATGCTCAAGATAAAAATGAAGCTATTTCATTGTTGAGAAATGCTGACATTTAGTAAGTATTTTAGTCAGCCATAACAAATACTTCATTTGGGGACTTTCAAGAAATAGAGCCAAATTAAGGTTTGGGTTGCCATTTGGGCAGCCTTCATAAAGGGTTTTGTTTACATGGTGCCAAGATAGGAGTTTCCACAGGTATCTTATATAAGAGGCAAATATAAATTGATCCTGTTGCTGCTGAAGTAGACAGTGCCCTCAAGTGGAAATAAGACAAACACATTATAAAAAAAGAAAAAAAAGAGAGAACCACTTCATGCTGCCTTGGTTCACTAAATATTGTGCATATATTTCAATACCGTTGGTTAGAGGTGGTGCCAAGCCCCTTACCCTGTCTTGGATAATCTTCATGTCTCATTCTGGCTTGGAGAGGGGTAGACTTTAAAAAATGGTATTATTTTAGAGAACCTCCTTATCTGCCAGTGAGTTCTAAAATGTTATTCTGTGTGTAGATTTGCCACGTTACGTATTTAGTCATGAAGTTAAATGGTTAAACTTAAAATTTGGCTCTTTAGTTTTAGAAGTATTTATAGGAGTATTTATTTTTTAATACCAAGAATAAAATAGGTAAATATGATAGTGCTATCATCTGCTGCTGTTACCCAGAATAATGGAAACGGATACCTCTACCTCAAAGAGGGTGGAGTAAGTACCGTATTAAGAAACCAGATAAGCTATTCATGTGACAGACAATACGTAAGAGCTGTTGTTTTTCAGTTAAGATAATTAATTAGCATGATGAATTAAAGTCACTTGAATTGATGGAATTGTATAGTTTTAAGCCATTGATTCAGGCAGGGATGCAAAGGGTATTTTAATTGTGAAAGATTGGTATTCTTGTAAGCATTTTAAATGAACATTTGTAACTGAAAAAGAAATCTTTTGTATATTCCTTTCTAGTATACATAGTTGAAATTGTGGTATAGAAACATCTGATACTGTACTGCAGTTCTATTTTTTTTCTTTTCTTTAGGGCTGCAGGTGCAGCATATGGGAGTTCCCAGGCTAGGGGTTGAATCGGAGCTGCACCTGCTGACCTGTGCCACCACAGCCACAGCCAGTCCAGATCTGAGCCGTGTCTGTGACCTATATCCCAGCTCGTAGCAACACCAGATCCTTAACCCACTGAGCAAGGCTAGGGATTGAATCCATCCTCATGGATACTAGTCGGATTTGTTTCTGCTGAGCCACAGTAGGAACTCCAGTTCTATTTTTTTGTAGTCCATGTTTTGATGGTTACAAATTGATTTTTAAGGTATCTTTAATATAATCAGATTTATAAGATCTGATATTTATGACTGAGAGAAATTAAATGATAGCTATGAATAATATGATTAACATTTGCCTGTCTGAGGACAAAATGTACAAGATTAAGGACGTAAAAAACTGAGTTAGATGAAATATTCAGTTATCAAAATATGGCACACAGATAAATGAATTATGGCTGAAGTTTCAGAATGTGATTTTATGATGTTTTTATTGATAAAAATGTTCAACATAATAATTGTGATGGCTGACTTTTTGCCTAAACCATGTGTACAGAAATAATTCCTTTCTGATTTCTGAGTTTTGCCCTAATACAGCAGCTTATTCATTAGACAGGATCTATTAAAAATTCTACTTTTTGAAGTTTAAAAATGTCTATATATATGTATATGTATGGTTATCTTTTAACCAGAATTTGAATTCATAAATTTCAGTGCCTTGGAAACATATTGTATTATCTTTGGCGGTAATTTACTGTTGAATCTCCTTAATTGAATATGTAAGATTACAGTAGATACAAGTAATATTGTGTGTCTTTTAACCTCTTAAGGTATTTTTGGAAATGTCATTAGTGTGTGTGTTTTATTAGTAGAAAGAAGAATTTAAAAAGTCTTTAACCTTGATTTTAGCTCCTGTGGAGTGAAGTGTAAAGGTTCTTTTTGCTTGTCCTGCAGGCATTTTGATTTGCTGTTTTTTTACAGCATGGACACCAAATTGCTAAAAACATGCTTTGGGGCCGCCTGTGAATTTACCTTTCGCGGTTTTACTACACACTTAGTAGTTCCCTTTCTTTTGAGTTAATGTTCTGGAGTTAATATCACAATGAGTTCGGGCTTATGGAGCCAAGAAAAAGTTACTTCACCCTACTGGGAAGAGCGGATTTTTTATTTGCTTCTTCAAGAATGCAGTGTTACAGACAAACAAACGCAAAAGCTCCTTAAAATACCAAAGGGGAGTATAGGACAGTATACCCAAGACCGTTCTGTGGGGCATTCGAGGATCCCTTCTGCAAAAGGCAAGAAAAATCAGATTGGATTAAAAATTTTAGAGCAACCACATGCAGTTCTGTTTGTTGATGAAAAGGATGTTGTAGAAATAAATGAAAAATTCACAGAGTTACTTTTGGCAATTACCAATTGTGAAGAGAGGTTCAGCCTGTTTAAAAACAGAAACAGACTAAGTAAAGGCCTCCAAATAGATGTGGGCTGCCCTGTGAAAGTCCAGCTGAGATCTGGGGAAGAGAAATTTCCTGGAGTTGTGCGCTTCAGAGGACCCTTATTAGCAGAAAGGACAGTATCGGGAATATTCTTTGGAGTAGAATTACTGGTAAGTTTGATTAAACCATTTTAGTGGGCACTGTGCGTGTTTATGTGGGTCTGTGTGTGCACACGTGTTTTTTTTTCCCTTTTTATTTGTTTTTTAAATGTGATTTTATTGAAGTTGATTTATACTGTTGTGATGATTTCTGCTGTATATCAGAGTTGGTTCAGCCACACCGATACACGTATCCATTCCCACATAGGTTATCACAGAACACTGAATAGACTTCCCTGTGCTCTACAGCAGGTCCCTGTTGATCAGCCATTGCATAGACAAAAATGTGTATTTGCCAGTCTCAGACTCCCAATCCATCCCTCCCCTCTACCCCACCCTTTCCCTTTGGTTACCTAAGTTTGTTTTCACAGTCATGGGAGTCTTTTTCTGTTCTATAAATAAATTCATTTGTATCATTTTTAAAAATTCCACATATAAGTGATTTCATATGATATTTGTCTTTCTCTGACTTACTCCACTTGGTATGATAATCTTTAGGTCCACCCATATTGTCGCAAATGGCATTATTTCATTCTTTTTTATGGCCGAGTAATATTCCATTGTATATATGTACTACATCTTCTTTATCCATTCCTCTGCTGATGGTCACTTAGGTTGCTTCTATGTCTTGGCTATTGTAAATAGGGCTGCAACGAACAATGATGTGCATGTATCTTTTCGAATTATAGTTTGCTCCGGATATATGCCTAGGAGTGGGATTTCTGGATCATATCGTTGTTCTAGTTTTAGTTTTTTTGAGGAACCTCCATATTGTTTTCCATAGCAGTTGTACCAATTTACATTATGAACAGTGTAGGAGGGTTCTTTTCTCTACACCCTCTCTAGCATTTATTGTTTGATGGCCATTCTGACTTTTTTGCCCTTTTAAATACAAAAATACATTTTCCCAAAAATCTCCTGTAATTTCTAATATTCATAATCCTAAGATTTATTTTCTATTGGTAGAATGAGATGCAAAAATTTTGCATCAAAAACTTTAAAAACTACCTACTACAGTAGGAAATAATGCAAAATAGATCATGTAATTACTGAATATTTTCATGTCTTAGAAATTTTAACATCAAATATTAAAAATGAACTCTACCATAGTTCCCTGGTGGTCTAGAGGTTAAGGATCCAGTGTTATCACTGCTACGGTGCAGGTTCTATACCTGGCCTGGGAATTTCCACATGCCTTGGGTGTGGCTCCCCCAAAAAACTCTACCAATTGTAAATGAGTCGATCACCTAACAAAATTGTTAATTTTCCTGTGACATTATCAATATGCAGGTGTTTCAGTTTTTCTTCATATGTACTATTAAGTAATGAAATTTGTGTCTGTATGTGTATATATATATTTTTTTTAAATAAGTTGCAGCATTTTCAACTTGCTTATAGTTGTCCTTGATAATGTACATGAAAATCATCTTGGAATTTGCTTCTACTGAAAAGAGAAGCATGAACTCTCCGTGATATGTTTCCAAAATTAATATCAATTCTCAAGAACTTAAATGTCACTTACATTTTGGCATTTTTGCAAATAGAATTTCATGCCTTGTTTGCTTTTTGCTTTAATTTTTAATGCAGTTAATTATAAAACAGTTGGAGGTTTGAGTCTCAGCTATGCCATTTGCTAGCTGGGCAACCAGATTATTTAACCAAGCCACTTGTCTAAATCTGCTTCCTCATCTGTAAAACAGTATTATTAGTGCACAACTTGCAGTGTTTTTGTGATACATTGTCTCAGGATTAAGCATGGTGGCTGGCACATAGCTGGCACTCAATAAATGAAGCTGACATTATTGTTATGTTAAAATAAATCTTTTTTTATGACAATTTTTTGTTAAAATAACAGTGTAGAATCCAGCCTGGCTCTCTCATAGTAGAGCTATGACTTGAAATTGTCTAGGAATTTTATTTCAGCATCAGATACAGTTTCTTCCTTAATTTTTAAACACCCTGAGTTCAACAGCAACTGCAAATAACTATGTTTCTTATGTGTCATTTAGAATTTTTCTCGTGACTTCTCTGAAGTCTCCGGAGTGGATCTCTTTTCTTAAGAGCTCATCTTTCTCATTCTATCTTTCGGTCATTTTTTTTTCCTTTTATTTAAAAACTAGGAAGAAGGTCGTGGCCAGGGTTTCACTGATGGAATATATCAAGGGAAGCAGCTTTTTCAGTGCGATGAAGATTGTGGAGTATTTGTCGCGTTGGACAAGCTAGAAATCATAGAAGACGATGATCCTGGACTGGAAAGTGATTATGCAGGGCCAGTGGACACCATGCAGGCTGAACTTCCCCCTCTGGAAATAAACTCCAGAGTTTCTTTGAAGCTTGGAGATACTAAAGAATCTGGAACGGTTATCTTCTGTGATGTTTTGCCGGGCAAAGAAAGCTTAGGATATTTTGTTGGTGTGGACATGGTAAGAAACTTTTGTATTGTATTATCTTTGTATCTGTTAGTTTTATGATCAGTCTAGGTACAAATTAAACATTTGGAATATTTAAAATGAACTAACTTGTAGTAATTCAAAGAACAGGTTCTAATTTATCTTTGGTAAAGGAAGAGTGATATGGGACAGGAGTCTAGCTATAGAATTACACTTACTGATTTTTTTCCAGTTTGAATAAATTGGAGTAACGTTTTCAATTTAAAAATTTGCTCTGTGATGGCTGACTAATAAACAGAAGAAAACCACACCCAACTATATCACGTGATCTTGTTTTTCTTTATTTTAAAAAGGTTTTTTTTTGTAATCTGTTTCTCTTTTTATAATATGTTGTTGGATTTTATTGGCTGATCTGATTTCAATGAGTCGTGTGTAAAAATCATTTGCAGAGAAGCACATTCTTTTAGAGGAAAAGACAGAATGTTTTCTTAGGATGTAATTCACTCAAAAAGTTTTATATTGTGGTAAAATATATGTGACATAAAATTGACCATTTTAAACATTTTAAAGGGGACAGTTCAGACATTGAGTACATTTGTACTGTTGTGCATCCATCACCCCTGTCTATCTGCAGAACTTTTACTTCACCCCAAACTGAAGCTCTGTACCCACTTAACAGTAACTCTCCATCACTCTCACCCTCCCAGCTGGTGTCCCGCTTTCTGTCTCTGTGCATTTGCTTATTCTAGGTGCCGCATGGAAGTGGAGTCGTTCAGTCCCTGTCTGTTCATTTGTATCACTCATCTTTAATGTGACTTTACAATCATATTTGTTAATAATGGATACATCCCCACAGGGAAGATGGGGCGATACCCATGGGATTAAGATGAGGAGAAAAAGGCTTGAGAACACGTTAATCATAGACTGAAAAACATGGACAGGATTTTGTTAGGTATAATGAAGGAAATTCATACGGAATTATTAAAGACTAGAATGGGAGGATGTGAGTAATAGACTCTTTGTACTGATGGTGTTTTGAGAGATTACTCAGGCACACTTTTTGATGGGATATGATCGTTCTGAGTTTCTCTTTCCCTGTGCTTGGAAATTCCAAGACATTCTGTTTGATATTCGTTTGTCAGACAGACACTACTGGTTTGTTTTGATAAGCATTTACTGAACATCTACCATGTGAAAGAGTTAGAGCGAGAGTAAAACACGTGGGACCCCGGGATAGCTAGAAATAAAGAATATTTAAATATTCTTTATTCAGAATTTGTTCAGAAAAGAGACTGTGGGCTGGTGGGAGGGAAGCTTCGTGAAAGGGCCGCTGGTTCCTGGGGTTAGTTTCCTCTGGCTTTAGGTCATTTGGGCCTCAAACTTGGCAAAAGCCCTTTAGGCCTTCCCCGCCTTAGTGGTCAGAGCGTCTTGTTTACCTGGGGCAGGTGGCCTCAAGGTGCGTACGCCAGTTTCTCCCCCTGTCTCTGTCTGTCCTCCGGTTGGCCAGTGTGAGCATTAATTCCAAACCCCTCTAGCACACTCCTTGCAAGGAAAGTTCTGGCGAAAGCAGTCATCTTCATCTGCTGTTTGTAGTGCCACCCGGCATGTTGTGTGCATTGATGCTCAGGGCAGTCGTCTGACCGGGCCATCTTCTCATCCAGCTCCATGAACAGCGCTGTACAAGTGGATGCTGCTTTGGAAAATAAAATAATTAATATAAAACTCTGCATTTTGGAGGCAGTTCTTACATGCCCATAACATGACCAAAGAACAGTTAAAGAAAAAAAAAAAAAGACTTTCTGTCTACAGAAAGGCACAGAGGAGTTCAACTTGAGGGTTTAGTGCTCAGGGAATGTAAAGGAGTGATTAGAACAAACTAGGGTTAATTAGGGGCAGGTTTCTGGGCAAAACAGTGTATGATTAGTATATCTTCCTTTGCAGATGGATGTGATTATGCAGACTAGTACTTACTGTTCCGTGAAGTACGACAAATACTTTTAATCCCTTGCTCATCTGTGGGTTTACTGTGACTTAACTCTTCTTAGATCTCATTTTTTTTGAGGATCCCTTTATGGACAATAAAGACTTCATATTTATGTTTTATTGAGGAGGGTTTTAAAGTTTATTCTATTATTTAATTTCTAGGATAATGCTATTGGCAACTGGGATGGAAGATTTGATGGAGTACAGCTTTGTAGTTTTGCAAGTGTTGAAAGTACAATTCTCTTGCATATCAATGATATCATCCCAGGTATGTTTCCTTTGTGTTTTATATATTATTAAGACAGAGCTTCTAAGACCTAACATTTAGTAATGAGAATGTAAGTATAAGCTTGAAGATGCATTTTTGGAACTTGACTTTTAAATTACGGATTTTTTTATTAAATGGAATACCCTTTCTTACTTCCAAATGACAGCTATACCTAAAGATTTTTATTTCTAAAAGAATGTGGATATACGGTGGCATTTATTCATTATTATCATTCACTTTTTCATTACTTGCCCATTCTAAGAGGGTAAAAAAAAAAAGCCCTTTCTGATAATTAGAAGGATCAGAAAATGTAAGCTCAGTGGTAACAAACCTGACTATGACTAGTAGCCGTGAGGATTCTGGTTCAATCCCTGGCCCTGCTCAGTGGGTTAAAGGATCTGATGTTGTCGGGAGCTGTGGTATAGGTTGCAGATGCAGCTTGGATCTGGCGTTGCTGTGGCTGTGGTGCAGGCCTGCAGCTGTAGCTCTGATTAGACCCTTAGCCTGGGAACTTCCATATGCAAGTGCAGCCCTAAAAAAAAAAGATCAGAAAACTGATACCTGTTTGAGTGAGATCCTGGTTTAAACTAGAATATTTTAAAGCAGAAGTTGGTCCTCTAATATGATCTCATATACTGAGGAGAGGATTCTTGCTGGATGCCCTATAAGATCCCTTCCAGATTTGAGGTATAAGTGATCAGGCTTCATGACTTAAAAGTAATCTTTTTTTTTCTTTTTTATCTTTTGTCTTTTTAGGGCTTCATCTGTGGTATACAAAGGTTCCCAGGCTAGGGGTCTGATCGAAGCTGCTGCTGCTGGCGTACGCCAGAGCCACAGCAACCCCAGATCCGAGCCGCATCTGCAACCTATACCACAGCTCACAGCAATGCCGGATTGTTAACTCACTGAGCGATGCCAGGGATCGAACCTGCAACCTCATGGCTCCTAGTTGGATTCGTTTCCACTGTGCCACAACGGGAACTCCTGCATGTTGAGTTTTGTTATCAACAATTTTATTATAATCTTTTATTCATAATTTATCTGTAGATTACTTTTTCAGTAGCCGGTCATTATCATCTGCAAGTAGTAACTATTTTACCTCTTCTTTCTAATCTTTATATCTCTCATTATTAAAATATGACTTGTGGAGTTCCTATTGTGGTTCAGTGGGTTGAGAACCTGACTTTGTGTCCATAAGGATGTGGGTTTGATCCCCGGCCTCACTCAGTGAGTTTAAGTATCTGGAGTTGCCACAAGCTGCAGCATAGGTTGCAGATGTGGCTTGGATCCCATGTTGCTAGGCCTCAGCTGCAGCTCCTATTGGACCCCTAGCCTAGGAACTTCTGTATGCCACAGGTGTGGCCATAAAAAAAAAAAAAATACATTTGTTACCTAGTGTCTTAGGTAGAACCTGTAGATATAATATTGCATAGAAGCACTAATAGCAGGTATCTTGGTCTTGCTCCTGATCTTAAGGTGAATGCTTTCATCATTTCCCTGTGAAGACTGAGGTTTGTCATAGGATTTTATTGTTGTAGCTGTCATTTATCAGTTATTGTTGTAGCTGTCATTTATCAGGTTAAACAAGTTACCATCTGTTCCCCACTTTCAAAGAGTTTTTTCCTGAGTGTACGTTGAATTTTATCAAACTTTTTTCTCTTATCTATTGAGATAGTCCTATGTTTCTTTTCTTTTAATATGCTAATTTTCTAATATTAAAATAATCTTACATTCCTGATATAAGTCCAGTTTTATCATGAGTCGTACATTGTTTGATCTAGTTTGCTAGTTTTTTGCACATTTAAATTTTCTTTTTAATGTCCACACTCATGGCATATGGAAGTTCTTGGGTCAGAGACTGAATCTGAGCCTCAGCTATGACTTATGCCACAGCTGCAGCAATGCTGGATAATTTAACCTACTCCTCCTGTTCAGGGATCAAACCCCACACCTCCTCAGTGACATGGGCCATTACAGTTGGATTCTTAACCCACTGTACCACAGCAGGAACTCCTTTTAATTGCATTGCATATTTAAAAATTTTTTTACATGGTGCCCTGGAATGCGTTTGCCTCAGGAGGTGGTTTGTGCCTTGGAAAATGTCGGGGTAAAATTAAAAAAAAAAAATCTTCAAATAAAATTTTAAAATACATGTGTTCAATTTTTTTTGTTGTTGTAGTAAAATTCACATAGCATAAATTTACCATCTTAACTGTTTTTAAGTGAACAGTTCAGTGGTATTAAATGCCAATTTTATATAACAGTCATCACCATCTATCTCTTTAACTCTTTTTATCTTGTAAAACTCTATACTCATTCAATAATAACCCCCCATCTCTCCCTGACCCTCAGCTTCTGGCCGCTGCTGTTGTACTTTCTCTCTCTATGATTTTGACAACTCTAAGTATCTCATATAAGTGGAATCATACAGTGTTTTTGTTTTATTTTGTTTTTATGATTGGCTACTCTATCCCCTGCTCCCTGGTAACTACTGTGCTGCTCTGTTTTTCTGAGTTTGTCCTTTTCAGATTCCATATATAAATGGGATCATATAGTATTTGCCTTTCTCTTCAAAAACTAAAAGTAGAATTACCATGTACTCCAACAATCCCACTTCTGGATACATATCCAAGGGGAATGAAAACAAGATCTCCAAAAGGTATCAGCACTCCCACATTCATTGCAACATTATCCACAGTAGCCAAGATATGGAAACAACCTAAATGTCCATCAATGGATAAATGAATAAAGAAGATGTGGCATAACACACACACACACACACACACACACACACACACACACCCCAAATGGAATATTATTTAGCCACGAGAGGAAGGAAATCCTGCTATTTATGAGAACATGGATAGACTGTGAGGGCATTATGCTAAGTGAAATAAGGCAGACAGAGAGATTCTTACTTTCATTTATTCAAAAAACGATGTTTTGGATTTCTTAATTCTTTCTAGATAAATTGATTTTCTATTTCAGTAATTTAAAGTTATTTTTTTCTTTGACTTTTTGTGGGTTTATTCTATTTTTTTTCTAAAGCCTTAATTTTGAATGCCTAGCTTTTTCTAATGTAAAGCACCTAAGGCTATAGATTGTAGCTATGTACCCAACTACCTATATTCTATAACATTTGATACGTTATCATTAAATTTGAAGTATTTGTAATTTCCCTAATGATTTTTTAATGTAATCGATTGGCTATTTTAAAATGTACTTCAAAATTTTTCAGGTGTCTCATGTTTTGTTTTTGTTATTATTAATTTTCAGTTTGATTGCATATGGTCAGAGAATATGATACCAATCCTTTGATATTTGTTGAGGCTGGTTTTATGGCCTAGTACGTGATCAGTTTTCAGAAATGTTCTGTGTGTACTTGAAAAGAATGTTTCCTTCAATTGTAGTTGCATGGATTTCATGCATATTTTATATGTCCCTTAGGTCAAGCTAATTTATTATGCTATTCAAATTTTATGTATCATTACTGAGTTTTAAGTTGTGACATCTAACAGTTACTGAACGAGGTATGTTAAAACATTCCATTACGATGACGGGTTTGTTAATTTCTTCTTTATTCTATAAGTGTTTGCTTTAATTTTCAAATTATTTGCTGCATCCAAGTTTAGAATTTTGAGTACCTAGAATTTAGAATTATATCTTCCAGGTGATTTGAGCTATTTCTCATTATGTGATGACCGTTTCCATCTCTAGTTATTCTCTTTTGTCTTAAATCCTGTTTTGTGTGATATTGATAGGTTTTCTTTTGTTTAGTACTTTCCATGTGTCTCTTTTTTTCATCATTTGTATTTTACATATCTCATAACCGCATATAGTTGGTATTCCGTATTTCTCAATCTAGTTGGACAATTTTTATATTTTAACTGAATTTTTTAATCTATTAATATTTATCATTACTGATAATTGGATTTATTTCTACCATTTTGTGTGTTTTCTGTTTGTCCTATGTTTCCTGCCTTATCCCCGTGTGTCTTTGAACTGAGATGTCCTCCAACTCTTCTTTATTCCATTTTCCCACTCTATCCCAATTGCTTTTTTTAAGACAACATGCAATTTTTAAAAAATTTGTTCTGATGATCTCTGTCTTTTCATTGTGTTTAATTTATTAACACTTAAAATAATTATCACTGTTATGGGTTTTGAACCCAGTAGTATTTTATTATCTATTATTTCTTTGTCCGTTTTTCACCCTTATAGTCATTTTCTACCTTTTTAGTAGATTATTTGAAAAATGTAAAAGAATTATATGTTAATTCATTCATTGGATTTTAAGCTAAAGTTCATTGTAGTACTGCTTTTAGTGATTTCTCCAAAGATTATAATATATATCCTTAGTGTTTAAGGTTAATTAGGGTTAATATTGTGCCACTTTATATAAGATGTAGAAATCTTGTAACCATGTTAAGTGTAGTTACATCTTCCCCATTCTTTATGCTATTAATTGTCATATACATTACATCTATATTCTTTAAAAACCCAAAAGAAAATGTGATATTCTTTGAGTTAATCATTTATATTTTAAAGCTTTAAAAGATCTTTGTATCCATTATCATTTTCCTTCATCCTGAAGAACTTCTTGTGGTGTTTGTTGAATTGAAGTCTTCTAGAAATGAATTTCTCTTAGTTTTCTTTTATCCGAAACTGCCTTTAACTTACCTTCATATTTGGAAGTGTTTTGGGTATATATAGAATTCTGTTCTAAGTCAGTTTTCTACTGTTTTCAGGCCCCCATAGTTTCTGATGAAAAGTCAGCAGTAGTTTGAATGGTTATGTAATGTAATACGTTGTTTTTCTCTGAGTGCTGTGAAGACTTTATATTTCGTTTGCAGCAGTTTTAACTCTGATATGCCTAGCATGGTTTTCTGCATATTTATCCTGGTTGGCATTTGCTAAACTGCTTGGATTTGTGAATTTGTATTTTTTAACAAAGTAGGAAACATCTAGCCATTATTCCTTCAAATGATTTTTTTTCTATTCCTTTCAATCCTTTATCTGTGTTTCCAATTAGATATATTTCCTAATTTTGATATTATTCCTTATCCTTGAGGTTCTGTTAAATTTTTTCAATTTTTAGTCCCTCTGTTCTTAGATAATTCTATTGTTTGACCTTCAGTTTTATTCATTCCCCCTTCTTTTATCCCCATTGTGTTGCTTAGCATGTCCAATAAATTATTTTTATTATATTTTTAAGTTTTTAAAAAGATTTTTAGGACCTTCCATGGAGTTCCTTTTAGTTCTCTGATGAGATTTCTGTTCTCCTTTACTGTAAGCATATTTGTCTTTACTTCATTAAATAAAATTATAATAGCCTCTTTAAAATTATTTTTTGCCAACTCCAACATCAGAATCATTAATGGATTGTCATCCATTGTGGTTTTTCCTTTTGAGACTACCAGTTTCCTCTTTTTTTCTGGTATGTTAAGCAATTTTGGATTGTATTTTTATACTGTTTCCTTCTCCAAATTTTGAGTCTCCTCCATATACCTATTTTCTTTTTTTGCATTATTTTCTTTCTTTTTTGTTTCTCTTTTATTTTTTATCCTCCAGTGCCTTCAAATAGTTTTTTTTTTTTTTTTGTCAGAGTTTATTATTTAGGAGAAATGGTCTGGTATGCGCTTGCTTCATCATAACAATTGTATTTTTAAGTATATGTCTTATAATGTAGAGAGCATTTATCCAAGAAAAAAGAGGGGGAGTTCCCGTCGAAGCACAGCAGAAACCAATCCGACTAGGAACCATGAGGTTGCGTGTTCAATCCCTGGCCTCTCTCAGTGGGTTAACAGTCCGGCGTTGCCGTGAGCTGTGGTGTAGGTTGCAGACACGGCTCAGACCTGGCGTTGCTGTGGCTGTGGCACAAGCCAGTGGCTATAGCTCCAATTAGACCCCTAGCCTGGGAACCTCTATATGCTGCAGGTGTGGCCATAGAAGGACAAAAAGACAAAAAAAGAAAAAATAGGAATTTCTCCACGTAGTTGTGAAGGATTTTATACTTAAATGTTCATTTTTTATAGTTTTTGATTGTTTGAAATATGATAGTTTCACTCTATAGCTATTACGTTTTTAAGTTTTTTGGTTTTAGTTTTAGTTTTCTTTTAGGATTAAAACAGAACCTTTAAAGAAGGGCATTCTGTTCTAAGCCGGTAAGTCTCAACCTGGGGTGATTTTGCCCTTAGAAGACATTTTGCAATGTCTGGGGACCTTTTTGCTCATCACATCTGGGGTAGAAGTAAGTAGTCCTTGAATTTAGGGGATAGAGACAGAGATACTGCTGAACAGCCTGTAATGTAGAGAACTGCCCTCCATAAAAGAAAGATCTGGTCCAAAATGTCAGCATTGCTGAGGCTGAGAAACCCTGTCCTAAGCAAATTCCATGAGTTATGCTAATCTTATCATGTTAACTTACTGGATAGCGAAGGGAAATACCTTGTCTTTTTTTTTTTTTTTTTTTTGTCTTTTTAGGGCCGTACCTGTGGCATATGGAGGTTCCCAGGCTAGGGATCTAATGGAGCTGTTGCTGCTGGCCTACACCACAGCCATAGCAACGCCAGATCCGAGCCCCGTCTGTGACCTACACCACAGCTCACGGCAACGCTGGATCGTTAACTCACTGAGCAAGGCCAGGGATCAAACCCACAACCTCATGGTTCCTAGTTTCCGCTGCGCCACAACGGTAACTCCTTTACCTTGTAAAATCAATTTTCTTTCAGTATTTATTCTTATAGGGATAACCAATTCTGTGCTAATATTGATTCTTCAGAACCACATGGATAAATGTATTTTAAATTTTCTTACCAAATCAAAGATCTCTGCATGTTTTCTTTTTCTTCCTTCTTCCTCTCTCCCTCTCTGTTTTCTTTTTCTCTTTCTTTTCTTTCTTTCTCTCTCTCTCTCCTTCGTTCCTTTGTTTTTTTAATTTCTGAAGTATACTTGTGAAAACTCAAATTAGCATAACCATCCTTTTTACCCACTTTATTTTATTATTTTTTTCTTTTTTTTTCTTTTAGGGCCATACCTGCAACATATGGAGGTTCCTAGGCTCAGGGGTCCAGTTGGAGCTACAGCAGCTGGCCTGCATCACAGCCACAGCAATTTGGGATCCGAGCCACATCTGCAACCTACATCACAGCTCATGGCAATGCTGGATCCTTAACCCACTGAGTGAGGCCAGGGATAGAGCCCACAACCTCATGGTTCCTAGTCAGATTTGTTTCCACTGCGTCACGATGGGAACTCCCTTTTTACCCACTTTAATTGAATTTCTTTGAATTTTGCATTTTTACAACTAAATGTAATTCATTATATTAAGTTGGGAGGATGGGGAGATCATTAGTTTAAGAAAGAAAAAGATACCTAAAGTATGAAGTTGGCTTATGTATAATTGATTGTGTTTTTCTCAGTTTGCTGTAGAATATGGATTTGAAATTCTCTCACCCCCTTTTTTCACACTCCAGAGCTGTATTTCTCTCTGTATACTTTTTTCCATATCTCAATTTGGTTTGAAATGTAAATGATCTTGGGTTCTACATTACCACTTATGAAGAAAAGAAAAGAAAAAGCTACCATTGCTGTTTTTCATGTAATGGAATTTTATATAACCTCACAAGGAATTTATCTTTAGCAGTATTTCTCTTCAAAAGCATTTACAGTTATATTTTATTTAAATAACAATGTAGGATTAAAATAATGAAAATTAATTACATGAATCTCTTGGGAATCACTTGTCAGGCAAACTTTGATCTTATAGATCAGTGGCTATCATTGATATTATTACTGACTCTCAGAGCAATAACAAGCAAGGAAAATAATGTTTTTTTTTTCTTTTAAAGCTTGATTTTCATAAATCCTGAATAGAAGATAAGTAAGAATGATACCCGCTTTTATAACATAATACACCAATTATACTTTTTTGCCAACAAAATGAAGCATGCAGATAGACTTTAAAAAGCAAATTTGTGTAAATGAAAATTAATTTCATTTATTTAAATGGGTCTTCATCTATATTTCATGTCATCATCAACAGCCATTTCTTGAGAGAGAAAAAATTAGTCATAATGCCTCATTTAGTTCCTTAGTTTCTTTTTCTTGCCCAATTACCTTCCTTTGTAGGACAAAATTATTGCCAGCATTAAGAAAATATTTTGGAAGCGGTTGAACAGTTGATGAGATTAGGAAAGAATTCATCCTATTGAATTGCTTGTTACAGCAGTCTTCTGAAGACTACCTTTGACTAAAAATGCAGGCATCTTCAACCTGTTATATAGAGTTTTCCTCTCTTCATTAGTCTTTTAAATATTAAAAAACTCTAACATATCTAATTTGACATCATGTTCAGGTTTTTAAAGCTGTTGTGATGAAGCATATCAATTAGTGCCTCCCATAAATTATACATTTCTGCTTTTTATAGTCTGGTCTGTGTCATCTTTTTTAGTTTTGAGGATTGGGAATGGGATGTTAATTTTATTCTTTAGAGTATGTAGTATATTCACGTTTGCACAGAATTTTCAAAGGGTGTCTGAGACCTTTTCCTCCTAACATTGCCCCCCCACTACCTAATTTCCTTTTGTATCCTTCATGATTAATTTGTGTCTTATTCAGTGCTCCCATATTTTATACAGTAAGTCACACAAACTTAAAATATATAATTCAGTATGTTTTAACATATGTATATACCCATGTAACCTTTACCACAGTCAAGATAGTGAGCATTCCTTAGAGTTCCTGTCATGGCTCA
The DNA here is from genome assembly GCA_004024745.2 of Catagonus wagneri. Classification (NCBI taxonomy): domain Eukaryota; kingdom Metazoa; phylum Chordata; class Mammalia; order Artiodactyla; family Tayassuidae; genus Catagonus; species Catagonus wagneri. Next base: position 375,589 of record PVHT020000180.1, read on the forward strand.
GGGGTAAAGAACCCGACTAGTATCCCTGAGGATGCGGGTTTGATCCCTGGCCTCACTCAGTGGGTTGAGGATCCGGTGTTGCTGTGAGCTGTGGTGTAGGTCGCAGATGTGGCCTGGATCTGGCATTGTTGTGGCTGTGGTGTAGGGAGGCAGCTGTAGTTCCAGTTCAGCCCCTAGCCTGGGAACTTCCATATGCTGCAGGAGTGGCCCTAAAAAGACAGAAAAAAAAAGATAGTGAGCATTCCATCACCCCAAGATATGCCCTTTGTTTTTGGTTCCTCACGCTTCTACCTGCCTCCTCCCCAAATCCCAGCAACCACTGATCTTTTCTGTCAGTATACATTTGTTCACGTTTCCTAGTATTTTATGTAAATGAACATGACTCAGGATGTACTCTTCTTTTTTTGGTCTGACTTATTTCACTCATCATATTTATTTGTTGATTCATCCACGTGTCCTTTTTTTTTTTCTTGTTATGACTGCCCCTGTGGCATATGGAAGTACCCAGGCCAGGGCTTCAATCATAGCTACAGCTGAGGCCTATCCCACAGCCACAGCAAGACCAGATGCAAGTTGCATCTGCAACCTACACCACAGTTGTGGCAATGCCAGATCCTTAACCCACTGACTGAGGTCAGGGATTGAACCCACATCCTCACAGAGACATCACTGGGTCCTTAACGTGCTGAGCCACAGTGGGAACTCCTCTGTGTCCTTTTTATTGCTGAAAAGCATTCCATTCTATGGTGTGAAAGAATATATATATATGGCTCATATAGAAAATATATGTATATATGAACATAAAGATTATCTATATATCTATATATCTATATATATATCTGCCCCTGATTCTTGCTAATGTTTAATCTTTGGCTTAGGTTTCTGACCCAGAGCTCCTAAAACCCTTGTAATTTCCTAGTAGTAGGAGGGTCTGACACATAGCTCCTAAATCCTTTGGAATTTCCTGGATGATAGAAGTGTCTTTTGTTCTTAGTGATTTTTAGTGGGCTCCTGGATGCAGGTGCTGGTCTCTACAAAGACCAAGCCATGAATAGAAGCTTAGAACTTTCAGCCACAGCCTCATCCTCTGGAGAGGGGAGAGGAGCTGGAAATTGAGTTAATAATCAATCATGCCTATATGATGAAGTATCCATAAACAGCCCCAAAGAATGGCATTTGGAGAGCTTCCAGGTTGCTGAATGGAGGTGCTGGGAGGGTAATATGCCCAAAGAAAGCATGGGAGCTGTGTGCCCTAGGTATTTCTTCATCTGGCTATCCATCTGTGTCATTTATTACGTCCTTTAAGACAAACTGGTAAATGTGTTTCCCTGAGTTCTTGTGATCCATTCTAACAAATTCTTGAATTCAAGGAGGGGGTCATGGGAACACTGATTTATAGCTGGTCAGTCAGAATTACTTGGGATAGCCTGGAATTTGCAATTTATATCTGATTTGGGGGCAGTCTTTTGGGACTGAGCCCTTAACTGGTGGGGTTTGCTGCTAACCCTGTAGATAGTGTCCACACCAAATTGAATTGTAGTCAGTAGTGTTTCTTGACTGAATGATTGCACTTATAAACTAATGAATTTTTTTTTTTTTTTTTTTTTTTGTCTTTTGTCCTTTTAGGGCCGCACCCGCGGCATGTGGAGGTTCCCAGGCTAGGGGTCTAATCGGAGCTACGGCTGCTGGCCTATACTTGAGCCACAGCAACGCGGGATCTGAGCTGCATCTGCAACCTACACCACAGCTCACGGCAACGCCCGATCCTTAACCCACTGAGCAGGTCCAGGGATCAAACCTGCAACCTCCTGGTTCCTAGTCGGATTCGTTAACCACTGAGCCATGATGGGAACTCCAACTAATGAATTAATGATCACTTAACTTAGGCTTGACTCAGATCCCCAGTTTTGTTCACATGTAGTTCTGCTTCTGATTCTGTATTCGCGTGGTTGATTTGAGGGACATATGGCAGGACGTCACATTTGTCCCCATTTAACTTCATGTTGTTAGAGCTATCCAGTCTTCCAGCATTTCCAGATCAATTTAGATACGGATTCTGTGCTTTCATGTTTTATTTCTCTCAATATCATGTCATCTGTAGATTTTTCTTGTGTGCCATCAGTATGCTTATCTAAGCATTTAAATGGGATATATTATATTCATATTTACATAAAAATACTCATAAGAGAGTAAAAAGAAGATAGTTTCTTGGGAATTCCTGCCGTGGCGCAGTGGGATTGGCAGTGTATCTGCAGCACCCGGACGCAGGTTCAATTCCCAGCCTGGCACAGTGGGTTAAAGGATCCTGGTGTTGCTGCAGCTGTGGTATAGGTCACAACTGCAGCTCAGACCCTGGCCTGGAAATGCCACATGCTGTGGGGCAGCCAAAAAAAAAAAAAAAAAGGAATGAAAGAAAAGAAAAAATAACTTTCTGAAAGTAGACTTCCTGGGTCAGAGGACATGTATACTTTACATTTTGAGAGAGAATGCTACATGGCCTCCCATCAGTCTGAATTGCCCCGAATGTTGTCTGTGTAGGCCTGGCTCCTGAGACAGGTAGAGCCTTTACGGTTATTTTGAAGCACTAGACCACACACAGTATGCAACTCTGATGTTATCTGTATGGGACCTTCCAGGATTTCTTGAACAGTTTTTCATATAAAATTGTCTAAAATAGAAGGAAAATATTTTGATTAGTTATCTCGCCTTAAATAAATTTTTGGATAGTTGCTGTGTATAATATATTTGCTGTTGGGCTTTATAGTTCTTCAGTCTACCCAAGTAAGCTTACGTTTTCTTCAGTAGATTTCACTGTAGATATTGCATTACATTCTCATTTGGGTATAAATTATGCTCTTGTGGCTGATAATGTTAAGTAGTACAGCAGTTAGGCATTTTTTCTCAATTTAATGGGTCATTCAACTTCGTAGACATTTCTGGTACTTTGGTTGTTATTGTTCATTAGTTTATTGTTATGATTTCCGACACATGTTTCTCCAAGGGATTTTTCTTTTTCTGATTAAATCATAGGAGTAATGGATAGGCTGCAGGTTTTATCTTTTGAATGTATTCCTGTTGTGTATTTATAAAACGGGTACTTTTGGCTTTGTTCCTTTTCTCAACTCATCGTCCATGTTGTGTATGTTGGAAGTTTATTTATTTATTTATTTTGCCTTTTTTAGAGCTGCACCTGTGGCATATGGAAGTTCCCAGGCTAGGGGTCCAATCAGAGCTGTAGCTACAGGCCTACACCACAGCTCACAGAAATGCAGGATACTCATTTGTGACCTACACCACAGCTCACAGCAATGCTGGGTCCTTAACCCATTGAGCGACGCCCAGGGATCAAACCTGCATCCTCATGGATCCCAGTTGGGTTCATTTCTGCTGAGCCACAACAGGAACTCCTAGAAGTTTATTTATTTATTTTTGTGTCACTGTGTAATATTCCATTTTTTAGCAGAGCACAATTTGTTCATCCATTCTCCTGTAGAATACATTGTTCCAGCTTTTGGTTATTATGAATAAGGCTGCTGTGAAAGTTTTATACATGCTGCTTGGTGGACATATGCTCTCTCTTAACATCTGAATATCTGTTATCTCACAAAGTCATCTGCCAGATTTATTTCTTACTTTGTGTACTTTCCCATACTTACCTTTTCCTGAGACGATAATCACTTAAAATTCATTTACGGTAGAAGGCTTTGATTTTGAATCATGAGTATAGCTGTGACAAATAAGAATGAATTGGTATGTAATTGCTGGCGGGCAAGTTAGATAGGGCATATGACCCTTTGCAAAGTGTTCTGCAGCACTGACCCGTCCCTCAAAACTGATATTTGACGCTCTCTGCTACTGCCCCTGCAAAGCCTTTGGCAGAAGACAACTGCTGTTTCCACCTCCGGTGTGCTCCATATTCCTCATCTTTACAGCCCTCCCCTGGCATCATCAGCAGAGTTGTCACCACTGACTCTTCCATTTGGCCCTTTGGTACTGCAGGGCTGCCTTAGTTAAGACCGCTTTCTGCCTTGATTATAATCACCAGTAACTGTCTAATGTATAAAGATTATGGTATACCTGTGAATATCTTTTTAAAATGGACTTCCATGCAATTAATTATGGTTAATAATAGAAATTAGTTTTTGTTAGTCAATTAATATGCTACAATTTGGAAACTTGCCAGTGGATAAAAAATTTTTATCCATTCACAGTTGTTCTAACATGTGATATTTGGAGACACTTGAATGGTAACATCATAGAAATATTAGTAAATAGCTTTTCTTTTAGTAGCACTTGGTTAAGCACACAGTTATTTAGTATAATTTTTGAATTAAAATAATTTCCTATTTGATAACCCTACGAGACAATTAAGATATAGTTTAGTAGTTCATTCTTCTCCCCCTCAAACTGTGGAAAAAATTTCCAAGTACATTTATATATGAATTCAGTTTTACTTCCTCTTTGTTAAAAAAGTACTTTTCTCCTTGTGCTTAAAATGTGAAACTGGAGTTCCTGCTGTGGTGCAACAGGATAGGCGGTGTTCCTGCAGGGCTGGGATGCGGGCTCCATCCCTGGCCAGCACAGTAGGTTCGATCCAGTGTTGCCACAGCTGTGGCACAGGTTACAACTGCAGCTCGGCTCTGAACCCTGGCCCAAGAGCTCCATATGCCTAGGGGCAGCCAAACGAACAAACAAAAAAACATTTTCCCCTTTTTTTCCCCTTCTCGTCTCAGAAATCCACTGTGGGTAATGTTTTTGCTGATACGCAGCTGTATCGGCTATGACTCCTAAGTGTCATGTTGGATTCCACAGATGTGTTGAACTTTCCAGGGGAAAACTTTTCAGACTCACTTTCTTACATTTGCTTATCAGTATTTGTGAATATCTTATGAAAATCACTGGCCTTTAAGTTTTAAATTGTTGGTACTGAAAAAACAAATTTGCCAAAATTATTGCATATGTAGCTCAAAAAAAATCTTTGTGTATTTTCTTCAGACATTGTTGCTATTTATCTCTGAATTTCTGCATGATTGATTTGTACATAGTTCTCTGTTTTTTCTATTTACATGTATTTACATGTGTTTGTACACACATTTGTGTTGTTCTTAACATACATGTTTTTAAAAACTGATACATATACCTAACCAGACTTTTCCAAACTATGTTCCATGAAGTATATTTATCTGAGATGCTGTGGTACAAAAAAAGTTATCAAATAAGTTCCCTACATCCCTCTTTGAGAGATTCACAGTGCTCATTAGCATGTTAAAGTTTCTGGTGTCATGCAATAAAGAAGTCTACTTGTTGGAGTTCCCGTTGTGGCTCAGAGGGTTAAGAACCTGACATAGTATCCATGAGAATGGAGGTTCAATTCATGACCTCGCTCAGTGGGTTAAGGATCTGGCGCTGCCATGAGCTGCTGCTGTAGGTCACGGATGCAGCTTGGATCCCTAGTGCCGTGGCCGTGCCGTAGGCCGGCAGCTGTGGCATCAATTTGACACCTAGCCCTGGTAACTTCCGTATGCTGCAGGTTCGGCCCTAAAAAGAAGAAAAAAATTCTGTTTGTTTATCTCAGCATCTTCTAGAGATATTTGAGTGTGTGGCATCTCATAACCCGCAGGGGTGTTCTGGGAACACTGATTTGGGTTTTTCTTGGTGGTGTTTGAACACATTATATAAAATTGATGAAAAGTGGTTCCATTTTCAAGAAATTAAAGCGTTTAGCTGAATTGTACTTGGGTAATATTATCTGGTAGACATTATGTTTTAAAATGTAGCAATGATTTTTTTTTTTGGTGTTATTTCTTTTAAGACATTTGATGGCCTTGCTGTAAGATTACTGTGAAAATGCTGCTCTTTTGTTGGAAAAAGATTTTTGTTGTTGTTATTGTCATTAGTTTCTCAATTGTCTTTCTTCTCTAAGAATTCGCTTTTATCTTTAAAAAACATGTTTACTGTTTCAGATAGCGTGACACAGGAAAGGAGGCCTCCCAAACTTGCCTTTATGCCAAGAGGTGTTGGGGACAAAGGTTCATCCAGCCATAATAAACCAAAGGCTACAGGTATGGATTAATAAAACACGGTTCTTAAGTTATTTACATTGTTTTTGATTTGCCTTGCCGTAGCATTGAACAGAATATTAAAATGTATTATTCCTTAATGTGTATGTAGACTTCCTTCTTTCAAACATTTTTAATAATTCACTAAACAGTGTCTGTAGATGGTGTTGCTGAAGCCGAGTTACCAACCTTTTTAAATTGATGAGAAGTTTCCTGTGAGGCCTTGTGTCTTTTTCTGGTCCACATATGCCAGTTTTTTGGAATTCTCTACTTGTAACACTTGTATGTAGAGTTCAGAGTTTCACTGTACAGAATAATCATGTCCAGACAATATTATATAGGATAAGGTATACCAGAGATTCTGTGGATTTTGCTAACAGAAGTGGCATAAATTAAATTCCAAACTGCTAAGCAAAATTTTTGTCTTTCTTCCAGAAACTCCCTCACAACCCATGTGGAGTTCTTCGTTCTTTTTTGGTTAGCTTCCATATATTTCAGAGACTTTTAGCGTGGTAGTTATACAAGCTAAAGAGCTCATTTAAAAAGCTGAAACGACTTTTCTTAACTCAGATGTAGGTTAGGCGAAGTATATTTTCTCCTCAGTTGTCTAGTGAACAAAACTTTCTCACCTCATTTAAAAGAAAGTTGTACTTTAAGAAATATTTTACATGACATTGGGCCCTGGGAGACAGAATGGAATAAAATACATAGGTAATAGTATTGTTAACCTTTAGCTCTAGATAGGATAGCTTAAACTTGTTACTCCCACTTAAATATAAATAACCTAAACATTTTCTTAAGACATATTACTTCCGTTGTAGCAGATCTTAGTTATAGGTATGAAGTATGGAATTATCTGCTTTCAATTGAAAATGAAATCAGACTTTGTATGTGTTCTAGAGACCCCACTGTTCTCAGCTATAGCGTGTCCCCTTAGTCCTGAGGCAGGGGGATGTCTTGACTTGTCTGTGACATAGCTGCACTGGCATTTTCTTACATTTACTGTCTAATGCATAAGAAAGAGACATGGAGAAATTCAGCAAGGAATTTGTTGACTAACAATTCCAAAATGTTTAAATCTTTTCTTTTCATTTATAAAGTTTTATTGAAGTATGATTGATTTTGTGTTTTGCCATTTCCTGCTGTAGAGCAGAGTGACCCAGTCCTACATAGATATGCATTCCCTTTCTTACATTATCTTCCATCATGTTCTCTCCCAAGAGGCAGGATAAACTTTAAATCTTTTAAACTTGATTTCTGCATCGATTTATATAGATTTAAAGATTTCCTTATTTTGAGGGCAGCTGTTTTAAAATAATAGGTTAAATTTGTGAACTAACAGGTTCATCAAATGAAATTAGGTAGCGGTGATTGTGAGCATTTGGCAATGAGCTGTGGTACATGAAATGATTTTTTAAAGCAGTTTTTTTTTTTTTAAGAGCAGGCTTTTCTTTGAACTTAACTCCTGTTTTCTTCTTATATTGTCTCTTTTTATTTTTATTTATTTATTTATTTTGTCTTTTTGCCTTTATGTAGAGCCGCACCCGCGGCACATGGAGGTTCCCAGGCTAGGGGTCTAACAGGAGCTGTAGCTGCCGGCCTTCGCCACAGCTGCAGCAACGCGGGATCCGAGCCGCGTCTGCGACCTACACCACAGCTCACGGCAACACCGGCTCTTTAACCCACTGAGCAAGGCCAGGGATCGAACCCACAACCTCATGGTTCTTAGTCGGATTCGTTAACCACTGAGCCACGAAGGGAACTCCTTATATTGTCTCTTGAAGAATGCTTTTTACATCGTGAAAATGGTTACCGAATATTTAAAAGTTGAAGGCACTAATAAAATTTTCTTGTGTTTGTATACATCTGTTCATTATGCAAATAATTCTTAGCACTGTATGCATATTAATTTATCCTATTGAAAAACTTTCACACCGTATTGACTTTATTTTTAAAAGGAACTTTTCTTGTTCCATAGGATCTACCTCAGACCCTGGAAATAGAAACAGATCTGAATTATTTTATACTTTAAATGGGTCTTCTGTTGATTCACAACCACAATCCAAATCAAAAAATTCATGGTACATTGATGAAGGTAATCTATAATTTTAGTGTTCTTTATAATGCTTCCCTTCTTTTAACTCACCAGAGGAGAAAAATGGCTTTTTTAACCAGTGTATGTAGTTTTTGGAAACAGAATGAGTAGCCCATCCTTTATTAATATTGCTGAATGAAAGTATTATACACAGTTTTAACTGCTCTGCTTTTAAGGTTAATGTAACATTTCGAAAATGTATTAGCAGCTTGTTCTCTGCACTTCACTGAAACAGTTTAGGGCAAAAGATCTCTAGACTCAGTTGAATCATTTGAAGACTTTACCATCTTGATATCTTTAAACATTCCTTTTTTGGGGATTGCTTTTTTTAGGGCCACACCTACAATGTATGGAAGTTCCTAGGCTAGGGGTCAAATTGGAGCTGCAGCTGCCAGCCTACACCACAGCCGCGGCAACACCACCCACAGCAACACCAGATCTGAGCCACATCTATGACCTACGCTGGCAGCTCCCGGCAATGCCAGATCCTTAAACCACTGAGCGAGGCCAGGGATCGAACTGCATCCTCATGGATACTAGTTGGGTTCATTACCCTCTGAGCCACAACGGGAACATCTAAACATTTATTTTTAAGAACTCTGCCTTCCCTTGGTTCTGGGACATTGTTTTCTTCTGGTTTATTCTTTTTATTGTTGTTCATCCATGCAACAAATATCTATTGCGTATGTACTATGTGCCAGAACCACATGAAGAACTGCAATCTTGATGAGTGTAATGAAGGCACACGGTGCTGTGAGAGTCTGTTAAGGGATACTTTATACCTAAGGGACTTGGGGATATTTCTAGAAGGAAGTGACATGAGCTTAGATTTACCTGAGGAGTGATAGATAACAAATTGAAATGGGATAGAAAAACCTTTTAGGCAGAAAGAATAGCGCATACAAAGGCCTCGCGATAAAATGGAGCTGGCGTTAGCCAAGGACTGAAAAGAGACAGAGTAGCCAGAACAGAGAAAGAGAGAGAGAATATTTTATGAGATGAGAATGGAATGGCCATGGGCCAGGGCGTGTGGAGCCTGGTGTGCCCTACTAAAAACAAGTGGGGAAGTTCCTTGGTAGCTCCGTGGGTTAGGGATCTGGTGTTGTCACTGCAGTAGCTTGGGTCACTTCTTTGGCGCAGGTTGGATCCCTGGCCTGGGAACTTCTGCATGCTGTGGCTGTGCCCCCCCCCCCCCGAAAAAGGAAGTGGGAAGCCACTGAAAGATTTTTTTTCAGCAAGTTGTTTGCCAGGTTTGCCCACTGCAGGTGCACAGTGGATTGAAGCAGGGGCTGTGGCAGGCTGCTGATGGGTTCAACCGTAGGTTATGGTAGCTGGGGCTGGACTTGTTGGGGAAGAGATGGGGAGACGTGCATGGCTATGAGCTATTTCATATGTGAATTGACAGTATTTCTAGATAGACTGAAAGTGAGACGCAAGGATGAAAGAGATGCGAGTGATGATGTTAGTTTTCTGGCTTGCCTCCCTTCTTAGGTGATTGTGAAGGAAGATAATGGGTTTGCTTTGAATATACTGAGTTTGAGGGGCATTTTGAAATTCCTAGAGGTGATTTGTCAAGTGAGCAGTTGTATTTATAGATCTGGAGCTTTGAAGAGAGGTTAAGAGCTGGAGAAATGTGTAGGTTGCCTTCACATATGTGGTGATTAAACTCCTGTGAATAATATGACCTACGGAGAAAGTGGGGGTGGAGGGGTGGGTTAAAGCTGAGCTTTGAGGAACATAGTGGCTGGGAGGAGGGGAAGTCTTCAAAGGAGTCAGACAAAAAGTAGCCAGGGGGAGGGACATGGGAAAAACCAAGAGGTTGTTGGGTCAAGAAGCCAAGGAACTAATGGGACCCCAGTGTTGAATACTTCTGAGAAGGCAAATAAGGTAAAGACCACACAAATACTCATTGAATTTAGCCAGTGGACGTCGTCGATGGCCTTAGTGAGTTATCATTTTGTGGGTGAGGGAATGGAGACGTGAGTCCAGTTGCCTAAAACGTTAAGTTTAGGCTTCATCCTGGACATCCCCCCTCTCTCTCATTAGTCACATCCAGATGTCACCAAGTCCTCTGGATTTCCTCCCCTTTAATGTCACTAAAATCCTTCCCCTTTTCTTCATCTCTGAAACATGGCCTTAGTTCAGATCCTTTCCTTTGTTTTTTGCCCTCTGGATTAATATAGTGACCTAACCGGTCCCAAATGACCTAAATGGAACATACAAAGTAAATGAAATGTGTCTGGAGTAGGTTTCCATCCTCAAATGAGAAAATAAAAATAATTTAGTAGTGAAAGAACATTGTTTCTGTAATTGTTTTACTTACATAGAAGTTATTCTCTATAACATTGATTCACTTATTCGATTAAAAAAAAAAAACAAATACCGAGTATTTTCTTGTGTTAGTGGCTATACCAAATGTTATGGATCCAACGATGCAGAAGACTATCAAAGCTCCCATTCGTAGGGCGCTTATATTCTGGTTGGTATGATAGACAGTAAATGGATGGATAGACAAGGTCATAATCAGCTGTGACATGTGCAGTGAAGGAAATGAACGGGTGACAGCGGCTGGGAGGGAGCAGGCTACCGTCAGGTGGTTTGTAAGAGACTCTTTGAGCAAATGACATTTGCATTGAGATCTGGATGGCATGAACCAACCTGCCAGAGAAAGAGCTCGAGAAAAGCTTTCAAGGCAGAGGAAATAGTAAAGGCAAAGGCCCTGAGGGGAGAAAGTATATTTGGGGAACAAGAAGTCAGCCAGTGGTGACGGCAGAGTAAGCCAAGAAAAGAGGTGTGTGAAGTGCATTTGGAGAGGTGGATAGGAGCTAGATAATCTAGGACCTTGTAAGTGTTGGTAAGAAATTTAATATTTATAGTAAGGATCCTGGAAAGCCATTGAATGTTTTAAACAGGGGAATGATACAAGATTGTTTTTAAAAGATCTCACTAGTTGTTGTACCGTAAGCCGATTGGAGCGGAGCAAGAAGAGGAACAGGGAGACCAGGTCAGAGACCGGTTGCAGGTGAAAGATGGTGGTAGCTTTGACTGGGGAGATGATGGCAGAGGTGGAGAGAGGTGGACAAACCTGAGGTATATTCTCCTCCAAGAGAGAAACAACAGAACTTGCTTTATGGAATTGAGTGCTGGGCTGGGGGTGGGTGTTGAGGTGTTGAGAAAGATAATAACTTTGAAAAGTCTTAGAGTAAATGTCGTTACTAAAGAATGTTAAAATGGATAAATTCCAAAGTACAGTGAACACCCATGGAGTCACTCTCACTTTAAGAAAAAGAACGTTGGAGTTCCCATTGTGGCTTAGCAAAAATGAATCATGGGGTTGTGGGTTCAATCCCTGGTCTTGCTCAGTGGGTTAAGGATCCGGCGTTGCCATGAGCTGTGGCTCAGATCTGGCATTGCTGTGGCTGTAGTGTAGGCTGGCAGCTGCAGCTCCAATTCAACCCCTAGCCTGGGAACCTCCATATGCCACAGGTGTGGCCCTAAAAAGACAAAAAAAAAAAAAAAAAGGAAAAGAACATTATCATTCCCTTTGAAATCCCCTGGTGCCTCTTCCTAGTGTCATCCTCTTCACTGTCCTCTGAGCTACTGTCATCTTTAATTTTGTGTTTATCATTCTCTGGGTTTTCATTATAGCTTTACAAGTTTGTGTATCTAAACAGCAGACTGTTAGCTGCTGTTAGGTTTTGAGCTTCATATATAAGGAGTCAGACTGTGCATATTGTGTAATTTCCTTCCTCAATATTATGTTCCTAAGATTCATCAGTGGTAGTATATTTATTTGCTTTTTTCTTGCTTTTATTAACAGCTCTGTCATTAACATTCTTACCCATGTGTAGGGTTTATAACCAGGAGCGAAATTACTAGATATGCATTGGATAGGCACATCTTTCCTAAATAAATGCCAAACTTTCTCAGAGTAGTTATTCCAATTTACACCCCCATCAACTGTGTGAGGGTATCATTTTCTCCTCATCGTCACCAACAGTTAATGTTCTGAGACCTTTAACTTTTGAAATTGTATCTCATGTTGGTTTTTACTTTATTTTATGTATTTACTAGTGAGTGCAAGGATCTTTTCATTGATTTGTTGATGATTCGGGTTTCTTTTTCTGTGAGTTGCCTTTTTAAGTCTTTTGTTCATTTCATTTTCCTGTCCTTTAAAAAGAGTTAACTTACAGGTCTTTTTCAAATTCTAATCCTTTGTCAGAAATAAGGATTTCAAGTATTTTCTCCTTGTTTGTGGCTCATATTTTCACTCTTGTGATGATGCCTTTTAATGAGCAAGCAGCTCTTAATTTTAATGTGGTCATACCAGCAGTCTTTTTCCTTTATGGTTTGTGTCCTCACATTTAAGATATTTCTCTTCACCCTAAAGTCATAAAGAACATTCTTCAGTATTGTCTTCCAAAACTTACAGTTTTGCCTTTGACATCTGTCCTTAAGCCACCTGGAAATTGTTTTTGTGTATGGTAGCCACAGCCACACCAGGTCCGAGCTGCATCTGCAACCTACTGTATAGCTTGTGGCAGTGCCAGATCCTTAACCCATCTAGTGAGGCCAGGGATTGAACCTGCATCCTCACAGAGACAATGTTGGGCTCTTAACCCACAGGCCACAACAGGAACTCCCTCTGTTGTTTTTCTAACTTCCAAGTTGTATATTTTGTTTTTGTTTAAGATTTTTTTTTGTTATAGTTGATATTCAATGTTCTGTCAATTTCTGCTGTACAGCAAAGCATATATATATACATTCTTATCCTCCATCGTGTTCCATCATAAGTGACAAGATATAGTTCCCTGTGCTATACAGCAGGATCCAAATTGTATGTTGAGTTCATTAATAATGCCTTTCTTTCTTTCTTCCTTCCTTCCTTTCTTTCTCTTTCTAAAATAACCTATTAAGTCTATACATTTCCTTTATAAGTATTACTTTAGTTATGTTCCACAAGTATTCATTTTTTGCTTTCCTTTTTCCTTTATTTAAAAAATTTACATTATCATTTCTTCTTTGATTCATCTTTCTTACATATTTTGGTATCTTTTTGTAGTAATTCAGTTGTATTTTGGACAAAGACTATAACCTATACAATTCCAATCAATAACAATATTTTTGGTTTGAACAATCGGGTGCTATTAACTGAGGCAGAAAAATTTGGAAGTGGGGAGGAGAATCAAGAACACTGGAGATAGTAAGTTTGTGATGTTTATGAAAATCACACTAGAAGAAGTTAGCTGGATAGTTTGACTAGGTGTTTTATTAATTTTTAGAGATGTAGGGCATATTTAATATTCTTGAATACATTTCTCTAATTAAGAACACTTTTTTATAGTTGCCGAAGACCCTGCAAAATCGCTTACGGAGCTCTCTCCGGACTTTGGACATGCTTCACCACCACTGCAGCCTCCTTCCATGAACTCACTTTCCAGCGAGAACAGATTTCACTCTTTACCGTTTAGTCTGACAAAGATGCCCAATACCAACGGAAGTATTGGCCACAGCCCGCTCTCTCTGTCGGTTCAGTCTGTGGTGGGCGAGCTAAACAATGCACCGGTGCAGGAGAGCCCACCCCTGGCCTCATCTTCTGGTAACTCACATGGCCTGGAAGTGGGCTCACTGGCTGAGGTTAAAGAGAATCCTCCTTTCTATGGGGTAATCCGTTGGATTGGTCAGCCTCCAGGACTCAATGAAGTGCTAGCTGGATTGGAACTGGTAATTCAATTTGGCCTAAAAATTGCATTTCTTTTCTAGTTGAAGTTTGGTACAGATTTTTCCCTATTATATGCTTTTTGGTGAAATCTTTTATTTTTCAAAAAAATCCATCACTAGAGAATTTATTTTTATTTTTTTGTTTTTATTTTTTTTGTTCTTTAGGGCCACACTCATGGCATATGGAGATTCCCAGGCTAGGGGTCAAATCTGAGCTATAGCTGCCAGCCTACGCCACAACCACAGCCATGCCAGATCTGAGCCACATCTGCAACCTACACCACAGTTCATGGCAACCTTGATCCTTAACCCACTGATCGAGTCCAGGGCTCGAACCCACAACCTCATGGTTCTTAATTGGATTTGTTTCTGCTGCACCATGACAGGAACTCCCGAGAAAAATTTTATTGCAATATCACCTTACTTCCTTTGTCACTCATTAAGCACGTGATCAACAATTTTAGTTGATCTGTGTTTAAGGAATGAAAATAGATTTTTAGGTTAATACGTTTAGGTTCATTATATTCAACAGAATACAGTAAGAAAAGCAAACTGTTATCATTTGGTTTTTGTCCTCAGCCTCCCTCCCACAATCAGTTTAAATATTTATTTAGATCATTGGCTTTAAGAAGAATCACCATTTTTAGTGACCTTTTGAGATCTTTGGGAGAGGGAAAGATTTCCTCTTTGGAGATTAGAAAATATTGTTTGACATTTTATAGTCAGGAGGGAGAATTTATGCACATTTATTTAAATATATATATATATATATATATACACACACACACACACACACACACACATATATATATGTATATATATATATATATATATATAATGTATTATGTTTATATTGTGTTATTGCTGGTTTGCAGGCTAGTTTTTCATTTGGGGTTGTTACAATGGTCCCTTCTTCCCCTTGTCTCCCTAGCTAGTTTTCGTGCTTTTGGAAATGATTCAGGGAAGTCAGTTAACCAGAGAAGGTTTAAGCAGATATTGTGAGGAGAAATATATTGAGAATTTTATGCTGGAATAAGGAATTACTTTATCAGATCGTTAGCTGTGGGCTGAAACACTGATTAGTCAACCCCTTTTCCCTCATGGAGTTCTCAATACAGGTGTGACGAGGGAATTCTGGAAAGAGTAGACTTGAAACAAGTCTTAGCTCTTTGTTTACTGTCTTTGCGAGATGCGGAATAATGCCCCGTGCAAGCTGTTTCTCTTTTTCTTTTGTCTCTTCAGGAAGACGAGTGTGCGGGCTGCACGGACGGGACCTTCAGGGGCACTCGCTATTTTACCTGTGCCCTGAAGAAGGCGCTGTTTGTTAAACTGAAGAGCTGCAGGCCTGACTCTAGGTTTGCATCTTTGCAGCCAGTTTCCAATCAGATCGAACGCTGTAACTCTTTAGGTATTTGTGTGCTTCTCATTTGTTTACCAGTCTGGAATGACTCTAGTTCTGATCTCACTTTGCAGTAGGTGGCAGTGACAGTGTTTATATTCTTCCGTGCTAGTCTTCATCAAGCTTTTCCATCAGAAAAAAAATTGTTACTTGGTGTCTGAAAAAGTTATATACAGTTATCTTAAAAGCAGATATTTTTTTAAAAAGTGGTAGTCAGGAAACCATGTTTGGGATTTACAGAGTGGAAAATAGTGGGATTTAATTCCCCCCCCCCCCCCCCGTTGCTTACAGACATTTTACTTTTCAACAACCCTGGAGGTAGAAATTGAAATGGCCTTCTTTTTGGCCCTGGCTTTCCTCTCACTGTTTTGTCAAGTACATCAGTAAGTATATCTTATTGAGAAGCCAGTAGAACATCAATAAGTATATCTCATTAAGAAGAAGTAGTTTTAATTGCTTGATGAAGGACAGATGTCCCCATTACTTTTTTCTTTTTTTAGGGCTACACCCGTGGCATATGGAAGTTCCCAGGCTGGGGGTCAAATCAAAGCTGCAGCTGCCAGCCTACGCCACCGCCACAGCAATGCCAGATCCAAGCTGGGTCAGTGATCTACACCACAGCTCACTGCAACGCTGGATCCTTAACCCACTGAGCAAGGCCAGGGATCAAACCTGCGTCCTCAAGGATACTAGTCGGATTTGTTTCCGCTGCGCCACATGGGAACTTCCCCCACCTCTTGTACTAGGTGGCAGTCTCCTAATGCTCTCCCTTTCCTGTTGGGCTAATCATGGTGAAGCACCTTGAGGGTTAAGCAGGTATAAACAGGAAATACATCTTTATGAAAAACATTTTTTTCTTACAGTTGAATAGTGCTTTGGAATTTGTTCCCTGAATATTTTATTTGCCTGAAGATGTCTCATTTTCAAGTTGGAAAAGAAAACAACCAAGTATTTTACTTGGCAGGTGCTTTTCTGCATTACTTGATACTCTAAAGTGTTTTTGCAGTTGTGGAGGAAGTAAGGTTGAAAATGAACAGTAGCATTTTTTATAAGCCAAGCTGAATAACAATTAACCAAAACCTACCTTTAACTTAGTTTTAAGCTGGGTAATAAATTGTGCATCAAACTACCAGACACGGCGATAGACCATGATAGAAGATAATACAAGAAAGGGAATGTATGTATGTATGTATGACTGGGTCACTTTGCTGTACAGCAGAAATTGGTACAACATTGTAAATCAGTTAGACTCTAATAAAATTTTTTTAAAAATACAAAGGATATTTTTAAGTAAACAGATATGAATGGGAATACATACTATAATAACTTAAAAGAATTTTCATTTTCATTTTCATCTTTGCAGCATTTGGAGGCTACTTAAGTGAAGTAGTAGAAGAAAATACTCCACCAAAAATGGAAAAAGAAGGTTTAGAGATAATGATTGGAAAGAAGAAAGGTATCCAGGGTCATTACAATTCTTGTTACTTAGACTCAACCTTATTCTGGTAAGTATATTTTTATTCTACTTTACTCTACTCTACTCTACGCTACTCTACTCCACTCCACTCCACTCCACTTTACTCCACTTCACTCCACTCTACTCCACTCTACTCCACTTCACTCCACTTCACTCCACTTTATTCCACTTTAGTCCACTTCACTCCACTCTACTCCACTTCACTCCACTTTACTCTACTTTAGTCCACTTCACTCCACTCTACTCCAGACTACTCCACGTCACTCCACTTTACTCCATTCTACTCCACTTTGCTCTACTTTACCCTACTCTATTCTATTTTACTTTGCTGTGCTTTGCTCTACTTTGCTCAACTCTACTCCACTTTACTCTACTCTAGCCCACTTTATTCCACTTCACTCCGCTCCACTTTACTCCACTCTACTCCACTTCACTCCACTTTACTCCACTCCACTCCACTTTACTCCAGTCCACTCCACTCCTCTCCACTTTACTCCACTCCACTCCACTCCACTTCATTCCACTTTGCTCCACTCCACTCCACTCCACTTCACTCCACTTTACTCCACTTCACTCTACTTTACTCTACTCTACTCTACTTTACTCTGCTTTGCTCTACTTTGCTCAAGTCTACTCCACTCCACTCTACTTTACTCCACTTCACTCTGCTTCACTCCACTTTACTCTACCCTACTCCACTTCACTCCACTCTACTCTACTTTACTGTACGCTACTCTATTCTACTCTGCTTCACTCCACTTTCTACTCTACTCCACTTCACTCCACTCTACTCTACTTTACTTTACTCTGCTCTACTTTACTCCGCCTCACTCCACTTTACTCTACTTCACTCCACTTTACTCCACTCTACTACACTTTACTCTACTCTACTTTACTCTGCTTTACTCTGCTTCACTCCACTTTACTCTGCTTCACTCCACTTTACTCTATTTAGTCTACTTACTCTACTTCACTCCACTTTACTTCACTCCACTTTACTCCACTCTACTCCACTTCACTCCACTTTACTCCACTTTACTCTACTCTACTCCACTTTACTCTACTCTACTCTACTCCACTCTACTCTACTCTACTCCACTTTACTCTACTCTACTTTACTTTACTTTTTAGGGCTGCCCCCGTGGCATATGGGGGTTCCCAGGCTAGGAGTCCAAACAGAGCTGTAGCTGCCAGCCTATGCCACAGCAACACCAGATCCTTAACCCACTGAGTGAGGCCAAGAATCGAATCCACACCCTCATGGTTCCTAGTCAAATTCGTTTCCGCTGAGCCACGACTGGAGCTCCTATTCTGGTAAGTTTAAAATTAATGCAGTAGGGGAGTTCCCGTCGTGGCTTAGTGGTTAACGAACCTGACTAGCAACTATGGAGGAGACGCGGGTTCAATCCCTGACCTCTCCCAGTGGGTTGGGGATCTGGCGTTACTGTGAGCTGTTATGTAGGTCGCAGATGCGGCTCGGATCCCGTGTTTCTGTGTCTGTGGCGTAGGCCGGTGGCTACAGCTCCAATTAGACTCCTATGCTGCGGGTGTGGCCCTGAAAATACAGAAAGACCACACAAAAAAAATTAATTCAGTAGGAATATAGTGCCATGGGGGCAGGTGTGTGTGTGTGTGTGTCTGTGAGAGAGACAGAGAGAAAGAAACTTCTAATTGCAGTTTCTCTAGGATCTGCGTTCAGGAAAGACAGGGAGACTTACATTTCACTATACACTCCTTGAAACCACTAAATGTTGTCTCATTTGCCTGTATCCAGAAAGTTAATATAAAAAGTAATGCAATGAATGATGAATAAGAGATGGCTGAGTGTTACAGGTGGACAGATATCCTGAGGGTATGAGGGGAATCATAGGAGTGAAAAGAGTAAGTATGGGATCTTCGTGCACATGTGAAATAACAGGACTTGCCATAAACCATTGCCTGGTTTGTTTTACTAGGAGGCACAATCATAAAACTGCCTTAAAGGATTATTAATTAGAAGCACAGTTGCCCTCGTATATGTAGTTTATTCCGAAGTAGAACAACTGAACATGGCAAGAATTTTTATGCTCTGAAAACTGAACCAACTACACTGCCAGTTAAATTGAGTGTAACCAGCTAGCTCTGTACAGCCATGTCCTAAGAATTAGGAAGTTAATGGGATGTTAAAATTTTAAAGGCAGAAAAAGGTGGCGAGCCATTTTGAGGACAGAATATTTTCTAACATCTCTCAGATGTGTTGACAAAAAAAAAAAAAAGCCAGAATTAATAGAACTGTCCTCAGGTTTTCTGATAAAAAGTCTGTATTAGCCAAATTTTCTTTTTCTTTGATCATAGGTTACCATGATTAGTCACTCACAAGTGATTTTGACATTTGAAGAAATTTAGATATCTGCAGAGGGGCATGGGGAGAGAGAAATAGGATATCTAGAGCGGGTTACATCTTGGCTGTAAGTTTGCCTTGGGAAGCTAGTTTCCAAACTTCCTTCGCTGTTGTCTGTCTGTAGTTTGATTCAGATTTGTGGGCCCTCTTTCAGCTTTTGCAAAGTGTCACCAAATACCGAAGGCATGTTTTCATCCTTCAACATTGTCAATCTATAGTTTGCCTTCTTGATATCAGTATTCTCCTTAACTTAAAGGAACTCTAGGTTGTGATGCTTGAACCATGGGAACCTTGGCAGGGGTTTTGGTTTCCTGCATTAACGAAAAACACTAATGTATATTATTTGTTCTCCAGAGTTTGTGGTTTTTCTCTTCATATTCTTTTAGAATGTGTTTCTCAGAAACAAGTACATTTATAGCATAAGAAAAATGTTCTTTTTATTTTGCAGCTTGTTTGCTTTTAGTTCCGTTCTGGATACTGTGTTACTTAGACCCAAAGAAAAGAATGATGTAGAATATTATAGTGAAACTCAAGAGCTACTGAGGACAGAAATTGTTAATCCTCTGAGAATGTAAGTAGAAGATACATGGTTATTTTTGTCCTTAGATGGTGTCCTATTTTTTGGTAGAGTAATTAATTTATACCCTGATTTTATTTAATAAGAAATGAGAGAGATTTGGTTCTCTTGAACTAATTAATATTATTACTTTTTTCCTTTACTTTTTAGGGCTGCCCCTGAGGCACATGGAAGTTCCCAGGCTGGGGATTCCAATCTGAGCTACAGATGCCGGCCTACACCACAGCTACAGCAACTCAGGATCTGAGTGCATCTGCGACCCACGCCACAGCTCATGGCCACGCCAGATTCTTAACCCACTGAGCAAGGCCAGGGATCGAACCTGACCTCATGGTTTCCAGTCGGATTTGTTTCTGCTGTGCCACAGTGGGAACTCCTAGTACTATTATTTTTAACCTTTGATCTTTGTACTGCCTTTACTTCTTTAATATCTTAAATCTGGCCAAGATGTAGCACATAATCTATGCTGTGAAATGATTAAAGCATATCTGTAGGTTACACTACAGTTTAGCAATTGCAGTAGGTTTAGCAAAACTGATAAAAGGTACTTAGGATTCTTTTTTGACACTACCCCTAACAGGCATTATGCTTATTAGTTTAACCAGTATAATATGGGTTCTGAAACTTAATTTTAGCTGAATGAATAGGAGCAAGGGAATTTTTTTTTTTATGGAATAGCTAGTATATAATATTTTTGTATTAGAAACAGATGAGATGTATTTTATTAACACATTTCTTGATTAAAGAAATATATTTCTCAACCTCCCTCCTGCTCACTTAAAAAGGTGATGTTTCTGGTCATTTCCTACTTTAAGAATTATAAAAATGTCTTTCTTTGGCCACAGGAAGTAATCTGTCTTGGTACAAGCACAAAACATATAGTAAGGACTTTTGATAAATGGTAGGAGGAATGCATGATAATGTCACATTGTAAAATTTAAACTATGAAGAGTCAGCTCTCAGAACTAATCTGTTCTTTTAGGACTAGAGAGAGAAAACTATGTATTTTAAAGTTCATATTAAGATAAATTTTCATTTTGCGACATACTTTTCTTATTTAACAATTAAAATTTAAAAGTTTGATATAAGATTTTGAGCCCAAAATGTGGAATACTCTAATATATGATGAGCATTCAGAATGACAACAAGAAAGTATATTATAGGTGAATGAATTTCCCCCTTGTATCTTTTGTTTTCAGTAAGTTTGTAATGATGAAAATAACTGTAGTTTTTATCCCCTGAAGATAATTATGAGTATAGATTTTTACATCAATTATTTTGTATTATATTTGTATAAATGCAAATTTTAAGCATATTCTCTGTTATTACCCCCAAGTGATTGCTACCAGAATAAGACAGATCACATCTAAAAGGCTAAGGCATGTTAACAGTTTCTTCTTTCTTTCCAAACATCATTAAGTCCACTAATAAACATCCTTTGAATACTATTGTGTAACTGGCTAAGAATCATGGTTAGTCATACTTTGTCACCCCGTCCACAGCAAGGAGCCTGTCAGATGCCCTGTTGTGATCAGGGTTTCCTGTGTCTGCAGCAGTTGTGTCTGGTTGAGAGCTGCCTGGTCTTACTTAATACGGAAACCTCTGCTTTCCCCATTTCAAGCATCTCACAGGCAGAGACCCTGTTTTTTCACCTTATTCATTATTGTCTTGCAGTGACTGTGAAAGTGTAGATTACTGTTAACGGTAGATGCTCAATATGCGTTAGCTGTAAAGAGCTAATGAATGAGTGAACTGTCAATATGAAAAATGGGTGTAAGATTAGCTGGTCCTGACATGCCCTTATTAAACCCATGGTGGCCTCTAAGGTGTCTTCTGAAGACATTTTCAGAATTCGAATTTTGTCAAGGATTGACACTAAGCATATCGGATGTATCCTGTGTTCATACAAAGATGACAGAAAATGTCATAATTATGATTGGTTTGATTGCAAATTTTAGAATTTTGATTTCTTATCACTGCCCTTTTCCTGCCCCTTTGGTGTCTGTTTCATCCTTCAGTCTTTAAATGGAGTTTCTCTCAATATTGTCTATTGTTTTATAAAGTAAATGTTTTAATTCCTTAGGCAAAGAGTATTAAAAGACCAGTCATCATAAACGTAAAATATCTTTTCTTGTACTGGTACATAATAGTTATTTTCAGGATATAATGGCATCTGGGATATTTCTGATTCTGGATTAAAAATTTTTCAAACCTGTAGAAGAAGCTTATAATTGCATTTTTCAAAATAATTGTCAAACATTGATTTATGACATACTGGAGTTATATAACATATATGTCAGTATTAATTGTTTTTTACTAACATAGATATGGATATGTCTGTGCAACAAAGATAATGAAACTGAGGAAAATACTTGAAAAAGTTGAGGCTGCATCAGGATTTACCTCTGAAGAAAAAGGTGACTGGTTTAATTTATCAGATATGCATGAAAATAACTTGAAAGCATAAACGCTAAGTTATTGGCTGGAATCTTATGTCTGTGTAGTTTTGGGAATTGTATTTAAAAATACAATTTTTTTCTGCATGATGTACAATTTTCTTCCCTTTTGGTAAATGCTTGCCTCTCCTCCCCTCCCCTCCCCTCCCCTCCTCTTTCCTTTCTAGGCCTGCACCCAAGGCATATGGAAGCTCCCAGGCCAGGGGTTGAATTGGAGGTGCAGCTGCCAGCCACAGCAACAGCAATGCAGGATCTGATTCAGGCCGCGTCTGCGACCTGCACTGCATCTTATGGCAATGCCGAATCCTTTAACCTGCTGAGTGAGGCCAGGGATTGAACCTGCATCCTCATGGCTAGTGAGATTCATTACTGCTGAGTGCTTTTGCTCTTCTTAAATTGATACGTGGAATAATGAACTCATTCGAGAAGCTGGTTGGTTCTCTAATTTTATGAATAAATAAGGTCTTTCCATCCAGTGGTGATATTCAGAGTTCTTTCCGCTTCAGTGGTGAAGAGCTACATCGAGTCATCCAGCTTTCCACTTCGCTTTCCTTGTTATAAAGGGAGTTACAATTGGCTGATTAGGATTAAGTTTATGATCAGAGTCAGTGTTGTAATCAATTCATAGCTAATGGATTTACTGAGAGATTCTACTCCTGACTTTAAAGGTGTTAACAGCATATTGTAACTAGCATTGATAATTATTTAAATATCCAGAAAAAAAGGTTTTATTCTACTTCTTCTAAGTCCCCTCAAAGAAATTAAAATTATTTCCCTATATGTGAATTATTATGCCCTATCCAATTTTGTTATAACAAAATTGGAACATAATGCTTTGGGTTTACCTTTAAATATCCTTTAAATATCTTAATATCTTTCGTATTTTTTTTTTGTCTTTTTGCCTTTTTTATCTAGAGCCGCACCCGCGGCATGTGGAGGTACCCAGGCTAGGGGTCTAACAGGAGCTGTAGCCGCCGGCCTTCGCCTCAGCCACAGCAACGCAGGATCCGAGCTGCGTCTGCGACCTACACCACAGCTCACGGCAACGATGGATCCTTAACCCACTGAGCAAGGCCAGGGATCGAACCTGCAACCTCACGGTTCTTAGTCGGATTCGTTAACCACTAAGCCACCACGGGAACTCCAATATCTTTCGTATTTTTTGTTAGGAAAACTTGAGAACTATGCTTTTAATTGAAGTAATATTGATTAAATGAAATTGAATCCCACATGGGAATATAACTGCTATAAATACAAAAGAGAATGATTTAAAAATTTTGTTTATGACTTATTTGGTTTTTTTATTTTCTCCTAGATCCTGAAGAATTTTTGAATATCCTGTTTCATCATATTTTAAGGGTAGAACCATTATTAAAAATAAGGTAACTTTAAATTGTTGCAGGATCATTGGAAAAATAAACGGTCCTCATTTCCACTGCCATCATTCAGTAGTAATGCTTCCCGTAGTGATTACTTAATAATGTGTTTGCATAGGGATCTTAATGTGTTAGTTTCTGCAGTGCAAATTAATTTAAATTATTGTCTTCTCTATAATATCATGCTTAACTTGAAGAATAAATCCAATATAAATTTGTGCTTTTAATTTTAACCATAGTAATAAATGCTATTACAAAAATGTTCTTATAAAACTATATAAATATTTTTGTAATTTCAGTTAATGAGCCCTTTTAAGAGAGTCATATTCGAACTCGGGCACCATGGGAGCACTGTTTTTGGCTACCCATCACTCCAAAAATTAATTTAGCTTTAAATTAACTCTCTTGTTCCCAGTTTTACAATTTTGTCTTTTTCCTTCCTGTCTTGAGTGAAAGCCTTGAATCTAATGCAGATAAGTTCTTAGATGTTCTAATTGAATGAACTTTTCAGATGCAAAGTTGGGTCTTTTTACATTTTAGACTGGGTTTCTTTGTTGAAAAATCTTGCTACTATATTTATTTCCCTAAAAACTAATCACAGACAAGTATTCTTACTTATCACAGTGTCTTAAGTGATGTTCTTTGATGCCAGTGTTGAATTGATGAGTAAGTAGGCGGGAAGGGTGGACGATACCACAGTTATAGTTTGATGTTGTTTTGGAAGTTCTAGTTAATGAAATAAGACAGGATATATTTATTATCTATTCAAATATGGTGATATCTATGTATACCAAGCAGGAGGCATAACTCTACCAGACTTCAGGCAATGTTACAAAGCTAGAGTAATCAAGACAGTGTGGTACTGGCACCAAAACAAACAGACCAGAATAGAAAACCCAGAAATAAACCCAGACACCCATGGTCAATCAGCCCTAGAAAATCGTAGAGAATTCTTTAGAAACTACTGGTACTAACACATGAATTTGTAATTTGGTCATGTAGGAAAAATCCATGGAGAAATCAATGGTATACCTCCTAGCAAATATGAAAAAGAGATAATTTCATCCTTCATGAACGTATAAAATGCTGAGAAATCAATTTTATTAAGATGGGTTTTTAAAAAAGACTTTGTGCAGTGCTAAAAAGATGATTTGATTAATTAGTGAGAAAGATGATGTTCCACGTAGGAAGACTCAGTAACTTAAAGATTTTTTTTTTTTTACAAAATAATTTGTACACAATCAAGATCTTAACTTTTTTTCTCCCCTTTGGAACTCCATAAAATGATTTATTTTTATTTTTATTTTTTTGTCTTTTTGCCTTTTCTAGGGCCGCACTTGTGGCATATGGAGGTTCCCCGGCTAGGGGTCCAATCAGAGCTGTAGCCGCCGACCTAAGCCACAGCCACAGCAACGCAGGATCTGAGCCGTGTCTGTGACCTACACCACAGCTCGTGGCAACCCGGGATCCTTAACCCACTGAGTGAGGGAGGTCAGGGATCGAACCCGAAACCTCATGATTCCTAGTCAGATTTGTTAACCACTGAGCCACGACGGGAACTCCAGTAAAATGATTTTAGAATTCTCTACAAGATGAAAAGGGGGAAAACCTTTTTTTTTTTTCTTTCAGGAATTGTGTTTTATGCTATAAGGATGAAACAGTAGACATTATAACAGTGCGATACTGGTACCCAGTTAGAATTTGGGTATATAGAACTGAATAGAAAGGTCTGAGTGGTTGATGCTCGCCTCACCTCCTCCAGTTTTTCTGTCCCGATATCACAGAGCTGTTAGTATTACATCCTCATTTCTGGCTTTCTTCTCTCGTGTCAGCTGCTCCACGTGTTCCCCCCTCAGTCACCATCCCCCTTCCCCGTCACTACTATTTCTAATTTTTGCAGCTACTGATCTCTATTACTTTCCACTTTCTTAGTTTCATGTCTTATTTTTTTTTCTATTACCTATCTATTTTTTAAATGCTTTTTGGCTTTTACAGAAAATACGGTCCTTTTATTGTCATCAGTAATCAGTTAAAATATTGATACAGTGTAACCTTTAGGTTTTTCGGTAATTATTTCTTTTTTGTTGTTGTAGGATCTGAAGAATCTTTGCTTTGTGACCAGATACGTTATGTTTATTTCAGGGGTTAAGTTGCTTTGGGAAGCTGAGGGTTTCTGAGGTTGGTCTCTGAATAGCTGAGATTTTATTAGGAAAATTATGTTCAGATTTTTCCCTAAAAATCTTGAAATCTACCTATAAATCTAATTATAAACAATCTGATGCTATACCCATGAATTCTGCTAAAAAGGATAGGTAGTACAAAGATTTTTGATTCTTTTTGGTAGAGTTAGTCTTAAATTTTAATACATTCTCTAGTAAAATATATACAAGGGAAAATGTTCGCTAAAAGGGTAACACTGTGATTGGCATGTAGTGTCCCCCCCATGTTTGTTGAATAAATGACCATCTAAAGAGACTGCCTGCTTTAGTGCAAAGAATGGTAAGTGGTCTTTAGGGCACGTGGGTTCTACAGCTAGCTCAGCTTTTGACTTGCTGGGAAGGATTATCCTTCCCTTGATCTCAAGGCCTTCATTTTATTTGTTTTATTTTTATTAAAGTATAGGTGATTTACAGTGTTGTGTCAATTTCTGCTGAACAGCATAGTGACCCAGTCATACAAATATATAATATACAATTTTTTTGTTTTTTAGGGCCGTACCTGCGGCATATGGAAGTTCCCAGGCTAGGGGTAGAATCGGAGCCATAGGTGCTGGCCTACACCACAGCCATAGCAACATGGAATCTGAGCCACGTCTGCGACTTACACCACAGCTCACAGCAACGCCAGATTCTTAAGCAACTGAGCAAGGCCAGGGATCGAATCCACATCCTCATGGGTCCTAGACGGGTTCGTTAACTGCTGAGCCATGATGGGAACTCCCAATATACATTCTTTTTCTCATACTATCTTCCATCACGTTCTGTCCCAAGAGACTGGATATAGTTTTCTGTGCTCTACTGTAGGACCTCATTGCTTATCCATCCTAAATGTAATAGTTTGCATCTACCAACCCCAAACTCCCAGTCCATGCCTCTCCCTCCCCTCTCCCCCTTGGTAATCACCAGTCTGTTCTTTATGTCTGTGAGTCTGTTTCTGTTTGTGGATAAGTTCATTTATGCCGTATATTAGATTCCACATATAAGTGATATCATATGGTATTTGTCTTTCTCTTTCTGACTTACTTCACTTAGTATGAGAATCTCTGGTTCCATCCATGTTGCTGCAGATGGCATTCTTTTGTTTTTGTATGGCTGAGTGGTATTCCATTGTATATATATATACCACATCTTCTTAATCCATTCATCTGTTGATGAACATTTAGGTTGTTTCCATGTCTTGGCTATTGTGAATAGTGCTGCAGTGAACACAGGACTGCATTTGTCTTTTTGAATTATAGTTTTGTCCAGATATATGCCCAGGAGTGGGGTTGCTGGGTCATATGGTAGTTCTGTATTTAGTTTTCTGAGGAGCCTTCATATTCTCCGTCATGGCTGTACCAGTTTGCATTCCCACCAACAGTGCGGGAGGGTTCCCTTTTCTGCACATCCCCTCCAGCATTTATTATTTGTAGACTTGTTAATGATGGCCATTCTGACTGGTGTGAGGTGCTACCTCACTGTAGTTTTGATTTGAAATTTCTCCAATAATTAGTGATGTTGAACATTTTTTCCATGTGTCTACTGACCATCCACATGTCTTCTTTTGAGAAATGTCTTTTTAGGTCTTTTGCCCATTTTTCACGTGGGTTGTTTGTTTTTTTTTTGTTGTTGGGTTATGTGAGTTATTTGTATATTTTGGAGGTGAGAGGGCCTTCATTTTAGAAATGAAAAGTTACGTCTGGGAGATCTCTAAGGGTCTGTCTCATTCAGGCAGGTATGCATTGACTTTCCTGATTCAAGCATGAAATGCAGTTTGCTGCTTTCTAGCTTTGAACAGTTAAGTTGAACTAGGTGGTTGTTATTTTCACACAGTGCTTCTTATTCTTTTATTTTTATCATTAAAGTGTAGTTGATTTACAGTGTTGTGCCAGTTTCTGCTGTACACCAGACTCACCCATCATACATGTATATACATTCCTTTTCTTATCTTCCATGATGACTCATCTCACACACAGTGTGTCTTCACTGTGGATGTTATTGCATTTTTCTCTTAATCACTAAGGAACTAAAATAGGAAATCATTTGTAGCATCATTTAATTATTTTCAATATGGGAACTAAAATAGGAAATAATTTGTAACATCTTATGCATAAATACATTTAATTATTTTATCCAAGTGACGGTCTTTGTCCCTGTTGTTCTGACTGTTTCCAGAGTTGCACCGTCAGTTTCTGCTCTCAGATCCTTCTGGAGCCAGTTTACCTTTTAATTTATGCATTTCATCAGCAAATTACCTGTTTTTTTTCTGCCTATTTCTAGATCAGCAGGTCAAAAAGTACAAGATTGTTACTTCTATCAAATTTTTATGGAAAAAAATGAGAAAGTTGGAGTTCCTACAATTCAGCAGTTGTTAGAATGGTCTTTTATCAACAGTAACCTGAAATTTGCTGAGGTTAGTGATAATTACTATATTTCATATGCACGTCCTTAGGATTCTTAAGACAACAAGTAGATTCAATAACTGTTGTTTTTAACCCACTGAGGATAGTTAGAAACACAAATTGATAACAAAGAACACATTAAAAAGATAGATATACCATGCTTCAACGTTGTCCATGTAGAAAATACCTTAGAGCCAAGATTGAACTTTTTGGATTTTTGGTGCCAAAGAAAATAATTCTGATTTGTAACTTGAAAACTTTCAAGCAGCTTAAAGCAAAGAAGATTTTTGGTTTTTTGTCATCATTTCACTCAATTTACTATTTTACCCAGTTTAAAATTTTATACAAGCATATTATCCAAATATATCAAAAAAGAAATGTTTCCTTTTCCTCCTTCAATAAGAGGCAAAGTAAACTCATTTGTTATAAATGAACAAATGATATAAATGACTTTTCTTTTACTGAGTATCCTCATGAACTGAGCAGTACATGCTTGCGGTTCATTTTCATTGTATCCATTTCTGAAGGAATGTTCTGGTTGAAATACAAGGAATAGTGTCCTTCAGTGATGAGTTTTCTTTTTTATACTTGCAAAAACTGTTTTTCCAAAACCTTTTAACAATATAAACCCAAAGTAGAATGTCACTGCATGGTTGCCATGTCGTTTGAGACTCAAGGGAGGCTGCTGGGACCGCCTGGCCTCTGGCCGGCTCTGTATCTGTGGGTCTTGGACTGCTTGAAACCTGTGACTGGTTGGTGCTCTGCCTTCATATCCCCATACCCTGTGCTCACGTGTGGATCCTGTTTTACAAGCACCACATTATGGTGGAACCTCTGCTTAGTTTGACAGCCAGTTTAACAGCCAAGGCTATTTCAGGGGAATTTTTTTTCAGTGATTTGATTCTAAAAATATATATCTTTTTTTTTTTTTTTAAAGGCACCATCATGTCTGATTATTCAGATGCCTCGATTTGGAAAAGACTTTAAACTATTTAAAAAAATTTTTCCATCTCTGGAACTAAATATAACAGATTTACTTGAAGACAGTAAGTACAACCAACTTTTCAGTTTGTTTGTCAGGAAGAGTCAAGTCATTCATATTAATTGTGAATAAGTGTCTAACAGGGTACAAGTTTTCTAAATGGCAATTTGGTATCTGAAGAGCCTGGAAATATTAAGATAGGAATTTGTTCTGAGAAAATAATCAGACGTGTCAATATTTCATATGCAAATATGTTTATAATTAAGAAATTAGAAGCATCTGGATGTTAACAAGTGGGAAGTAGTTAAACGAATTATGGTGTATCTATACAACAAAACTACTGCCATTAAATCTCATGTTTTTGAAGACCCGTGTTACGTGAACGTGGTCACGATGTAATGTTCAGTGAAAAGGTAAGGACGTCAATATTTTCTACAAGAGGGGCTGTCCGCACACACAGAGTTATGTAAGTATGCGGATACGAA
The DNA here is from genome assembly GCA_004024745.2 of Catagonus wagneri. Lineage (NCBI taxonomy): Eukaryota > Metazoa > Chordata > Mammalia > Artiodactyla > Tayassuidae > Catagonus > Catagonus wagneri. The sequence continues at coordinate 405,196 of PVHT020000180.1, forward strand.
ATTATTGGAGAGAATTCACAGTATCGGCAGCAAATTGACTGAAATTGTAGATGCTTTCAGTTTTCTTATTTATACTCTCATGGTTTTGAATTTTCGCCAGTAGAAATTTATGATTTGGAGAAGCACTCTTGAATATACTATTTTTAAAAAATTGGCATTTGGTCAGAGAGAATGTCTTTCAAGTTCTCCTGAGTCCAAGGAAGTCCAGTTTAAAGTTTATGGGGATGGGGAGGGACAGACTGCTGCATCCACCAGACGTTATCCTTTTTAAAGCTTAGCTTTCCTTTTTAGTCTTTTTAATGAAAGAATGCGTTTGTAAAGGCCCCTGAACTCCCCTCCCTCGCCCCCCACTTTAGCCCCGAGGCAGTGCCGGATTTGTGGCGGGCTCGCCATGTATGAGTGCCGAGAGTGCTACGAGGACCCTGACATCTCAGCTGGAAAAATTAAGCAGTTTTGTAAAACCTGCAACACTCAAGTAAGTTTGACTCGACTTATTCTCTTAATAAACAGTAATTTGTTTGCAGTTGAAACAGATCTCAGGTGTCGAAACGTTTCGGATATGCTAATTAACTTCTAAAACTGTGTAGTTAAGTGACGTTGTTTATGCCTCTTCTGTTGATTCGATGGGCTTCTGCGAGGTCCTGCTTGTGGGGCTGTCCTCAGAGTCCATGCACTCCCTGCAGTCGGCGGAGTCCATGCACTCCCTGCAGTCGCCGGAGTCCATGCACTCCCTGCAGTCGCCGGAGTCCATGCACTCCCTGCAGACAGTGAGTAACGCACTCTCCTCTTCACGTTCCCTTTTAGGTCCACCTTCACCCCAAGAGGCTGAATCATAAATATAACCCCGTCTCACTTCCCAAAGACTTACCTGACTGGGACTGGAGGCACGGCTGCATCCCCTGCCAGAAGATGGAGTTGTTCGCTGTTCTCTGCATCGAAACAAGCCACTATGTCGCCTTTGTGAAGTATGGGAAGGATGACTCCGCCTGGCTCTTCTTTGACAGCATGGCCGATCGAGATGGTACTTCAGACTTTTCTTCCATCTGGGGCGACATTTGCGTTTGCAGTGGGATAGTTCATAGCGGGAGAGCCTGTTCTGAGTAATCAAAGAGTGCTGGGGAAAGCCTTCCAGGAATAGCCTGGCAACACGGCCTGAAGTCTTGAAATGCACTGAGAGCCCTGCCATGGGGAGTTCCCGTTGCAGCACAGTGGGTTAAGAATCTGACTGGTATCCATGAGGATGCAGGTTTGATCCCTGGCCTCGCTCAGCCGGTTAAGGATCCGGCTCTGTCATGAACTGTGGTGTAGGTTGCAGATGAGGCTCAAATCCCGCATTGCTGTGGCTGTGGCGGAGGCCGGCAGCTGTAGCTCTGCTTTGACCCCTAACCTGGGAAGCTTCGTATGCCACAGGTATGACTCTAAAAGAAAAAAAGAAAAAGGAACCTTACTACAGGCTCTTAGTGAGGAATAATATTACAGTGATATTTTGACACGTGTATAGTCTTTGTTTGTTTTGGTTTTTTTATGGCCACACCCATAGCACATGGAAGTTCCCGGGCCAGGGGTTGACTCTGAGCCACAGCTGCAACCTGTGTTGTAGCTGCAGCACCATCAGATCCTCAAACCCACTGTGCTGGACTGGGGATCGAAATCCATGCTGCTGCAGCTGGATTCTTAACCTACTGTGCCACAGCAGGAACTCCCCCATAGTCTTTTTGGAAAAAAGAATCTGAAAATCCTTTCTTTGGGACTGAGAGCCTTCATTTTCAGCTTTGTTGTCTTTGGCTTTCAGGCTCCTCTCATTTTCCGTACAAGCCACAGTCACCATTTCCTAAGCACCCGTGTGCCAGGCTCTCCGGGAGGTGCCTGAGGTCATTATACCTGAGTCCTTTGCAAGATGGGAATGATTCCTACTTTTCTCTTATTAAAGCTGAGGTTTACGGTGCCTCGAGTCTCAGAGATTGTATTTAACTAAGTCTTTCTGACCTCAGTGCTTACGTTTTTTATACTAAACCGGGTTGTCTTCTAAATAACAAAGCTAAGAAGAGAAGTAAGAATCTTCTTGGGGAAAATAAGCTTATTCTGTGTGTCGTGTTTCTTCCTGAAGTGGGGAACATGCTGTGCTTTCTAGATGTTTAGTCATTACTTAACAAATATCTCATGAGTGCATGTGAAGTGCCTGGGACTCTACTAGGTTTTAAAAAAAACAAGTTGTCAAGACAGCTGTCCACCCGCCTGTAGAGAGTTTAGTGATTAGGACCTGTACTGGACAAGGCTGTGAAGTGTGACTTCCACCTTCCTCTAGCCCCCCTGATACCCGGTTTTTCCTTTAGCCACTTTCAAGCTCGAGGCCCCAAGTCTGGCGTTGCTCTCTCGTGACCTAGGACATGTCCTTATGGCAGCGCCGAAGCTCTACACCAAGTGTTCTTAGCCTTTCCTCAGCGCTCAGACACCTGAAGGATACAGCACCGTCCCACCTGTAAATGTGTCCTTACCTCAGTTCAAATTTGCATTGAACAGTATAACTCAGAAATCGTAGAGGTTCCCTAGAAGGTAATGTGGGGAAAAGAATATATATATATGTATGACTGGGTCACTTTGCTGTACAGAAGAAACTGACAGAACACTGTACATCAACTATAATAAAAGATTTAAAAAAATTTTTTTAAGTCATACAGGGTTCCAGATGTTTTTGAACAAGCCATTGGGAGGCTAAAGCAGAAGGGCCTTTTCTGGAATCCTTATAGCCACGCCCCACAGGGTCTTTATTCAGTCTAGTGAAAAGCAAAGCAAACCTTGCAAGAGGCACACAAGTGCGCTTTTTTTTTTTTTTTTTAATTTAGGAGGATAAGATGGTATTCATTGTTACTAGATCTGCTCTAAACTGGACAGCATACAGGGTGCTTGTGTCTGGGAAGGGGCTTGGGGATGTCAGGAGTGAATGTGTGTGCCTAAGTCGCCTTGTTCCCTGATTGACCACACAGAGAAAGAAGCCCGCAAGTAGGTTTTGCTGAGGACATGTGTCTTTTTATCAGTTATATTCACTGCTGGTCCCGGAACCATTTCAGAAACCAAGAAATGAGACTATCAAGAGTTAAAAAGGAGGATTATAACTTCTAGGAGTCAGGAGTAAGATAAGGCCATTCAAATCCTGAAATTTTGCCTTTTTATGGAATTGTAAAATTGCTTCGGCAGGACAGGGCAGCAAAAGGGTTTAGAACTTGACTGCCCTAAATACAGCTCTTCCTCTTTTCTGTAGGTGGTCAGAATGGCTTCAACATTCCTCAAGTGACCCCATGCCCAGAAGTAGGAGAGTACTTGAAAATGTCTCTGGAAGATCTGCATTCCTTGGACTCCAGAAGGATCCAGGGCTGTGCACGAAGACTTCTCTGTGATGCATACATGTGCATGTACCAGAGTCCAACAATGAGTTTGTACAAATAAACGGGGTCACTGGACAGGCCCAGAAACTGAATGCAAAGTTTTAAGTTGTACTTCACTAGAGCTGGCAGTTGCGGTCAGTGTCCATTGCCGGCAATGGTCTTTGTGGTGATGATCCTTCAGAAAAGGATGGCTGCGTCTAAAAACAAATTGCTTTTGTGTTACCGAAGTATTTAATAAGAAGCATTTTGCACTCTAGAGAGTATGTTTGTGTTGGTTTTTTAAGACGTTTAAATGAAGTTATTAATACCTGAAGCTTTAAGTTAAGTGCATTGATCATCATGAGATATTTTTGGAAGCATAAAATTTTAATTGTGACAGTTTAAAACCTCTTTTAGTCCATTGAGAATGTAAATAAATGTGTCTTCTTTATGGACCAAGGATATGAAATCATTTTTCCTTTGTAGCTAAACGGTCGCCTTGAGGAGGAAATATTTTGGTTTTATGAAGAGTCTACTTTTAACCCAGTTACTAAAGTTGTAAGAGTTTGACTTGTTAATCCTTCCCTGTATAGTGCTGATTCCTGCATGTCTGCAATCTGCTGAGTTTCTGTGTTTCTGCAGTAGTGGTCAGAAGAGTATTTAAATTCCCTTAATGGTGTTTCTTACTTGTTCTGGTTTTGAGATAAGTGAGTGATTTTTGTCATAAAACGTCCATTTTTGATGTAGTTTTCCTGGGGGGATTTAGCATATATAGCGATTGAAGCTCTTTGCTCATGGTAGTAACTGTCGGCTAACAGGTTTTTTTTTTTAAGGCTCCCCAACTACTTCATGCAATGGGACACAGTACATTTTATAGAAGAGCTGGTTTGATGAATATAGTATATTCCTATACAAATATATGGTTCATCAGAAAATGAATTTGGCATATAGAATCACTCATAAAAATTACCCCGAAGAGATGTACTGAATATCCAAACCTCTGCTATTTTAAATAAGACTGTCAAGTCAGTCCCCACACGCTAAATTCAGTCTGATTTCCCTTGAGATAATGACAGTTACAAATCAGGTATTTTACTGAAATGCTTTCAGCGGCTTCACCTTCCTCCTGATTAAATAAGTAGAAAATGGATGTTTTTGTAGCTAATATCTGTAGTGTGTGGCAGTTTAGACTAGAAACGTAGGTTCTAAGTGTCAGTGCTGTGGGACGTGTCCTTGTGTGGTGTCCTCGTCTGTCTGGAAGACTCCTAACCGTGCAGAAAGACAGACGTCATCGTGTGTGTCTAGCATACGACTTCATGAAACATTTGAATGTCCCCCAAAAAGGGAAAGAATCTTTACAAACCCTGCAGTGGTTTTTTTAAAGTCACATTTACCCTTTGGTTCTGTCATCCCATTTTGCTAAGATTCAGTAGCTTTATAAATCATGATAAGTACACAAATTCTTTCATCTTGTCATTTTTTTCATTTTGAAATGAAAAAGTACATAACTTAGGCATGAGGTCGTGCTCGTGGTTGAGTGGTGAGATGGGTACTAGATCCTGGGGTGTGGGTGACCCCACCCCATCACCTTGAGTTAGATGAGGACCTGGGGTACAAGATGCCTAAGGTGGTCTAGCCCTGATCTTCCTCAGGTCGGGTCCCCCTTTAATGAGTGTGTTGAATGAATACATGGATGAAGGAGCTTATCAATGGGATTGTAAGTGACTCCCTGTAAGGATGATTAGGGCTGTGTATCTAGGTAAGACTGAATTTAACAGTTAAAAAGAAAAAAGGGAAGACAGTTCCTTTTCCATAAAAATTGAAACAAAATACGGGTTGAGGAGGGTCCTTCCTGCCCAGCCCCTGGAGGCGGAAGATGCGATGGAGGCTTCTGGGGCGCATGCGCGATGTCCCACAGGGCAGAGGCGCTTTCAAGTGGGCGGGGCCTCCACTTTAATGGTTTCTAAGCTCAGAGCCTCCAGTCCATTTAGCGTTACCTTGGGGGAGGAAACTACCGGTAAAGGGATGCAGGTCCTTCAGTGGTAGTTCTTGTGGAGGCGCGGGTCCTTCCTGGCCCCGGGTCTTGCCCCCCTGCCCCCGCGCCCCCGCGCCCCAGCCCCTTGTTTTTGCTGCTCCAACAGAGCCCCTTGTGTTAGGTGGGCACAGGCAGGGCTGGGCACAGGCAGGGCTGGGCTGTGTGTTGCCCGGGGGCTCATGTGCCTACTGACTGATTTCATTTTTAGCCTTAAATATTCTTTGATATTTTCCTGTTAGCTTTTTAAATGTTTTGGTTATCCACTCTTCCATATCATGTCTACAATCAACTGGCAATATGATAGAACTACCTTATATATAAAACAAGTGTTGTTCCCCCACCTCCATTAAATACACACGTCTAAGTGTATGTGTTTGTGTGTGAGAATTTATATATATATAGTGGCGGCGGTGGGGGGGGGGACAGTAACCATGTGATAATGTGTTCAGTCCTTGCGGTCAGCTTTGTAAAGGAGTTTGACTCCATCCATGTTGCAAACCGAGAGAAACAGCAAGGAAACTCAGTAAGATGTAATTGTTATAGCTGATAAGGCTCATCTCCTTAGACTATTTTAGGAATTTTACAATTCATACTTGCCAAATGTTCTAGGTAAATTGCCTCTTCCAATCCCATGGAGTCATTTATTTTTCATACAGTTCACATAATTCAGGAACAAGGGGAAGATACGGTAATTACGGAACGTGCACTGTCATTCAGATCCCTGTTTTGTGAACACGGCACCCTCATCAATTCAGAGGTCTCACCGCCCTCCTCAAGTGGATCTCGATATCCAGCGAGATGATTTTGCATCTGCTTGGATGGTTGTAGGTGGGATGTGAGCAGAGAACACAGAGTCGGGCCTTAGCTGAGTGACTGTCTCCCAACAAGTATTTCTTGGAGGCTTACTATGGAGGATTGCGTCAGAGACACGAGAGAGTAGGAGACACGGCCCCCGCCCTCCAGAATCTTACCAGCCTACTTCTTACAACAGACTATCTAGGTTCCTTAGCCTGAGTGTCCAGGCGCCAGATGTGGGGAGAGCTCTGGGAGGCCGTGGGGTGTGACAGAAAAAAGCGGCAGGATACAGGACAGGAGACCTGGTTCTAGCCCTCTTTCTGTCACTTGCTCTGTCCATCCTGACAGAGAACACGTTGGCTTCTTGGGTCTTAGTGTCTTCCTCTGTACAGCAAGGGGATGGGAATATTGAGTTTTATAGGGAAAAAAAAAAAAAAATAGAAAGTTCTGGGTCCCCAGCCATGCCTGCTGGATCTGACTCTTCACAAATGGGGTTTAAGAGATGTCAAAATTTCCACCAGGTGATGCTGATGATCAGCCAGATTTGAAAAGCACTGAATCTCAAAAATACCTTCTCTTTGTGTGCGTGTGTGATCGTACAACGTTATTGTGTTAATTAAATACACGTGGGTAAGTGTATGTTTGTCCTGTTGTTTCTCTGTGTTTACAAGTGAATTTATATAAGGAATGCATTTTAGCAACTATGACTCGACCCACTGTTTCCTAGAGGTTTTGGCCTTCTTTGGAACATACTTCAGAAGATACTGGATATTATTTACCTGGACATCTGCTTTTCAGTTAATTTCTTTAGGGGACATTGAGTCGCTGAGAACCAAAGAAATGGAAAAACAAAATTGCTGGGTGGAGTTAAAGAAAAACGTGTAAACTAGCTGCTACTTTATGATGAAAATTTTAACCTTGTGTGAGAAGATTCTTTTCAGGGGTAATAGGTCCTCTTATCATAAAGTAACATGTCCTTGTTAAAGTAGAGGGACTCTAAGGCTTTTAAGGAAAAATAAGACCACCTTCTCTCTGGGGTGGAGGAGGAAGAGAGCATATTAAAATGGAAACATGGAGTTCCTGTCCTGGCTCAGTGGTTAATGAACCCGAATAGGAACCATGAGGATGCGGGTTCGATCCCTGGCCTCGCTCAGTGGGTTAAGGATCCGGCGTTGCAGTGAGCTGTGGTGTAGGTCGCAGATGTGGCTCGGATCCTGCGTTGCTGTGGCTGTGGTGTAGGCCGGCAGCTGCAGCTCCAATTCGACCCCTAGCCTGGGAACCTCCACATGCCGCAGGTGTGGCCTTAAAAAGAAAAAACAAAACAAAATGGAAACCTGTGCAAGAAAGAGGGTGGAGGAAGGAAGGCCAGCCTGAGAGCAGGGTGGTTCTCTGTGCCTCCTGGGGTGTGTCTCTGGGACTTCAGATCAAGGCTTCCTGCAGGGAGTCAGCATTGCCTTGTCAGGTTTCCTTTCAGGGGCTTTGCTGGGGAGAACCTAGAGGGAGGGAGAGAGAGAGAGGAAGGAAGGGAGGAAAGAGACTTTCATCTTACTCTCCATTCTGGACCAGCTGAAGGGTCTCTCTTGAATCAGAAAGTGGTGGTGACAAGCTAACCAGCAGAGGTGGCCAAGGATAATGACGAAGTGGGACAGGAAGTAAAACGTCAGGGTTTGGAGCAGGTCCCTCGAGGGGACGGGACCCACTTGCTTTCCTTGACCCCCTGTCTTGTCAGCGATGCTGTTTTTTTGTTTCACCAACTTTCAAAGTCTTTTTGTAACTCAGGCTGGGGGAAAGGCCAGGTACGAGGGATGGTCCTTTGGACGACCGCGGCCCCAGATGCGATTCTCTTGCACTTTTAAGCCCTGTCCACTTTCACTTTTTATTTTGTTCAAGAGAGATTGTGTTGGAGACTCAGCTGTCCTTAGTTTTATTTTCTGAAATGGCCTATAGCACCCCGGAAGGTCTTGGTACCTGGTTATAAACGTTCATTAAAAAAAAAAAAAATCCCATAGGGAACTTCCCAGGGAAGTCGTGGGAATTTATTAGGAAATTGGTATAAAGGAGCACATTTTTGTATTGCATTTCCCTTATTTGGTATCTCGTTCAACATTCTTTCTTTTTCGGCCTGACGAACATTCTATATTTATGAAGACATTCTTTAAAAATAAAACCACATAGAATATCCCTTTATGATCAGATTGCTCTGATTTAGCCTTAATTTTGTTAAATTTTTTAGAGATGATTGAAGTGCTGCTGTGGAAAGAAATGTACTATATACTATTTCTGTATCATTAAAATTAAATTTTTATGGTTCCTTTTTCCTTGATTTCTTTGGGGAAGGGTCTGGGGTTCTGGGAAACCTGGAATTGGGTTATGTCAGTTTTGGGGTGTGCAAAATGAGGGCTCTGGCCCGAGAGGCAGCATTTCGGGTAGCTCTGAAATACTGCTCCAGAGAGGCGGCGGGGAGATCAGTCTCTACATGATTTTGGTGAAGCGGGGGGTACACACCACGAGCACACATTTTGCAGGAGGCGTCTGCTCGCCACGCGGAGCAGACACGAAGGATTTTAGTGCTATTCTAAATACGAGGCGATGCAGGAACTGGGTGAAGAAAATCTCCTGAAAATATCTAACTCTCCGAAGGACCCGTTCTGCCCCTTCTCCCGGAGCACAGAGTGCCTCGCTCCCTATCTCTGCCCTGAGCTCCTCTGCAGTGGCTCCTGATTCGGTCCGTGTAGAGGCAGGTGGCAAGTGCCAACTCCCAGCTCAAGTACAGTGTCGTAAGTTTTTGCAGTAGCACCGGGAAAGAAGATCGATTTAGGAAAAATGCCCTCCTGGGCCCACCAGTGTCTTTGTCAAGTCTCTGCCCTCATCCCAGTTGTTTCAGAAAAGCTCACAGACTTTCCCTCTCCTGGGAGACGTGCCAGTGGCTTCTGGCTCGCCTCCTGGCGTCAGGATTCCGAGTAGTTTCTTGAAGTCGCTTGGCATCGCCACACTCCTAATTAAAGCTTCGTGCCACCCATCTCTTAATCCACTCCAGCCAGGAGTTGTTCATCGCTAAACACGGTCACAAAGCTGTTCGCTTATAGAATAGTGTACCCTGGTCCCTCACAGCTGCCAAGGAGGCCATGGGACGCTTTCCTTTTCTGTGTTTCCTGAGGAGTGAGTACGCGATGCCGTATGGGCTGAAGCATTTATTTCTTCTTTTAGGTAAATGATATAACAAGCCTGCCTCGGGATTTACTGCTTAGAGTTTGTCACTCATTCTGCCAAGGTAGGAAAGGCAGAGTGGTCTGAGTTGGCAACAGTCGTGTGAATATAATACATTCAAGAATCTGGCTGTTTCAAAAACCCAGAGTCAGAGTTCCCATCGTGGCTCAGCAGTTAATGAACCCGACCAGCATCCACGAGGATGCAGGTTCCATCCCTGGCCTCACTCAGTGGGTTAAGGCTCCAATGTTGCCGTGGGCTGTGGTGTAGGTTGCAGATGCAGCTTAGATCTGGCATTGCTGGGGCTGCGGTTGTGGCCAGCAGCTACAGCTCTGATTCAACCTCTAGTCTGGAAACCTCCATATGCCTTGGATGTGGCCCTAGAGAACCAAAAAAAAAAAAAAAAAAAAAAGGGATAAGCAATGAGGTCCTGCTGTTTAGCAGCAGAAGGAACTATATCTGGTCTCTTGGGGTAGCACATGATGGAAGATAGTATGAGAAAAAGAATGTGTATGTGTGTATGACTGAGTCACTCTGATGTGCAGCGGAAATTGACCGAACACTGTAAATCAACTATACTCTTAAAAAAAAAAAAACACCTAGCCCTATGACACACTGTTGATAATGAAACTTTGGCATCGTAACATCGCTCTGATTTTTCTTTGTGCAGACTCAAGGGTTTGCACGCTTTTTCATAAATCCCATTCTTCCTCTTTGTGGGTGTGTTCATGAGACAGTGGCAGTTTATATACTTGTGCCCAGCTCGGGATGTGGACAATCAAACTGAGGCCTTGTCAGAGGAGAGCTGACTGGCTGGCAGAGGGCCAGGGCGACTCCAGGACTCTTCTCCTGGGGCCTCGCTCTCGGCTCTTTATCTGACTCACTGAGGCCTCTTGTCCCGGGACGTGCTGCCTGCAGCAGCAGTTCTCGATCCTGGCTGTGCACTGAATTCTTGGATGGAGGCTTTGCACACACGCCCGGGGCCACCCAAGCCCACTGGACTCTGCAGATGGTGTTACTGAACGCAACGTCATGTGCTGCACGCATGGTGACACCACACAAAGGGAAACGCTGAAGTTTGGAGCAGAGAATGGGGCTGGGCAGGGACATGGGCAGCTTACACCCCCAGACCTCTTAACTCCTGGAAAGCATTTTTAAAGGCCAGGTGAGGGAGAGTTCCCCACTGTGGCTCAGCAGGTTAAGAATCCAACAAATATCCATGAGGAGGCAGGTTCACATCCCCGACCTCCCTCAGTGGGTTAAAGGATCCAGCACTGCCATGAGCTGCAGCGTAGATCGCAGACGTGGCTTGGATCTGGCGTTGCCATGACTATAGCCCAGCTCTGGGGCAGGGCTGACTTTGATTGGAAGGGGGAGTAGTTTGAGGTCTCACTGAAGTTATAGTTAATTGAAGACTGAACCGGACACCCTGATAGCAGCAGCGTAATCCAGCCAGCAGTGGCCTCCGGGCTGGGTGGCAGCAGAGCAGAAGGACTAAATACCTTTCCGGTTCCTGGGCAGAGGTCACCTCCCCAGAGAGGCCGTATCAGACCACATTAGCCAGTGGTGTGCAGGTCAAAGTTAAAGAGCAAACTAACTCTCTGAGCGGGGAAGAAAACAGAAGGTCCTGATCTGTGTGTGGCATTTGCCAGTCTCAAGATGTAAATATGCTCACCATGGCTGATGACAAGCTGCCAGTGTGACACCCCCGAAGGTGGCACCCGGAAGAGATGCAGGTCGGATTGGCACAAGAGTATCACGTTTCCTGGGAGTTCCCACCCTGGCTCAGCAGAAACGAATCTGACTAGGGGAATATATACACATTCCTCTTCTTCTGTGATCTTCCGTCATGGTCTCTCCCTGTGCTGTACAGCAGGAACTCACTGCTTATCCATAAACTTATATAATTTAACTTCAATAATGGCTCACAAAATTCCCGAAAATACAACAGTTGCCGCTGTGAGCTGGCGGGACTCGTTCAGCTCACCGTGGAGTTAAACGCCCCCGCAGGTACTTTTTGGACCTTTGCTTTCTCCAGGGCACATCTCCTGGGACCTAGTGGTTTATTGTGTACGCTGTACTAGAAGCAGGGACTCTTGGCTAGTTCTTCAGTGCTCTTTCCTTAGCACCTTGTATAAAGCCTGGCACAAGCAGGTACTCAGCTCTTTGCTCCGTGAAAGAAGGAATCCCAGTCTCTTGGGCGCAGAAGCCTCCCCATTCACTTACTGTGGATGTGGCCAGAACTGGATCACTGTCCCTACCTCTTTTGAGAAAAGACACGAGGTCCCAGCGTCTGCTTCCCCACATAATGCTTCCTCTCAGAAGTGGAGACATCATGGAACCTCCCTCCGAAGGCTTTATGAAAAGGAAATGAAACCGCGTATGCCTGTCAAGTGCTTATCACCGCCTGGTACGCAGTAACCCGTCAGTGAATGGCAGACACTAGTAGCCACGGCTGTAGTAGTAGTGGCATAATCATGAACTTAAGAGACAGGTTACAAATCTAACCCACAGGACACATTCTCAAGTCTTTATCTTTTTTTTAATTTATTTTTTAGTATCTGTCAGGTTTTTTTTTAATAACAATGAATTTTATTTCAATTATAGGTGTACAAAGATCATCACAAGTCAATGTGATAGATTTTGTGTCCCAAACCCACAGTGCATCCCCCTACCCCCCAGATTGTCTTATTTGAAAAACCACGGTTTTCCAAAATTTGTGAGTCATTGTCTGTTCTTCAAAGAAGTTCACTGTGTCTCTTTAGTTTCCACGTGTAAGCGGTAGCATTGGGTGTTGCTATCTAATTGTCTGACTGGTTTCACTTTGCACGATAATTTCTACGTCCATCCATGTTGCTGTAAATGTTGCTATTTCGTTCCTTTTAATGGCTGAGTAACATTCCATTGTGTGTATGTACCATATCTTCCCTATCCACTCCTCTGTCGATGGGCATTTAGGTTGTTTCCATGACCTGGCTTGCCATTCTCAAGTCTCTAGATTGCTTTTTAAGATTTAAATTTTCCTGGGTCTTGTCCTCCTGGCGCCGCACTGCCATCTTGTGGTCATAATAGGTTACGGCATTGTCTCAGATCTTCGCTCCCAGATCGCTCTGCAGCCAGAACCCAGGGTTGGGAAGCAGCAGGTGATTTCTGAAAAGAACTGTGGCCATTAGTCAAAGCTGCACACCAGCTTACAAATTCCATCCGGGAGGGTTTTAAGCTTCCTCCGTGTCATTTCAGGACAGCTGGTTGTTGTTGGACGTTTCTGCTGGTGACTGTCCTCTCACTGTTTCTGTCCTGCCCTTTCTCTGTCTCTCCATCTATCTTGAGCTTTCAGCCTCTTTTTATAAATGGTATTTAGAATGAGGGAGTGCCATCTGCTGGGCGAAGGCTGTACGATCGGGTATGAGGGCTTTTCTCGGGAATCTGCGGAGGAATGAAGTCCAAATCCCTAGCTTTATGGGACGAAAGTAGGTAAATAATGCGATCCCAACGTCAAGCCCCTAAATCGGTGCCCGTTTCTCCCGTCATTAGAAACATCCATCTCCGGGGAAATGGGGTGTGGGAAAAGAGCGTCAGTGTGAATCTGGTATCTACTGGACTAACTTTAGTGAAAGTTGTCAGGGTCTCAGTAGCAAAATCAACCACATTCTCATCAGAGTTTCCTAAAGCATGATCTGCAGACAAGCTGCCTGTGAGTCATTGAGGGCCTTAAGAATGTAGGCTCGGAGGCCCCACACAAAACCACAGCATCGCACTCTGAGCTCGGGGCCCTGGATTCTGCACTTTGAACTCCCACCCCCACCCTACCCAGTGACTCCTGTACACACTCGTGTGTTTGTGTGTGTGTGTGTGTGTGAACACCTACCCTAGCCCCTGCCACTGCAGAAAAGACTTCATTTCTCAGCAAAAGGCAGAAAGGGTTTGCATGTGGATTAAGGCTTGCATAAACTGCTTTTTGTGTGAGCAGGAAGAGGAGCTTTTTTTTTTTTTTTTACAAAGCCACAGTTGCCACCTTCACTCGCTTTGGCGGTGTGGAGTAAGTGATCACAGACCCAAAGACCCGCAGCAGCGCCCGGCACAGGTGTTCATGCTGGTTACTGCTGCTGGAGGTCACACCCCCGTCTCTGCGCTCTGCTTGGCAGGTGGAATACCACCGGTCCACAGCCCCCCACCCAGGCTGTGACCTTGGCCTGTTCTCCCCCCCCACCCCGCCCCCGGACTTGTTTAGCTGAAAGCACAGGGCTGTGTTGGAAAGAGTGCAGAACTGGAGGTCACCACCTTCCTGGTGGCCCCTCTCTGTGCCTGTTTCTCCATCCCTTAATATAGGGCGGACCGGGCTGTGGTCTCTGCTGTCTAAGCCCCGTCCCTATGTTCACTTCTGAGGGTGTCTGGGTCTGGTACATGACCCCTCCTCCGATCACTGACTTTTCGTGCTTTGTTGTCCCTCGGCCCCCTGACCCCTGGCAGTTACACACAGGTTGGGAGTCACGGGAGTCAATTCCCGTGTGCTGATTGTTCAAAAACCTTAATGTTTTTCTTCTACCTGGCAATTACACTGCCAGGACATTTTTCTAAGGACACAATCACAGGAATGCCCGAGATCAGCTATAAGGCCACAGGCAGCATTGTTCATAATGTGGCCAAACTTGAGAAACTTAAGTGTGCAGGACTTGGATCGCTTTCTGGTATAGCTAGACTCTGGAGTACTTGGCAGCCATTAAAGATGTTTTCACAACATCATTTCTTTCTTTCCTTTTTTTTTCCTTTGCTTTTTAGGGCCACATTCGCAGCATAAATGGATTCTCAGGCTAGGGGTCGAATCAGAGCTACAGCTGCTGTCCTACACCACAGCCACTGCAACGGGGGATCCGAGCCATGTCTCCGCCCTTCACCACAGCTCACAGCAACGCCGGATCCTTAACCCACCTAGCGAGGCCAGGGATCGAACCGCATCCTCATGGATGCTAGTCGGATTCTTTTCTGCTGAGGCACAACGGGAACTCAGAGAGCATCATTTCTTAAATGTCAGGAGCCAAGTTCCACAATATATTAGGTGACAAAAGTGGATTATAAAACCAAGGGCATTTCCAAGATGATTTTTTTTTTTTTTTTTTTAGTTTTATGACCACACCTGTGGCATCTAGAAGCTCCTGGGCCAGGGACTGAATCTGAGCCATACCTGTGATCTATGTTGCAGCTGCGGCAACACTGGATCCTTTTTTTGGTGGGGGTGGGGCTGCACCTGTGGCATATGGAGGTTCCCGGCCTAGGGGTTGAATTGGAGCTACATCTGCCAGCTTATACCACAGCCACAGCAATGTCAGATCCAAGTTGTGTCTGTGACCTACACCACAGCTCATGGCAACGCTGGATCCTTAACCCACTGAGGGAGGCCAGGGATCGAACCTGCGTCCTTGTGGATCCTAGGCTGATTCGTTTCCCCTGAGCCACGACGGGAACTCCCCACACTGTGTTCCTTGATGAGACTGTCCCACTGGGCTTCAGTTTCCTCACCTGTGAAATGAGGAGGTGACAGAGACCTCGGCTCTCAAGCTCACTGCCTACAGGGACCAGGCGAGTAACAGAAGGAAAGAAAGGGCCTTGATGCGATCAAGAGAGTGAGAGATGCAGGCCCAGAGGATTGTGACGATTTTTCAAAGTCAGGCGTTTCCAAGAGCGGTGAGATGTCTCATGGATAAAATTCTAGCAGGCGTTGAGTTTTTTTTTGTTTGTTTGTTTCCAGACACTAGAAGAGCCACCAGTCCGTGAGCTGTGGCATGAGCTCTGGCCTAGGCATTCTCTTCCAGCCCCTCTTTCCACCACCCCGAGTCTCCGATTCTTCTTCACAGGGCATCGGCTGGTGGTGGCAGGGTGGGAGGCCCAGGAGCTCCCGGGGCTGGGATTCTGACTGCGTCTCCCTCCCTCCCCAGCACGCCAGCTGTCACATCACAGGCACGCTTTTGTAGTAAGATCGTCCTCCTTTTGGGGCGCCCGAGCTGGCATATGAATTTTTGATCAGATTGCCTTTTGAATGAGTTGACTGTCATGAATAGTAGGGCAAAGGGCGCCAGCATTGTGTCTTAACTATAACTCTTCCAATTAATTATGGGTTTAATTAGCATACATCGAGAGCAGCCCCGGAAAATAATACTTCATGGGTTACAGATGCCCTGGCAGCTGTTACATGAAGTGTGACACCGGGCTGGGGTAGAGATAGTTATTAATAAATTACTCCCATTGTCAGAGACCCTTATTTATACAAATTAGCAGGGGATACATAATCAACTTTAACTGTATAATTTATAATAATTGATTTCATTTTGACTGACCACTAGTCGCTTCCCAAATACCCTCGGAAGAAAAATTGCCCTATTAGGGTAAGTTTAATCCTAAACATAGCTAATGAATCCTATTACTTTAAGGTCATATTTGAAGCTTTTGTTAATTGTCAGAACCATTTTAAATTGATTAGAGTTAAATCAAATCAATGTAATGTTTAGAAAAACAATATTTCTAATGGATGAGGCCAGGCTGACCTCGAATAAACATATTTATCAACCGATTCTTGGTTGACGAGTTAGGGGAACAGCTGGGCCCATAATTCACATTTGTCTATAATATGGGAAATGTCACCCGGCAATTAGTTACGTCAGGTAATGAAGAGGGAGCATGGGCACGCCCCTCTGGCAGCCGCGGTGGACGGGGTAGAATGTTCTGGATGCAAGCCGCCGCTCACCTCCTAAAGGCTCCCCTCGGCCCACCCTGAGCACAGGGCTTCCCAGCGCCCTCAGAGCGCACCCGGCCTCAGCAGCCACCCCAGCCTCTGCACCCTCCACCTCCCTCTCCGGGGGACGTGCTCCTTCCCCAGGAGCCCGGGGGCTGGTGACGGCCTGGCGCTTCCCGGCTCACCCCTCGTTCGCCCTCCGGTTTCACTTAAGCATCACCGGCTCCGGAGAAACCCCACTGACCCCCTCCTCGCCGCCGCCGCAGGCTCCATCGAGTCCCCCCAGCACGGGCTCTCGGGGCCACAAGGTGCCCCTCCCAGCTGCCATTCTACATCCGGGTGACACCCTGAGGGCCGCCGCGTGCGCGCAAGCGCTGTGGGCGCCGCCATTTTGCTTTCGGGCTTGGGGTTCCCGGGTCCTGACCCGCAGCGGGACCTCCACGAGGACTCGGCGGAGGACAGGAACGGGCGAATGATGCAGGAGGAGGTCATGCTGTTCCGCCAGCTCTGCCAGAAGGAGAGGAGAGGGTCTTTGGGCACTTCCTGGACGTTTTCCGAAGCCGAGTCCTTGACTGACATTCAGCCAGTTTTTGTGACATTCCCACGAGGTGGGCGTTGGTACCGGCGTTTCACAAAGTAAGTAAGTCACCCTGATGTCTCAGCTCAGCACTAGGGAGCCAGGATTCAAACTCGGGTGCGGTGCGAGAGGCTCCGGGACCCTTCGTTGGAGTTTTCGTCTGGTCGGTAGGGCTTCCGGCGGGTGGTCGTGTAGGGAGCCTTGAAGAGGGGCTGGGATTTTCGGAGGGGCTGGGTGGCTGCCCCTGGGTCGCCTCCTGAGAGAACAAGAACGGGGCAGAAGAGCAGATGTGGAGGAAAGGGGTGGTTCATGCCAGTGGCTTCTTGCTACTGCTCCGGCCCAAAGGGAGGCCGCTGGGCAGGGCGGGATTCCTGGTCTAGGTCTAGACCTGGGACCAGTCCTTGATTGGAAACTTATCGCCGTGTTGACTTGGGCGTTCACTCTGGCCTCAGTTTTCAAGGCTGTGAAATGGGTTCCCAGCCATTCAGTGCTCTGGGGAGGGGCACGGAAGGCAGCCTTGCTTCCGTCACCCTGGCCAGGCAGGTCAAGTGTCCTAGGTGTGGACACGAGGATTGTGAACTTCTATTTAGTGTCTGTTTAGGATCCTGGGGACAGAGCTGAAGGGGGCAGGCAGGGTGGGGTCTTTAAGCCTGCCGAAGCCTGAAAGGGGACGCCTTGGACAGACCAGGGTGGCCGGGATAGGAAAAGCATCTGGACCCCCCTGCCTGGGGAGACAGTTTTGGGAATAAACTGCAGGCAACTTTGTCAGATCCTCTGAACTTGGCAGTTTCCAAGGCTTTTAGGGGAGTTCCACGGTGGTCTAGTGGTTAAGGATCTGGTGTTGTCGTTGCTGTGGCGAGTGACTGATTCCCGGCCTGGATCCGCATGCCTCAGGTGTGCCCCCCCTCCCAAAAAAAGAAAGCTCTCACATATCCATCACCAAGAAAGGCTGCACATCTTCATGAGCCCACCAAATGAGAAAACTCCAGCCTAAACAGGTGACACAGCTTGTCACCCACTCCCCCTACCTCCGAGGC
This sequence comes from Catagonus wagneri, assembly GCA_004024745.2. Lineage (NCBI taxonomy): Eukaryota > Metazoa > Chordata > Mammalia > Artiodactyla > Tayassuidae > Catagonus > Catagonus wagneri. The sequence continues at coordinate 422,936 of PVHT020000180.1, forward strand.
AAAGCCAAAGGTGGGTTGCACCTGCCTTCGGACTTTCTATCTCTGCCAGGCCTTTCCCTTCCTCCTGCACGGTCAGCCCTCTGCCCGCCGTGCTGATGACCAGGACTGATGAAGGGAGATGAATGTACAGGGACCCCAGCCCTGCCCGGCCCTCGGCACCCCACACTGTGCCCGTGACATCACTGCTGACAGTTTCTGGGTTGCTGTCCTGGTGCCAAGCAGTGTTCTGCATGCTTCTCAGATACTGTCGTAATTGATGCTCACAAAAACTGGGAGGTAGGAAGTATTCTTATTTATCATAAACATTCATTTGGGGGATGTTTCAGCCGTGGCACAGAGAGGTCGGCCCCTTGCCCAAAGCTGCACAGCTCCTAAATGGCAGAGTTGGGATTTGATCCCTGGTCTCACTCCGAGGCCTGAGCTTGGCATCCCTCGCCAGTACTTTCCCCTCTGGTACAGAAGACTGAGGAACGATTTCTGATGATTGCAAACAAACTTTTCCTTGATCATGGCCTTCTTAAATAAAGAAGACTGCAGATTTTTATCATCAAAAACTGTTAAAAACCAAATATAGCTAAAACTGGAATAATTTGGATGACAAAATAAATAGCTGCAGTTACTGGATTATAACCCAAGGAATAGGATAATTCCCAGGAATCTGTATTGATATAAATAATTGAATTCATTAAAATGGGGAAAGGCATAAGTCTTTCTCTTAGAAAATTACAAGTAACACACGGGGCTGCTGCCACCTCTGGAGGGGCCGTGTTCCCCTCTTTGCCTCCGGGCTGGACCCCAGGAGTCCTCCCTGACTGAGGAGCGGAGTGTGGAAAGGAAGAACAGCCACGTTAGTGGGGAGACGGGCAGACAGACCACCAGGGGTAAGCCTGGCATCACAGGCCCCGATATGGTGTGACGAGGAGGGCACGTCAGCAGGCTCTTTGTCCCCCATCTGCTATCCAGGCCAGCCACAAGCAAAACCCAAACTGAGGGGCACCGGACAAAATATCTGAGCATCACTCTTCAAAGGCGTTCAAGTTCTTGGAAGACAAGGCAAGTCTGGAGTTCCCTGGTGGTGCAGTGGGTTAAGGATCAGGCATTGTCACTGCTGTGGCTCTTGGTTGCTGCTTTGGCATGGGTTCAATCCCTGGCCTGGGAAACTTTGCATGCCTCAGGGGCGGCCAAGGAAAGAAAGAGAGAAAGAAAGAAGAAAAAGAGGAAGAAAGAGGGAAAAAAGAAAATAAGGCAAGTCTGAGAGACAGTTAAACTAAGGAGACATGATGCCTCATTGTGACAGGCATCCAGGGACCTGGACATCTGGGGAGTTCCCACTGTGGCACAAGGGAAACAAATCCAGATAGTATCCATGAGGACTCAAGTTCGACCATAGCTTTGCTTAGTGGGTTGAGGATCTGGTATTGCTGTGGCTGTGGTGTAGGCCGGCAGCTGCAGCTTCAATTTGACCCCTAGCCTGGGAACCTCCATATGCCACAGGTTCAGCCCTAAAAAGACAAAACATAAAAAAAAAGTGAAAAAAGAAAGAAGGCATTTGTATAAAAACCCAGTGGGAGCTGGATAGCGTCCATCAGATGGTTCCATTGTCAAGTTTCTATCTTTGACGAATGTACCATAGTTATGCGGACGTTGAGGGAACCTGGATAAAAGGCACTGTGTTTATCTTTGCAAATCTTCTGTGAATCTGAAAATTATTCCCCCCAAAAAAGGTTTACTAAAAAAATCACTGATATAATGGTAAGGTTAACAAGATATCAAACAGTTTAAAAGTGAAAGGCAAACTTCCCTCCCACCTGTATCCCCCTGTTCCCAATCCCCTTCCCTAGGACTAAACATTTTTACAAAACATTCTGGAAATACTCTTTTCAAGAACAGATAGACTCAGGCAAATACACACCACCATTTGGTGAACAGAAATGCGACACACTCTGTACTTGGTTCGGTGCTTTGCTTTCTCTCTCTTTATTTTTTTAATTTATTTTATTTTATGGTTGCACTTGCGGCACATGGAAGTTCCCAGACTAAGGGTCGAATCGGAGCTGCAGCTGCTGGCCTGCACCACAGCCACAGCAACGCAGGATCCAAGCTGCATCTGTGACCTACACCACAGCTTGCAGCAAAGCCAGATCCTTAACCCACTGAGCAAGGCCAGAGATCAAACCCACATCCTCATGGATGCTAGCTGGGTTCGTAACCTGCTGAGCCACAATGGAAATTCCCAGAGCACCTTAGTTTTTACACTCAGTTGCTCATAGCAATGTGGAATCCGAGCCGCGTCTGCGACCTACACCATAGCTCATGGCAACACAGGTTCTTTAACCCACTGAGCAAGGCCAGGGATCAAACCTGCATCCTCATGGATACTAGTCGTGTTCTTAATCCACTGAGCCATGAAGAGAGCTCCTGTCCTTTACTTTAGAGTATGCTCCACTGCTCTAGGTAACTAGACCCTGACAAACTTTGCTGACGCCTGCCTCCGAATCCTTTTCTCCTTATCCTTTGGAGAACAGGTAGCTTCCTGAGGCATCCAGAAAACTTGCCCTTCTTTCTCATCTGACCCAACTGATATGACATCATTGAGACAGGGAACTCAGGTCGGGCTCTGGGATGTGTCCAGCTGGTTTAGGTCACTTCAGTCTGTGTTATGACAGAAATCAGAATGACCGTATTCCAGGGCTGGGTTGTAAATGTATGCTGTTTTCCACTGGACGGAAATGCAGCCAGCTCTGATCCTCGTTTGTGATGGATAGGTGTGCTGGGTTGAGCGGTGGCCCCTCTCTGCCCCCACCTCCAAGATATGGCCACTGGGAACCTATACATGTGACCTCATTTGGAATAAGGGTCTTTCTAGATGTAATTAAGATTTCAGGATAAGATCATCTGGGATGAGGGCGGGCCCTCTATCCAATGATAAGTGTCCTGAGCAGAGAAGGGAAGATGGCCCACAGGGAGAAGCTGATTTGAAGATGGAGGCAGAGACTGGAGTGATGTGGCTACAAGCCCAGGGCTGCCGAGGATTGCTGGCAGTCACCAGAATCTGGCAGAGGCAAGGAGGGCTCCTTCCCGGAGCTTGCACAGGGAGTTTCAGACTTGAAACTTGGCACCTTGGTTTCAGACTTCTCTTCTCCAGAACTTGGAAAGAATAATTTTTTTTTTTTTGTCTTTTTAGGGCTGCACCCAAGGCATATGGAGGTTCCCAGGCCAGGGGTCGAATCGGAGCTGTAGCTCCCACAGGAACAGCAACACGGGGGATCTGAGCCGAGTCTGCAACCTACACCACAGCGCACGGCAACGCTCGATCCTTAATCCACTGAGTGAGGCCAGGGATCGAAGCCGTGTCCTTATGGATACTAGTCAGGTTCATTACCACTGAGCCACAAGGGAACTCCATGCTATTGTTTTAAGCCACCAAGTTTGTGGCAGTTTGCGAGGGCAGCCCCAGGAAACTAATGTCATGTAGAAGAGGGCACGTTGGCTAGATCAGAGACTGTAGACCGTATGCACTTGAGGCTGTTAAGCTGCCGCAGTGAGTATAGCCCGTGTGGCACAGGAGCTGCAACAAGGCTGCTTCCTGCTTGGTTGAGTCTTTCCCCCGCCTTTGGCAAGGATAGCTCTGGCGTCTCTACTTCATTAAATGTGAGCCATCACGTTTTCCAAAAAGAAAAAAAGCTTTTAAGAGCCATCTCAGCTGTGTAGCAGACCCATTTCCTGGTGTTAAATTCTGTGTCAGGAGTCCTGCTGTGGCTCGGTGGGTAAAGAACCCAACTAGCATCCACGAGGATGCAGGTTGGATCCCTGGCCTCGCTCAGTGGGTTAGGGATCTGGCATTGTCATGAGCTGCGGTGCTGGTCGCAGATGCTGCCAGGATCCAGCGTGGTTGTGGCTGTGGCTGTGGCAGAGGCTGGCAGCTGCAGCTCCGATTCAACTCGTAGCCCAGGTGTGGCCCTTAAAAAAAAAAATCCCGTGTTAAAGGAGAGGGCTCCCTCACTAGCAGACGCTTATCCAGCATTCTCTTCTGTGTGTTCCATCCAGCACTGTAACCAGCATCCTCTGGATCTGCTGCTGGGCACAGTCTGCCTGTCCTGCTGGGACACGTTCACGGGGTCCTGCAGCTCCTTTGGCTTTTGCGACCCTCCGGTCCCTTCACTGGCCTGGCTCTTCTGACTCTTCCTGAGAGTCGACCCTAGACATTTTCTGGTGGCCGGGAGGGGAGGTGGCAACAGATTGTCAGGAGGACCAGGGCTGTCTTGTGAGCCCCATCTGAGGCTTTTCGGAGACTGGGCCACTTCTGCAGACCCAGAGGCTTCAGCGTTCTGCAGCACATGTGTTCCTTCCATATCAGGGATCCTGACTTTGGGGTAGGAAAAACTTGCTAGGTTGAGAATTGAGATTTCGCTGCAGTTCTGTTCCTGGTGGTCAGCTCTGTCTGCCTCCAGTTGCAAGAGACAAGGGGCTCAAGAATGTTGCCACAGGGGTCCGGCTCTGTCATGGTCGGCTCCACTTTGTGATCAATTATCAGGCTGAGCCTCTTTTTTTCCTTTTAAGGCATCAATGATGTTCATCCACGGGCTCCCAGTTCCAAGTTGAAGTCCTTTTCGTCCCATATTGCTCAAACACCAGAGCGCTCTCCCTTTCTTTGTTCATGCCTGCGGCATACAGAAAGTTCCTGGGTGGGCGATCGAACGCACACCTCAGCAGTGACCGGAGCCACAGCAGTGACAACACTGGATCCTTAACTCACGGAGCCACCAGGGAACTCCCAAACACCAGAGCTCTTTCAAGTGTCCACAGGGGCTGCCCCCGGCCAGGCCTCAGCCACTCCGAGCCGGGTGCTGGTTTGAAAGCTGGAGAATGTGATCAGGCTCTGGGTAGCCTTTTCCACCTCTGATGCTCTTTGCAAACCCAGGAGGAGCAGGACTCAGAAGGTGTGGGTTCAGGTCCTCATGTGACCTCTTAGAAGCTGTGGGACACTGGGAACATTGTCCCCCTTCTGAGCCTCTCATTCTTTCTCGTTTGGAGGAAATGGTGACATTGACCTCACGGGGTGGCTGTGGGTGACACAGGGCATGGTGTGCACATTCAGAAATTCTGGGGACATTGTAATCAGATGGTGATGATACCTATGGCTGTAGCATTCCCTTCTAGTATAAAAAAAACGTTGCTGGAGTTTCCTGGTGGCCTAGAAGTTAATGATTCAGCATCGTTCCTGCTGTGGCTTGAGTCACTGCTGTGGCAAGGGTTCGATCCCTCGCCAATTTCTGCATGCCACGGACGTGGTCAAAACCCCCCCAAAACATTGCTGAGGTCAAATCTGGGAAGAGAAATTGAGAAGGGTCGTAAAGTCACCCTCTGGTTAAACTGTGACAGCGACTCTTACTTCCATCCCACTTTGAGGTCCTTTCCCCCGATTCCTAGGTGTCCCCCGACAGATTGGCAGTTTAGGGGCAGTTTCTTAGACATTTGGTTCTGGAAGGGGACACAGGGGGTCCTCCTACTGATACTGATGCTCTAATCACGCTTCTGTCCCGGGCGTCGCCTTCAACGTGGAAGCTTCTCGGGGCCGGGTTCCTTTGGGAGATAAGCTGAGCAATTTCAAGCCAAGCAGCAGATCGTGCTGCTTTGAACACAGCATTTCTGTACCAGACACGGCAAGTTCCCCCCACAGATGTTCCTGTCCCTGAACCTGAGTGCCCACCAAGCAGGAGCTGGCTGAGCTGTGGTGACAGGGCCTCATCTGCTCTGGGCATAGTTAACCATCTCCATAGAAACCTTTACTCACTATAGGGTTTTTTGTTTTTGTTTTTGTTTTCATTTTTTTTTTTTTTTTTTTGTCTTTTTAGGGCCGCATCCGCAGCATATGGACGTCCCCAGGCTTGGGGTTGAATCAGAGCTGCAGCCACAGCAAGATCAAGCCGAATCTGCCACAGCACAGCTCATGGCAACGCCGGACCCTTAACCCACTGAGCGAGGCCAGGGATCGTACCTGTGTCTTCATGGATGCTAGTCAGATTCATTCCACTGTGCCACGATGGGAACTCCTACTCACTGTAGTTTTAAATCTGGAACGGGCTCCAGGATAAACTTTCCAGATAAGTCCGGGGCGTTGCTGGCTGTGTCTGGACCTCACTCCTAGAAAGCAGGAGACGTTCAAAGAGAAGTTTGGGTAATCAGCTGAGAAGGTGGGGTGTTGGACAGCAAAATCCGCAGCTTCTGCTGCCAGCTCTGAGCTGGTGCCGTCTGTCTGCACCAAGCCTGACCACAGAGGGACTCCCGGAGTGTCCCCATGGAAAGCTAAGACTTCCCTAGAGGAAGGAGAAAACCGTGCCCGATGCGGGCAAGTTGGAAAACTTTAACGCGTGACTCGTTCTTTCCCCCCAAATTCCTCTTTCTCCCCTTATTTAATTTTTTCCAGAAAAACGTGTGATTTTATATGCTTTTCTCTGCATGTATTAAACAAATTGCACAGCTGAATAGCTTTTCTTAAAACCTGGACATTCACCAAGAAGAAGTTTGCCAGCACAGACAATTAAGCTTTCTTCTTTGAACAATGGAGTGACTGACTGGCACATTTGAAATGCAAGCCTGTTTTTTTTATTCCACTGTTCATCCTTCAAGCTGATAAACAGCAACAATGGGAAACAGCTGGGACAGGAAAACATTTGAGTTTGTATTTTCAAAGCAAGCAAGAAAGAAACCCGTCAGCGTGGGCCAGATCCCGTCTTCCGCCCGAGGGCGAGCCGGCATTTGGGGAGGGAAAAATACTATACATATTTCTAATCAAACATTACATATTTATTAATGTGCAGCTGGTGCATTGTATTCCGAGGGCTGGTGGGGGGGTTTCTACCCCCCCCCAACCCCTCACCATCCGCCTTGTTCCTCTAATGTGTCTTGTCTGGCAGGCTGGCATTGTTCTGTAACTGACATTACTTTATAAGAATCCAGAGCTGAGCACATTTCATAGGAGTCACGGAGACAATTGCTCTCTGAGTGGTTTGGGTCTGGGTGACGTAGGTGCCATCTGAGCTTCAGTTTCTGTTCTGGGGGCAGGACAGGTGGGCCATGGAGGTGTTTTTAGGCAGGTGCATCACGGATACTGTACACGGGGAAGCCACACCTTTGTACCACCCGCCTCTTCACCACACACTTGCTACGTCTTCTGCCCACGTGTCCGTGTCCTTTCTAAACGCAGGAGCAAATAACTTTTGATGCTGATGAAAATACAACTTGCTGGGCGTTTCATGGGGAGCAAGGGTTGCATCTGTTCATTAGGTGAGGAGGCTCACCTTGTCAATTTCCATTGAGCGCCGGCACGAGCGATCACTTTATCATCATTTGTCAGCAGCCTCGACAGGTTTTACTCAGCTTTGATTCCTCCCGGGCTCCGCTGTCATAACTTCATTGGCTTTATGGTAGCAGCGGGGCTCCCTTGTGTAATCGTCTAATAGATCGACTTTGCCTTAATATCGCTAATATGTTAAATGCAAAAGAGCATGGAAGAGAGGCTAAAATGTTACGCTCCAGACAAGCCACACATCCTTGCAACAACCCTAGCCCCACCTGCAACTCGTGGCCCCATCCATCTTGGGAAATCCCATTACACTGGGTAAGGCAGAGACTCTGTCTCTTAGAGCTTGGAAGAACTGGAGCTGAGACTTCAGCCTCCCTCTGATCTTGTGGCCAAAAAGAATTCGGGAGGGGCAGGTGGAAAGGGTTCTGGGCCAGCGGTTGGGTGCCCTTGGCTGCTGGGGCCTCAGTCTTCCCATCTGTTTACCGAGGGGAGTGAGGAGGCTGGCAGTGCTCTCAAACTCAGATTCATACTGTGGCCAGGCAGCACTGGAGATGAGCGAGTGGGCTGGGTGGTAACTGCGGCAAGCTGCCTCTGAATATGGCCAGGGATGAAGGCAAGCCCACAGATCCGGAGGCTTGGATTTTTAAAGGGAAACTGGAATTCTGAATTTTTAGGTCAGCTGTTTTGTTTTTAGTGTTGGCACTGAATTAAAAAAAATGGAAAAACCCCACTCTCTTGGTTTTCATTAATTATGATGATGATGAATGACAGCTAATATTATTGAGAGCTTGTCACGTACCAGAAACTGTTTTAGATGGGTTTTATCCCCATAACGATGCTGTGAGGCAGGTACTGATGCTCTCCCTGCTTTACAGGTGAGGAAGTGGAGACACAGCAAGTAAACTGCCCACGGTCACTGTCCTTGCCGTCCGGCTTATCAGGTAATGGACCTCCTGTGCGGGAAATCAGGATTGTGTCTAAAGATGAATTTCCTGGCAGAGGCCAACCTGTTTCAATAGTCCATCTAGGAAAAAACTCTACGCTGTCATTAAAAAAAAAAACAAAACACCTATTTTCTGGAATTTTCCACCTCTATGTGATCACTATCCTTCCTGGGTTTCCTTAAATACCAGGGAAAAACCATGTTAATTTCAAAGTTGAAGGGCAGAGGTTAAAGGCCATGCTTGTGATTTCTTGACTTTATTGAAACATTACCCCACCCCCCTTTTAAGGCTGTACCTGCAGCATATGGAGGTTCCCAGACTAGGGGTTTAATTGGAACTGCAGCTGCCAGCCTACACCACGGCCACAGAAATGCCAGATCCGAGCCACATCTGTGACCTACACTGAAACTTGAGGCAAGGTCAGATGCTTAACCCACTGAGTGAGGCCAGGGATCGAACCCGCATCTGCAAGGATGCTATGTTGGGTTCTTAAGGCCTCTGAGCCATAACAGGAACTCCTGGAAACATACTTTTATTCATAGCCTAAAGCTCCTTCTTGGGTCTGAAGAAAATTCCAGTGCCTGCTCCACTCCCCATAACAGAGCCCTGGGGCCTCCTGACTGGACGTTTACCTGAAACTGGTTGGTCCCTTAATAAACATTTGTGGGAGGGAGCTTTGGTGAATTAAAAATTATACACGCATGTAATGCAGAGGGCGCCCACACACGTGTGCAGGCCAGGAGGGGATGTCTCTGGAAAGGAGGAGGGTCCCCTCTCGTGCACCTGGCCAGGTGTGGTACGCCCTCTGCTGGCGTGACCAGGGAACAGCAGCAACTTCCTGCTGAACAGGGGTCCACCTGCCTGGCTGGAGAGTGGCCTTATCTCCCTGGGGAAGCGGAGGTTGTTCAGAGCCTGTGGACTGGGGGCCGTTAGCTTTTCTCCTGGACTCGTATTTCACTTCAGGGGCTTTGTGGAGGCCCTGTCTTTGTAAAGATATGGCCAAAATTCAGGCAGGTGGCAGGAGGTTTTTTAGACTCAGAGTGTGGAAATTGGCAGTGTTGGGGATGAGGAGCTTCCTGGCCCTCTAAACCCACTTCCAAGGCAAGGATGGAAGCAGGGGCTGATGAGGAGGGGAGAATAATTGGGGATCATCATCGAGGATAATTGTTGATCATGCAATTTGAGCACTGACCTATTTCTGTGCTAGGTAATCTCATAGATAATTTCTAATCCTGGCAACCACTCTAGGACTCATATCTTGAACATCTAGGTCCATTTCTCAGATGATGTAACTGAGGTTCAGAGATGCCCAATCAACTCATGTCAACTTACACCACGTGGACAGGGGAGACAGTGTTTAAACCCAGAGCTGTATGACTGCGAAGCCCTTTTCTGTCCCCAGAGGAACACCACCTCCGATGCTTGCCCAGCCCCTGTCCCTCAACCCAAGGCTGGTACGGGCCTCCCAGGACCCGCCACTCCTCCTTTTTCCTGGCTCTGAAATCTGGCAGAAAGGAAAACTTAGCTGGGTCACCAGCCTGTCCTGCCCAGGACCCCACAAGCCAGAGGGGTCCCTCCAGTGTTTGGGGAGGGCGGGCAAACCCAGCCTTTCCCAATCCTTTGTCATTTCCGGAAGGAGAGAAGTTGGGAGCGGCCTCCGACTGCAGTCCAGCGTTCAAGGTTATCCCGATAGCTCGGGGCCTCATTTGCATGGCGGGGCTCTGCGGCGAATGCCCAAGCAGCGCCGGCCGGCGGGGCGCGCAGATAAGGTCTGGAGGCCCAAGTTTCGGGGTTGTTCTCGCATTATCACCAGCTTCCTTAAGCTCAGATGAATATGTAAATCTCTTGCCGCTGCCTCCTTGTTCCGCCGTCCTGGGGGCCGCCGCAATTCCGAGGGTAAAATTGATTAATATTTGTTTTCAAAATGACACGCGGTGATGTATGGGTCCTTTTACAACTTAAATTAATACTTTAAAGAGATGAATGGTCTCTACAGCGGGTGTTAAAGTTCAAGCCCAGGGAATTTGCATATTTATATTACAGCCAACTGATAGTAATTGTGGGAACGGGCTGTAATGCTGTTCGTTTGTCATTTTCAACGGGGTGTGCTTCAGCCTGGGACCTCATTAACTCCCCAAGCCTCAGCCCCTCCGCCCTGCAGGACACCGGCCGGTGGCTGGGGACCCAGGGCCCGTATCCAGGCCAGAGTCTGGACTTCTGGTCCCCAGGAGGCTGGGCCCCTCTCAGGCCTGGCCACCTGTTTTTTGGGGGGGGGGCTCCAAAAATGCACAACAGGGATGAAGAGTGGCAACTTGAGACTACAGACCCACATCCTCTTTGTATTTTCTTTTCTTAGGGCTGCACCTGCTGCATATGGAAGTCCCTAGGCTAGAGGCTGAATGGGAGCAACACCACAGCCACAGCCAATGCTGGACCCTTAGCCCACTGAGCAAGGTCAGGGATTGAATCTGCATCCTCACGGACACAGTCGGGTTCTTAACCGGCTGAGCCACAAGGGGAACTCTCCGTTTGTCTTACCAGAGTCTGACCTCTTCTTACCATCCGCGACGTCCTCCCTTCTGCAGTCACCTTCTGCTCTCACCGGGGTCCTGCCATCCCTCTGTCTGAGCGAAGGGTCTCCCAGAGGCTTGTCTCAGACAAGGCTTGGTGGCTAATGGTTTCCGTGGGAGGCGATCCCAGGAAGTGATGGTGAGAGAAGAGAAGCTAGACCCTAGCAGGGGCCTGCTGCGGGCACCTGGGCAGCACTGCTGTCGGGCACATGTTGGGAGCGTCCCAGTTGGAGGTGAGGAAGCTGGCACATTTTTCTATAACTCCATTTGTCACAGAGTGAGGGCTGCTTTTTGGGTAGTTCCCAGTACCTCCCGCCCTCTCACTGCCGGCTGCAGAAGCCACAGAGATTCATAGGTGTGGCCACTGGATCAGCAGCCTGGACCAGAACGGCACAGGGTGGCGGGAGGCCAGCCTCTCCTAACCGGCCTCGCTGCTTCTGCCCTGGCCTCCTCCATCCCCATCTGCTCTCCATTCAGCCGCCAGTTTGGTCTTTTGGAAATTCAGGTCAAGCCAGGTCATTCCTCTGCTCCAAACCTTCGCCTGGCTTCCCTTTCGTCTTTGGAGTAAAAACAAAACTCCTCGCCAGCAGCAGCAAGGCCCTGGGCCTCTGCCCCATTCTTTCCTCCTTCCTCTCTGGCCTTGACGCCTACTTTATCCCCCTTGCTCCTTCCTCTGTAGCCACACTGGCCTCCTGTTGTTCTGTGGCTACTCCAGCCTCGCTCCTGCCTCAGGGCCTTTGCACCAGCTGTTCTCTCCTGGATTGCCCCACCCCAATTCCCTGGCCAGGGATCAGTCCCTCGCTTCCTTCAGGTCCTTCCCAGGTGTTCTCTGGGAAGCTTTCCTTGTCCGCTCTAATTATTCCACCTCCTTAATAGCCCCTGGAGCCGTGCCCACTATCTCAAGTGTCTCTTCCTGCTTTGTTTCTCCATCATAACTCTGCTCAGTGTCCAACATAGAACATATTTATGTATCTTATTTGTCTCCCACTCTGGAATGTAAGCTCCACGAGGGCTGGGACTGATCTGTTCACCGCTGTATCTCCAGTACTCAGAACAGTGTAGTAGTCACTCTTGAATCCTGTACTGAACGAATGAATGAAGGTGGCCAGGCCAGGTGAGGAGGCTTGGCGGGCAGGGCTGGCATCATGAGCGTGTGACCTGTTGGGGCCGCTGCTTAGCAGGGCTCTGTGCTTGGTTTAGTGCTCTGCCATCACTGTCTTTTGAATAAGCTTGGAATAAGGGACCCTGCATTTGCATTTTGCAAGGGTCCCGCAAATTATGGAGCCCCTCCTTCAGGCAGGGTTACTGGGGGTTAATTCATTCTACAACCAGGCTAAGCCCTGGGTCTGGGCAGGGACCCTGCCAGGAGTTTCAAGACATCGGCGACAGGACTTTGCCTCTAAGAGGGGTTTGGGAGGACAGAAAATGCTGCGTGAACAATCCCTGAGTGTGGGAAGCCTTCCATGCAGGAGAAAGAGTTTATTTCTCATGTACGTGCCCTTCGCATATGTGTGCATGTAAGGACGGACCCAGGGTCACTCACAGCTTTGGATAAATTACTTGCAAAGTTGGTCGCCATTCTCCGACCTCCAGGGCAATGGGATTTTTGTCACCCCTGCTGTCACAGAGTGGGTTCCACTTTACCCTTTGACCTTGTGAATTCCTGTAGCTGATAGAGTCCAGGGGAAGTGACCTACCTGTGCCAGTTTCCAGCTCTCTTTTGCTTGGAGTGTGTCTCCGCCAGGTTGCGGCTTCAATCCCTGGCCTTGCTCAGTGGGTTAAGGATCTGGCATTGCTGTGGCTGTGGTGTAGGCCGGCAGCTGTAGCTCCGAATCGACCCCTAGCCTGGGAACCTGCATATGCTATGGGTGTGCCTTAGAAAGACAAAAGGAAAGGGTTGTTAGATTAGCCTCTGAGTTTTAGGGTTAGCCCTGTATAAATCGTTATTGTAGTGAGAAGTCACTCACTGAGGCATGGCTCCCACTTGACAAGTGGTTGTTTGCACAGACGCAAATGGCCACATATTTGCACATCTGGGTAGAGCCATCCCCGATCCCCAGGGGATGGTGTGGGCAGAGCAGGGGCGGGAGACGGGGGGAGAGGCTGGGTGGCACTCTTCTGCTTGCTGGGCAGAGGGGGCGTGCTGCTTGCTGCCCAATGGGCTGGGAAGTAGTTCACACAGGGGAGGGTGTGTCACTTTGGGGGGTGATGAGCCAGGGGCTCCAAGTCACTCCCTTCTGGATCCAAGAAGGGTAAGACAGGCTCAAAAAAACGAGGGATGGGTGGCAGAAGGCTGAGTAGAGCAAACACTGACAGGTAACAAGGTCAGCGCTGGGTGGCCACACCCCTGAGCTCAGACTCACTGGTACCGGGCGAGACAATCCTCAAAGGGGTAGCTGGTGAGTGAGGACTGCCCGTGTCACTCACTGGCTGGTGGATGCAACACACACACACACACACACACACACACACACACCAAGAATGGGACAGAAGGCAGATGGCATTTTTTACTTAAAAATACTTTTTTTGGGGGAAAACTTTCTTGCCTGTATAAAGTTGCAAGAATGGGGTTTCCTGTTGTGGCACAGTGGAAATGAATCCAACTAGTATTCATGAGGATGCAGGTTCGATCCCTGGTCTTGCTCCGTGGGTTGAGGATCCAGCGTTGTTGTGAGCTGTGGTGTAGGTTGCAGATGCGGTTGAGGTCTGGCGTTGCTGTGGCTGTGGCGTAGATCAGCAGGCTGGGAAACTCCATATGCTCCCCACTAACCCTTAAAAGCCAAAAATAAAAGCCTAAATTTGCAAGAATGTACAGTGAAGGCCAGTTACTGTCACCCAGAGTTACCAATTGCTAGGCTGTTTCTATCCTTGCTTTCTCTCTCCTTCCACAGGTTGATAGTATCCTTTTGATTACCGCTGGCTCCTTTGAGAGAAAGTGCAGGTATTATGACCCTTCATACATTACATAATTCAGGGAATATCTAAAAACAGGCCCTTTCCCTTACATATCATCGCATATAGGAAAGTTAATACTGACACAGGACCGTGATCTAACACACATACTCAGCATTCACCAATTGTCTCAGTGAAGGTTTTGAAAGCATCTCCCCCCCCCAGGATAGTGTTCAGCTGGGTCGCATAAAGATGTAGGTGTGTCTCCTTTATTTTATGTTCCTTTTAGATTTTACTTTTGTTTTTTTACAGCCACACCTTCAGCATATAGAAGTTCCCAGGCTAGGGGTTGAATCAGAGCTGCAGCTGCCGGCCTACGCCATAGCCACAGCAATGCTGGATCCTTGACCCACTGAGCGAGGCCAGGGGTTGAACCCATGTCCTCAGGGATACTAGCCAGGTTTGTTAACCACTGAGCCACGACCGAACTCCTCCTCGATTTTATAATGGGAATAATAGTCCCTGCCTCTTATACTTGTTGTCTGAATTAAATATGGTAAATATACTTGTTATCTGAATTAAATATGAGCATTACAGGTCGGCACAGCTGGGAGTCCTCGGAGCACAGGGCTGGCATCTCTCCTGCTCCCTGCTGTGTCCCCACTACCCAGCTCAGGGCCTGGCCTGGAGCTGATGCTCAGTGGCTGAATGCGGAATAAATCCTTTAATGGGAGGAGAAGGCTCCCAGAAAGGGCTGCATCTGCCCTGGGTCTGGTCAGGTGGAGTCTGTGGAATGGAGAAAGGGAGGATGAAGAGAGAAGGGGAGCAAGATTAATCATTAAAACGCGCAGTATCCAAGCCCTGGCCTGGCACGTGATCTGCATGTCTGAACGCAGTCTTCACAAGAGCCTCTAAGCTAGGGACTACCATTAGACCCATTTTATAGACAAGGAAACTGAGGATCAGAGGCGTTCGGTCCCTTGCCGGGAGCTGCACAGCTCTGGCAGCTGGAATTTGACTGCAGGCTTTCTGGCTCTGGAGCCCGTGCCCTCCATCCTCATGCTCTCCTCCTTCTCCCCAGCGTCTGAATCTGCACAGCCTGTCTGGATGTTTGTCCTCCAAGCAAAGAGAGGTGATCTGGGTTCTGGTCCCAGGCTACCCTTCACGTGCTCTGCATTCAGAGGAAGTGCTATCTCCTCGCTAGACCCGGGTTCTCCATCCCCAAAGCAAGCAGGTTGGACAGGATGGTCTTGGAAGACCTTCCCAACTCTGACCTTACGTGAGGGGGACATGCACCCACGTGAGCCTTCGTGGGCACAAAGCTACTAGCAGCGCTGTCTCACTTTGATGCTTAGTCGGCGGCAAGGTGCACAGGGGAATAAAGAGGCGCAGCTTGGGTGGGGATTAGGGCAAACCAGACTCTCTGGGTGGAGACAGAAATTAAGGCAATCTGTTTGGAGTGTAATTTTGCAGGCAAGCCCCTCCTACACTTGAACCCAGTGACTCCTCATCCTGGGCTCCATCCTACCAGAACGCTCTCATCCGTTCCGCAAGGCACATCCCAAGGGTGCTCATTGCAGCATTGGCATCTCTAATCTCAACAGGCGAGGGACAGACCAAAGGTCCCTCGGCGGGGAAGTGGTTAAATCAATCAGAGACATGGCTACTCCGAAATCCTCTGCAGCATTTTTCAAGAAGGGCCGGGCGTGTGTCTTCTGACATGAAAAGGGGGTCTTCAAAATCTTCTTGAGTGAAAAAAAAAAAAGAAAGCAAGAGCAATACGTTTAACATGGTTACATTCGTTTGGGAAAAAGAACGTCAGTACTTGAATGGGTATATGGATATTGATATACACGTAGAGAGAAAGTTCTGAAAGGGTGGACACCTAACCTCTGGGGAGGGAGTGGGTCTGAGCAGATGCTGGAGGGTGCCTTCGTTTTTAGAATCAGTTTGTTAGTTTCTATAAGGAAGTCATCTGAGATTTTCACTGGGTTTGTGGCGAATCTGGAGCTCATGCTGGGAAGCATTGCCATCTTAACGATGTTAAGTCTTCCAAACCATGAACATGGGTTGTCTTTCCAATTATTTAGGTCTTTGGAAATTTGTTTTAAGAATGTTTTGCAGTTTTCAGTGTGTAAGACTTGCACTTCTTTTGTTATTTCATTCCTATTTTATTCATTTTAATGCTATTATTAATATAATTGTTTTAAAAGTTTCATTTGGATTGTTCATTGCAAATCTACAGTAATACAATTGGTATTTATAGACTGATGTTGTGTCCTGCAAACTTTTATTAGTTCTAATAGTTCTCAGTGGATTCCTTAAGATTTTTCATGTACAAGATCATGTCATTGGTGAATAGAAATAGTTTAATTTTCTTTTTCCAATCTGGATACATTTTTTTTCTTTTGCTTGCCTAATTGCCTTGGCTAGAACCTCTAGCACAATTGAGTAGAAGTAGTGACAGTAGGCATCGTTGCCTTGTTCTTGATCTTAGGGGTAATTCGTCCAATCCTTTACCATTGCATATGATGTCAGCTACAGGTTTTTTGGTAGAGGCCCTTTAATAGGTTAAGTTCCTGTCTATTCCTAATTTGTTGAGTGTTTTTTTTTTTTTTGTAACTATGAAAAGGTATAGGATTTTGTCAGAAGCTTATGCTGTGACAGTCGAGATGATCATGTGATTTATGTTTTTTATTCTATTGATATGATGTATTACTTAATTGGTTTTCTTGTTTTATAATGATTTTTATTTTTTCCATTATAGCTGGTTTACAGTATTCTGTCAAATTTCTGCTTGCACAGTAAGGTGACCCAGTCAAACATAAATGTATACATTCTTTTTTCTCATATTACCATGCTCCATCACAAGGGACCAGACATAGTTCCCAGGGCTATACAGCAGGATTGCATTGCTTATCCTTTCCAAAGGCTATAGTTTGCATCTACTAACCCCATTCCCAGTCCCTCCCACTCTCTCCCCTCCTTCTGGGAAACCACAAGTTTGTTCTCCAAGTCCATGATTTTCCTTTCTGTGGAAAGGTTCATTTGTGCCCTATATTAGATTTCAGATATAAGTGAAATCGTATGGTATTTGTCTTTCTCTTTCTGACTTACTTCACTTATTATGAGAGTCTCTAGTTCCATCCATGTTGCTGCAAATGGCATTATTTTGTTCTTTTTTATGGCTGAGTAGTATTCCTTTGTGTATATATACTACATCTTTTTAATCCAATCATCTGTCAGTGGACATTTAGGTTGTTTCCATGTATTGGCTATTGTGAATAGTGCTGCAATGAACATGCGGGTGCATGTGTCTTTTTCAAGGAAAGTTTTGTCTGGATATTTGCCCAAGAGTGGGATTGCTGGGTCATATGGTAGTTCTATGTATAGTTTTCTGAGGTACCTCCCTCCTGTTTTTCATAGTGGTTGTCCCAGCTTACATTCCCACCAACAGTGCAGGAGGGTTCCCTTTTCTCCACATCCTCTCCAGCATTTGTTGTTTGTGGACTTATTAATGATGACCATTCTGACTGGTATGAACTGGTATCTTGTGGTAGTTTTGATTTGCATTTCCCTAAAAATCAGTGATGTTGAACATTTTTTCATTTGCTTGTTGGCCATCTGTATATCTTCTTTGGAGAAATGTCTATTCAGGTACTTAATTGATTTGTAGATGCTGAACCAACCTTGCATTCTTGTGATAAATCCCAGTTAGTTATGGCATACAATTTTTTTTTTTTTTTATGTTGCTGTACTCAGTTTGCTAATATCTCTGTTGAGGATTTTAAGAGTCATAGTCATAAGAGATATTATCTGTAGTTTTCCTTTCTTGTGATGTTCCCCCCTGCCTCTTGCTTTCTAAGAATGCCCCAGAGTTCGGATTAGTCATCTGGGCCATGATGCTTGGCCAAATTATCAGCTGCCCATGGGAGGGGCACCAAATATCTTTGCAAACCTCTACACAAGTGCCTGGGGAGATGGGACCCACTGGCGTTGGCTGAGGGCTGGGCCCTTTTACATGTATTCTTTCATTTGATCCTCTTAACAACCTGCTGTGACTACTGTCATTTATGCCCATTGTACAGATCAGAAAACTGTACATAGTAGATCTATAAACTGCCCTCAGAATAGATGCTTTTGGTGACATCTCATGATACAATAAATGTGAGTGGACTGAATGTTTATTTTGAGCCCCCAAATCTATACGTTGAAATCCTAATTCCTTAAGGTAATGACTTTAGGAGGTGTGGCCTTTGGGAAGTGATAAGGTTATGAGAGTGGAGCCCTTATGAATGGAAATCATGTCCTCCCATGTCCCATCTGCCAGGAGATTACAGTGAGAGGGCAGTGGTCAATGAACCAGGAATAAGACTTTCACCAGACACGACCCTGCTGGTGCCTTGATCTTGGACTTTCAGCCTCTGTAACTATAAGAAATAAATTTCTGTTGCTTATAAGTCACCCAGTTCATGGTATTCTGTTATAGCAACTGAATGGACTGAGACAGGATGTGGAGTTAGATTTCTTTCACTTTCTTGTTTTTATTTCTAAGAATACTATAGTAAACACCCCTAGTGCCCCCACTTAGCTGTTACCATTTCTCATATTTGCTTATAGTTTGCTTTTCATCAAAGAAATAAGGTATTACAAATAAAGCTAAAGATCCTGTAACCTGCCCTCCCCTATTCTGGCAGTTAATCTTCTGGAAAGACAATTTTATGTTTTTACTGTGTGTAAATATATATCTAAAAATAGCATATACTTTTTTGCATTTGTGGGTTTAATAATTTTCATTTCATAAGCACAAATATTTGCACAGCTTCATGAATTTGGAGTTTTTGTTTATTTTACCAAAAACAGAATTATTTTTATACATACTTTCCTGCTTTTTGTTTTTCTTACTCTTCAATATCTTGAAGAAATCCCTCTCACTTTGGCATGGCTCTAATCCAGTCTTTTTAATGGATGTATAAGATGGATGTATTCATCCATTGATAATTCGATGGGGATCTAGTGTCTAGTCACAGTGAACAATTGTGTGACAAGCACAAATATATGCTTTTAGGTACCAGTGTTTTTATTTTTTAAGATATATTTCTTGGAGAGAGAGTACCAGGTCAAAGAATACATGTATTTTTACCTTATAATGACTGTTGCCGGAATGCACTCCAGAAAGCCTGAAATAATTCCCACCTTCTAGTTTTGAACAAGAGAACCCATTTTCTTATGTCCTCCTGGCAGTAGATGTTAATTCACTTAAAATATATAATCCAGTCTGATGGTTGAAAAATAACACCCCCTTGTCATTTCAGTTTATATAGCCTAGAGTTTGAACATCTTTTCATATGTTTATTGACTTGTTTTGTGATTTGCTTATTCATGTGCTTATCCCAATTTAAATTTCAAAATAATTCCTTCTATTTTTAACAATTCATTGGCATATTATAAATATTAACCTTCTATTTTCTTTTCTTTCTTTATCTTTTTTTTTCTTTTTAGGGCCACATTTGAGGCACATGGAAGTTCCCAGGCTAGGGGTCAAATCTGAGCTGTAGCTGCCCGTCTGTGCCATAGCTACAGCAACACCAGATCCGAGCCCTGTCTGTGACCCATGCCACAGCTCATGGCAACACCGGATCCTTAACCCACTGAGGGACGCCAGGGTTCAAACCCACATCCTTGTGGATACTAGTCGGGTTTGTTTCCGCTGAGCCATGATGGGAACTCCAACCTTCCGTTTTCTGTATTGTAAATATTTCCCCAAATCTATTATTTATCTAAATTGATTTTATTTGTTATCTGATGCCGAAACCAAATTTTAATTTTACCTCATCAAAGTTTTTTGATGATAAAAAATTATTTTTCTTTTATACTTTTAGGGTTTTCAGACTTCAGAAAATCATCTGTATTTATTTTTGGAGTGGTTTAAAAGGCCAATGGAATCATGCCTTTCTGAGTTTGTTATGTAAAACTGTCAACAGTCATCAGTTCATTTTAGGGTGTTAGTGCCAATTCAAAAATAATATAATTCACTTTGTAAATATTTATTCAGGCCTTGCAGCTTATTGGTTTCCATAGAACCATACATATATTCTTCACTGACTCTTTAAGACACTCTCTGAGGTGGTACTGTTATTATTTCCAGTTTATAGATAAGGAAAACGAGGTACAGAGAAATTAAGTACTTTAAGATTACAAAGCAAGGGAGTTCCTAGCGTGGCTCAGTGGTTAACAAACCTGACTAGTATCCATGAGGACTCAGGTTTGATCCCTGGCCTTGCTCAGCCGGTTAAGGATCTGGCATTGCCATGAGCTGTGGTGTAGGTCTCAGATGCGGCTCATATCTCACCTTGCTGTAAGTATGGTGTAGGCTGGCAGCTGCAGCTCCGATTCAATCCCTAGTCTGGGAACCTCCATATGCTGCAGGTGTGGCCAAAAAAAAAAAAAAAAAGAAAAAAGAAAGAAAGAAAGGAAAGAAAGAAAGAAAGAAAAGATTACAAGGCAGGTTAAGTGGCAGAACTGGATTTCCAATCTTCACCCCTGCTCTGTAGTCTACACTTACTCCCACTGGGCATGTAGCTAAAGAGGGAGGTGGGGTCGGCACAGGCCCAGAACAGACTCTCACGCTACCCAGTAGCAGAGGGTGATTTCCGAGAATGATCCAGAGACATTCTGTATACGCAGTTGTTGCCACTCAATAAGGTGACCACCTAGAAAGGCTCATGCTTTCCTCCCAATGCTCAAACACTTCTGCTCATTTCTACAGGTGGTGAGGGGCTCTCATGGTCAAGGTCAGATGGGTTCACCAGACTTGGGGCAGGGGGGCGCCTCCTGGAGTGGCCCCTTCCTCAGTCCGGGAGAGGGAAGGGGAGGGGTTTGAGGTTCCTTGAGTGAGAACTCCATTCCAGGCCCAGGGCAGGCGCTTTTCCTAACCTTAATCCTCATATCATGTCTTTGAAGTGAATGCTGAAGTGGGTGTTGCTGTTACCCCTGAAAAATACGTATTTATAAGAAGGGGAATGCATATATGTATATATGTGTGTATATATATATCCATATATATATATGGATGACTGGGTCACTTTGCTGTACAGCAGAGAATGACACAACATTGTAAACCAGCAATACTCTAACAAAAATTTTTTATATTTATTTGTCTATTTTTGTCTTTTTTAGGGCCACACCCATGGCATATGGAAGTTCCCAGGCTAGGGGTTGAATTGGAGCTGCAGGTCCACACCACAGCCACAGCAACGCAGGATCCAAGCTTTGTCTGCAATGCATGGCAATCCTGGATCCTTAACCCACTGATCAGGGCCAGGGATCGAACCTGCGTCCTCATGGATATTAGTCGGGTTTGTTACTGCTGAGCCATGATGGGAACTCCAAAATAAAAATTAAAAAAAAAACCATATTTGTTTGAGTTATTATAACAAGCTTAACACTTATTCCTTACGACAGGGTTAAACAACTTATAAGTATACAACGTAAAAGGTGAAATTCCCACCTCCTATTCTATGCTCCTGCCCTTTTATTCCCATCCTTAACGATGCAGAATGCATCCTTTTGACCTTTCCATAATATGGGTACAAACATACACACATAGGATTTTTTTTAAAAAAAAGTTTGGCAGAATATACCTAACATAAAATTTGCAGTTTGAACCACTTTTGAGTGTGTGTAGTTTAGTCATCAAATCCTTTCACGTTGTCATGGTACCATCACCACCGTTTCTAGGAAGTGGCAGAACCAGGATTAGAATCTGGGTCTTCTGGCTTTAAACTTCATCCTCACAAAACCTCAGCCTGTCAGAAGGGAGCGGCTCTCCCTCCCTCTTGTGTTCTGTCCCCCACGCCAAGTAAGCCTGAACCTCGGACGGAAGAGAGCCTGGGTGGTTGTTCGCCCAGTAGAGCAGCAATTTACCAGAAGCACAGGACAGGTGTGAACGTGCACCAACACACACGCAGAGAGGCAGCACCCTTTCTCATTTGTGTGCTAAAACCGTTCAGGGTGATGAGGACACGGGAAGCGGAGCCGCCACCAGGAGCATCAACAGCAGATCTTTAAAAAAATATTTTAAACAATAAAATAGTGTGGCGTGGCTCCCCACGCAAAGCCCAGCCTCCTTCCTTTCCGCACGGCCCGGGCCTGCTCCCCAGAGCCTCCACGCTCACTCCCAGCCTGGTCTCACTGCCCATATCTCTAAATAATGCACGTCTGCCACTATATCCTGACTCATCAGTTCTAGACATTATCTATTGACTTGCTGCTGTGATGGATGAGGTCTGCCCTCACACTCAGGCCGCCTCCACTCACCACAGCATCCCGTGTTCATTTCCAGCACTTCCGGTGCTTAGCTTTCTAACTTCGAGGGTGCCACCTTCCCCTTAGTTTCTTGGTCTTGCAGGGCTGGCTGTTCCTCCTGCAGCTCCGAAAGCCCTTCTTGGTCAGAGGAGGCTCTCCAGCTCCCTGCTTCCCTGCGGCTCCATACGCTTCCCCACTCCCCAACATCCAAGCACACGCCTGAGGGGACCGGTGGTCACGGCCGTCCTTGGATCCTGGGCTCCTGGGCCTCTTCCCATCGCTCTGTTCTTCCTCTTGTGTTTTGTCCCCCACCCCAGGCTCTGCTATGGTCCCCTGCAAGGAGGTAGGGATCAGCGAAGCCAGAAGTGCTTCCTGTGAATGGTCAGCTTCTTGGGGTCCTACGGTCAGACGGTCCCTGATGTCCCTCTCCCCGTCCTCCCCAGCAGCGCTCGAACACAGAAATGAAGGTCTCCGGGGGCTTTCTCTTATGAAATTATCTGGCTTCATTATGTCATTGGCAAAAGAGAGAACCCAAACACACCTCGGGCTGAGGGGCATTTGACAAGCATCAACGGACAGAGTCAGAGTTTGCAGTTGGGTGGTTCCCACGCCCCCCTCCCCACCCTTTACCTTGAAAATCTGAACAATGGGGCCTTTTGTGGGGGGCCGTCGCTTCTGCTGGGCCCTTCTGAGTCACCGCATATTTTTATGTGTTCAGTAATATACAGTGTGAGTCATTCTCCAGCTTGGGGTGTTTTGGGACTTGTGCTGTTTTACTTACAATTGCAGGGGGAAAAAAATCAAATATTACAGAGGTGATAAAAAATACAGCAAATTCATATGACCCAACTCAGTGTGTGTACCATGCCAGGGCTGGGAAGGGAACTGGGGCATGAGGTCATTGGTGAAGGGTTCTCTGGGGTGGTGGGGGGTGGGTGAGGTTGGGGGCCAGACATGACCCCTTTTTGCTGAAGTCAGAGAAGGGGACGAGTACGACATCGCTAACTAAAATCTTTTGCCCAAGGCAGAATGTGCTGGCCTCTGGATCCAGTTCCTTGCAGGTCGAGGGAGAAGCAGTGGGTTCCTCCCTGAGTGAGGACCGTGCCTTCCAGATTCGCTAGACTGGTTGTGTGAGACGGGAGGCGCTGGATGGAAGTGGGGTTGGAGGCAGCGGTGCTGTATCTGCTCCCTCTAATGGTCCAAGGCTTCAGCTGGCTGTGTCCCGGCAGAGCCCAGGTCCCGAGGAGCTGGGGGCTAACGTGGCTGGCCCCAGCTGGGGAAGGGCCGAAGCAAATGCATTTGCTTTGATAAGATTTATGAGGACAGAGAGAGATGTTGAGTGGACCCTTCGCAATAATGGAGAAACTGAGTTATGGTGGGAGAGGTACCCGGGATGGTGGCACGGAGCCAGTCCCTAAAATGGGGATGAGCGACCCCTCCCTTCCCCTGAATGTCCCCCCTGCTGCCATGTTGCCTCTGTTGTCACTGACCCTGGGTAAGTCACTTGCCTCTATGGACCTCAGTCTGCCCATCTGTAGTGTGGGACTAGGTTAGGAAAGACCGACCCAGCCTGGATGCCTTGCTTCTCTGAGGGCATCTATTTATATCAGGCTCCAGGCCACTGAGGTCAGGGCCCCTGCCCCTTTGGGAGCCCGAGTCTGCAGGGCACTGGAGGCCGGTCCTAGAGAACTGAGGCGTGGCCCAGGTACTAGGGGTTCCAGCAATAATTGCATTCTGAGCACATGTCTACCTCTCGGAGCTGCGGGGCCTGTCTCTTTCTATTAGTTTAACAAGCCCTGGTATTAATGAGATTGCTCTATAATTGAACCTTTTCACGGGTCCCTCGGTAATGAAATTATGCTAATTTGCATTCAGCACCACCAGGCATCCATCACGCGGGATCAGCCGGGAGCGGCCGGTGAGGCGGCGTGAATGCACCGCTAATTATCACCAAAATGAACAAACCCAGCAGTATTATTATTTCATCTTCTGCCCCTTCCCTTCCTCACTACCCACCTCCCCCGCCCCATCCATATTTTTGTCTCTTCATCCACGTGATTGCCTGGGCCCGAGGTTGGGGGGAGTGGGCGGGGCGCGGGGAGGATGCTGTGTCTCCACTGTGTGGCAGCACCAGCCCGGGAACCACCGGTGCGTGAGGTGGCTGCGCGTCTGCGTGTATGCCGGTGTGTGCGCGGGAGAGCACGCTCTTCCTCAGCACATGTGCAGTGTGTGATGATGTCTGAGTGTGCAGACACATCTGCATTTGGGCGGGAGGCTGGCTGTGGACCTGTGGGTGTGTGTTTGTGCTGTCTGCATGTCTGTGTGCACGTGTGCCTGTGTGATTGTGGTGCCGGTGTCAGCCCCGTGACCCAGGGGGACAGCGTGTGTCTCTGATGTCTAGTGGAGAACGTATGTGCATGTCATTGTCTGTGAATGTACCCATCTGTTTGAGAGGGGTGGGGGAGGCCTCAGCAACTATCCAAACCTGGGTGATTGCATGCCAAGCGTGGGGTTTAGACCTAAGTCCATTTGTGTGTGGAGCTGAGTGAATCAGTGTATGTCTGCACGTGCGTGTCTGCGATGCCTGGTGTAGTGTATGTCTTGTGCTCTGTGTCAGTGCGAATGGAGCTGCCCATGTGTGTGTCTGTGCTGTGTCATGTGCAAATTTCTGGGACTGTCTGGATGTGTGTGAACAGGTAGGTATGTGCATATGTCTGGCCACGTGTCTGAGAGCATCCGGATTTCTGGGGAAACCCATTGGCTTGGGAATGGTGGCTGGCTGAAAGATACAACACCCGGAGCGGTTCACCCTGAAGCTACAGGGAAACCATGAGGAGGAGAAAATGGGACCGCCCCCCATACTCCCACCCCAGTTTGCTGGGCCCCAAGGAATTCTCCTGGGCTCTTGGGTGAAGCAAGAATAGTTGAGACTGACTTTCTGGCTAGGCCTGCTGCATGGGGACTTGGAGGAAACTTGATTTAATTTAGAGAAAATAATTGGATACAGTAAGACTTCTGGCCTCACTGGAAACTATCTGTTGGGTGTCCCTCTGTGCCGGGGCCCCCAGGCCAGTGCTTGGGGGCTATTGAGCTGGGAGGAAAGGAGGCCATCAGACCCTCATCTGCCTGTCTACCAGGAAAGAACATGCGCCAGCCGTGCCACCAGTCATCCACTTTGGACAAGGCTCTCCCTTCTCTAAGACTTTCCAGCTATCACGTGAGAGTGGGAGAGACATGCAGCTAGTTTACGGCAAGTTTTCGAATGGGTGTTACATTTTGTCAAATGCTTTTGATGAATCTATTAAGATGATCCTAGGGGTTTTCTCCTTTATTTTGTTAATAAGTTACACTGTATGCCTTTCAAATATTAAATCAATATTGCATACAGAGATAAATCCCTCTTTGTTGCCATGATGTATTATTCTTCTTAGGTGTGGCTGGATTCTGTTTGCTAGTGTTTTGTTAATTATTTCAGTGTCGAATAGAGAGATTATATATACCACACACTTTTATTGTATTATCTGTGTCTGTTCTGTGGTATCTTATTTTTTATTGTGTTAAAATACACATAGCATAAAATTCACCATTTTAACCATCTTAAAGGGTACAGTTCCGGGGCAGTTAGTACACACATGATGTCGTTGGGCCATTACGACTATCTAGTTCCAGAACAGTTTCATCATCCCCAAAGAAAACTCCGTATACATTAAACAGCCAGTCCCCATTGCCTTCTCCGTGGCCCCTAGCAAGCAGTAGTCTATTTTAGGTCTCTACGAATTTGTTTATTCTGGATATTGCATATAAATGAATTATATAATAAGCCTGTAGTACTGGGCTTCCCTCACTTAGCATATATATTCAAAGTTTATCTATGTTGTAGCCTGAATAAGTGCTTCATTCATTTTTCTTGGCTAAATAATATCCTGTTGTATTATTATATTTTGTTTACCCATTCGTTAGTTTATGGATATTTGGTTACTTCCATCTTTTAGCTAGCAGGACTAGAACCACTATGAATACTTGTGGACAAGCTTTGCTTTGAACACTCATTTCCAGTTTCTCTTAGGTACATACCGAGGAGAGGAATTTCTGGGTCCTATGGTTTAACAGTACGTTAACTACGCTTAACTTATTGCGGGACTGCCAAACTGATTTCCAAAGTGGCTGCATCATTTTCCATTTCCACCAGCAATGTGTGAAGACTCCAAATTATTATATCGCCATCATTTCTTATTTTCCAGTGTTTTTGTTAGTTATAGCCTAGTTATTTGGTATGAAATGCTATTGTGATTTTGACTTGCACTTCCCTGTTCCCTGACGATTAATGACACTGAGCTTCATATCATGTGCTTATTGATAATTTATAAATCTTCTTTAGAAAAGTATCTTTTTTTTTTTTAGGGTCACAGCTGTGGTATATAGAAGTTTCCAGGCTAAGGGTCAAACGGTAGCTGCAGCTGCCAGCCTATGCCACAGCCACAGCATCGCGGGATCCAGCCGTTACCTTGACCTATGCCGCAGCTTTCAGCAACACCAGATCCTTAACCCACTGGGCAAGGCCAGAGATGAACGTGTGTCCTCATGGATACTAATTGGGTTCTTAACCCACTGAGCCACAATGGGAACTCCCTTTTTTATTTTTATTTTTTAGAAAAGTATCTATCCAAGTCTTTTTTTTTTAGCCTTTTAGGGCTGAACCTGCAGCATAAGGAGGTTCCCAGGCTAGCAGTCCAATGGGAGCTGTAGCCTCTGGCCTACGCTGCAGCCACAGCAGTGCTGGATCTGAGCAGCATCTGTGGCCTACACCACAGCTCACAGCAACACCAGTTCCTCAACCCACTGAGCGAGACTAGGGATCGAACCCGCAACCTCATGGATACTGGTCAGGTTTGTTAACCTCTGATACGTGATGGGAACTCCAGGCCCATATTTTAATGGGTTATTTATCTTTTGGTTGTTGAGTTGTAAGATAATAGTTACTGGATACCAAACTTTTATCAGATATATGATTTGTAAATATTTTCATCCTTTTTATAGGTTTTTTTTTCACCATCTTGAGAGTGTTCTTTGATGCATAGTATTTTCTCATACTTTTGTGTATTATTTAGAGTTTTCTATCTACAAATAGAGATAGTTTTACATCTTTTCAATTTTAAATGCTTTGTTTCTCTTTCTTGCCTAGTTACTCTGGCTAGAGCTATTGCAATGTCGAATAGAATCCTTGTCTTGTTTCTTGACGGGAAAGCTTTCTGTCTTTTCCCATTGATTATGTTGTTAGTTGTGGGTTTTTCATAAATGCTGTTTATCATGTTGAGGGAGTTCACTTCTCCTTCTAGTTTGTATCATGAAATTTTGTGGGCTTATGTCAAATACGTTTTCTGCATCAATTGGGTGTATTTTGTGTATCTTCTCTTTCACTCTATTAATGTGATGTATCATATCTATTGATTTTTGAAGGTTGAACCCCCCTTGCATTCCTGTGTTAAATCCGACATGGTCATAGTACATTAATTCTTTAAATATGCTGCTGAGTTTGATTTGCTAGTGTTTTGTTGAGGATTTTTGTGTCTGTATTCATAAGTTGTATTAGCCTATCGTGTTTTTTTGGATTGTATTTGATTGGCTTTGGTATAAGGATAATGCTATAAAATGCATTAAGAAGTGTTTCTTTCTCTTCACAGTTTTGGAAGGGTTTGAGAAGATTGGTATTAATTCTTCTTTAAGTGTTCGGTATAGTTCACCAGTTCACCTTTGAATCCATCCTAGACTTCTCTTTGTTGGGAATTTTTTAATTACTGATTCACTCATCTTTGCAGGCATAACTCAGAGATATTGTGGGTTCAGTTCCAGACTACCACAGTTAAGTGAATATAACAATAAAGTGAATCACACAATTTTTTTTTGTCTCCCAGTGTATTTAAAAGTTATATTTATATTATACTGTAGTTTATTGTGTCATTATATCTAAAAAATCAGTATCATTACATCTAAAGGAATCAATGTACGTACTTTAAAAAATAATTTGTTGGAGTTCCCTTGTGGTTTAGCAGGTTAAGGATCTGATATTACCTCTGCAGTGGCTTAGATAGCTGCTGTGACATGGGTTCAATTCCTGGTCTGAGAACTTTCATGTGTCATGGGCACAACCAAAAAAAAAAAAAGGTACTTCATTGCTGAAAAATGTTAGTCATCATCTGGCAATGCAGGGTTACCAAAATCCTTCAATTTGTAAAAAACACAGTATATGCAAAGCACAGTATAGTGAAATGCAGTAAAATGAGTTGTGCTTGTTATTGGTCTTCTGAGATTTCTATTTCTACTTGAGTCAGTTTAGATAATTGTTTAGATAGATAGAGTCAGTTTAGATATTAGATACGTTTCTAAAGATTTGTCCATTTCATCTAGATTATTTAATTTGTTTATGTGTTCATAACACTCTTTCAGTTCTTTGTATTTCTAGAAGTAATCATTTCAGTAGTAATGTCTCAATTTTCATTTTTTATTTTGATTATTTATATATTCTTTTTTCTTTGTCAACCTAACTAAAATCTTGCGAAATTGTTTTAGATCTTTTCAAAGAACCAACTTTTGATTTTATTGATTCTCTCTGTTTTTCTATTTTCTATTCTATTTAGCTGACTGTAGTATTTGTCATTTTCTTCCTTTTGCTAGCTTTGGATTTATTTTACTCTTCTTTTTCTAATTCTCGAATGTGTCAAGTTAAGCTTTTGTTTTGGGAATCTTTCTTTTTTTTTAAATGTAGACATTTAGGGCTATAAATTTTCCTTGAGACTGCTTTTGCTGCATCTTATAACTTTTTGTATACTGTGCTTTCCTTTTCATTTCTCTCAAAATATTTTCTAATCTCCTCATTATTTCTTCTTTGATCCCATTATAGGTGCTGTGTAGTTTCGAGATGTCTGAATTTTCTACATTTCTTTTGTTATTAATTTATTTCATTACACATGGCCAGACAAGATACTTTATATAATTTCAGTCTTTTCAAATTTATTGAGACTTGTTTTGTGACTGCATGTGTGGTCTATGCTGGAGAATGCTTCATGTGCACTTTAGCAGATGTATATTCTGTTGTTGGGTAGAGTGTTCTGTGTGTCTCTG
The DNA here is from genome assembly GCA_004024745.2 of Catagonus wagneri. NCBI lineage: Eukaryota > Metazoa > Chordata > Mammalia > Artiodactyla > Tayassuidae > Catagonus > Catagonus wagneri. The sequence goes on from PVHT020000180.1 coordinate 452,074, forward strand.
TTAGATTGAGTTGGCTTTTAGTGTTGTTCAGATCTACTTATTGATCTTCTCTCTAACTGTTCTATTTATTGTTGAAAGTTGGTATTGAAGTTTCCAGCTATTATTAGAGAACTGCCTATTTCTCCCTTCAATTCTGTCAATTTTGTCTTTACATATTTGGAGTATGTGAAGACACACACACACACACACGACTTGCACAACAATCGATATAGATTTAGTTGTTATATCTTCTTAATGGATTGACTCTTTTACCAATATGTATAATGCCCTTCTTTGTCTCTTGGAAATTTTTTTACTTAAAGTCTATGTTGTTTGATATTAGTTTAGCCACCTCAGTTCTCTTTTGGTTGTTATTTTCATGGTTGATTTCCCCTGTATCCTTTCACTTTTAACCGATTTGTGCCTTTGGATCTAAAGTGAGTTTTTTGTACATGGCATATAATTGGATCATGCTTTTTAAATTTATTGTGACAATATCTTTCTTTTAATTGGAGGATTTGTCCATTTGTATTTACAGTGATTACTGATAAAGACTTTCTCCTACCAAACTTCTGTTTGATTTTTATACATTATGTTTCTTTTTTGCCTTTTCAATTCCTCCTTACCAGCCTTCTTTTTTGTTTAACTGCTTTCCCCCCTGGTGTACTGTTTTGAGTCTTTTCTCATTTCCTTTTCTGTATATTTTAAGTTATTTTCTTAGTGGTTACCCTGGGAGTTACAATTAAAATCCTAAACTTATAACAATCTAGCTTGAATAAATACCAACCTAGCTTCACAATGTACAGGCCTCTGCTCCTCTACTGCTCTGTCCCTTCCCTCTTGTATGTTGTTATTTTCAGAAATTATATCTTTATATATTGTGTCCCCTTTAAGATAGAGTTATAGTTATTGCATTTATATTTATCTTTTAAATCATATAAGAAAGAAAAAGAGGAGTTCCAAACAAAAAATAAAATAATACTGACTATTATATTTCCCTCTGTGGTTAGGTGTTCTTTACTAGCATTTTTTTATTTTTACATGTGGCTTCGAGTTACTATCTAGTGGCCTTTCATTTCAACTGAATATTGTTATTCTGATTCAGACAAGCATGGTTAACTTAATTCCAACAAAAGAACATTTAAAATATTAAAAGCAATTACTACAAACAATAAAAATAATAACTTTTGTGCAGCTACACTGATATCAAAAAAAAACAGACTTCAAGACAGAGTATTTCCAGATAAAAGTAGGTACATTTTCATAATTATGAAATAGAAATTCATTGGGAAGACTCAGCAACCATACATGCCTATAAACTTAATAATAGAGTTTCAAAATACATGAATCAAAAACTGACATAACTAAGAGAAAAACAGACAAATCGGCAATGATGGTAATTTATTTTAAAGCCCTTTGCATAGCAATTAATAAAAACACTAGGCAAAAAGTAAGGATATGTGAACAGTAATACCAACTACTTCGATTTAAAAAAAATCTGTAAAAATATTACACTCAACAATTGCGGAATATGTATCTGTTTCAACAGTCACTCAAATAAACCACATACTTAGCCAGATAATAAATCCAAATAATTCCAAAGATTAAAATTTTATAGTGTACAGTCTCTTACAGTAGATAAGTTAATTTAGAAATCAGTAACAATAAGTTATCTAGGAAATCCTGAGATGCAAGAGAAGGCCTTTGGTATTTATAGATTGGGAAGGTGATAACACTGTGGAAGAATCTGCTGCTTGCATGGATTCCTCTAAGGAACCACCAGATGACTGTCTTTTGGAGTCCCTCTTTGCAAAGGCTCTACTCACTGCCACGGTCTCTGTGAAGCCCTCTATGACTGTGTAAACTCAGAAACAGCTTGGGGCAGGTGGTGGCTACCCAGGGTGGAGTGGTGAGGCATCTAGGTACTTTGGGGGTACTTGGAAGCCCTTGATGTCTCAAGGTATTCCCCCTCTTGAGATGCTACTGATGCCCAACCCATTTCTCATTTGCCTGAAGATTCCTTTTTTTAAAACCTGGAATTTTATAAAGGCAATAGAAGGTTGCACTGCAAAAATTGAACTATTGAAGTGAGGGATTTCAACTACCCATGCCTTCTCACGGGGGTAGCATAGGCATGTCTATATGAATCCCCTCTGGGGAGACTCCTCTTCTTGCTGACTGCACGTTCTGCATCCATGTGGACAGGGCTCTGCTGGTGTGTGCGGGGAGGGGGCGCCCGCTGGTCCCTGAAATTCACCTTTGACTTGTCTTCAGCTCTTGCAGGACCACATGAGAACGTTGTCTTTCCTGAAGCCAAAGTCAGACAAGTTTGCCCAAAGTTGCTCAAAATTGGACCTCCTAACTTAGACTGCATGAACTGGGGGTCTGAGCCTGTGCCTCTGTCTGTTCCAGCCTATGCTCAGTGGATTGCTAGTTCCAAAGACCCTGAGTGGAGTTCTCAAGTCAAAAAAAGTTTGGGAAGCTTAGGTTAAATGGAGTGAAACAGGATAATTTATTGTAGGATTCTTCTTACTCTGCTCACTTGCATAGTGACTCTCCCACGTGCAGGAAGCAGTGTTCCATTGTGCGTTTAGGTGGTCACAGAGCGTCTTCTTGTGGGATTCACGTTCTGCCCAGCTCACCTGGGGAAGTGCTGGATTGAGTAATAACCATCATTTGCCCTTTGGGGAAGTTGAATGTAATGGCTCTCCCTCTCTCTTTCTCTCTTTCTTTTTAAACCCTTTTATTTCCAATAAATCCTTCTCTGTTAGTTCCTAAAGTGCTTGGAGGGCGATATTTAGTTGTCTTGTTCTTATGGCTTTTGTTCTCCAGCACTGAGGCCAGACCTGGACACATCGGAGTTGATACAAACATTTGGCAGGAAAAAAAAAAGGGACACAGTCAACCCTACTTTGCCTCATGCTTCAGGCTCTCTCAGCCTGCTGAGCTCTGGAGGGATCCCAACCTGAAGGACACTGAGCACTTGAGGGACTTTGGAGGCCATTGTGTTCAACACTTTCACTTGGAAAATGGAGAAATTGAGGCCCAAGAGGGGACCCTTGCCCCAGCCTGGGCAGAATCAGAGGCCATTTGAATGTCCAGGTATAAGCCTATAGGGCAGTGCTCTGCAAAAGTGGTTGCATTTTATTATTTTGTAGTTTCTTTAGGGCCACACCTGCAGCATGTGGAAGTTCCCAGGCTAGGGGTTGAATCGGAGCTGCAGCTGCTGGCCTACGCCACAGCCACAGCAATGCCAGATTCAATCCGGGTCTGTGACCTACACCACAGCTCACAGCAATGCCAGATCCTTAGCCCGCTGAGTGAGGCCAGGGATTGAACCGAAGTCCTCATGGATACTAGTCGGATTCGTGACTGCTGAGCCACAACGGGAAATCTCTGTGGCTGCATTTTAGCATCACCTGAGGAAATCTGAAAAATCCCGCTGTCTAGGCTGCATACCAGACCAAGGAAATCAGAACCTTGGGTGAAAGACCCAGGTGTAGCAGTTTTCCAGTCTCTCCAGTGATCCCAGTGTGGGGCCAAGTCTGCGAACCAGTGCTTCAGGGAGAATCAACATGCCTGGAAACCAGGCATGTTGTTCACAGGTTTCGAAGAGGTATTTCAGAGTTGGGAGAGAGCAGGGGGTCTCCAGACACTCTTGTTCTCCTTTCTCAAAGCAGCTCCACTTACGTCTCTTTATTTTGTGCTCCCCTACACACTGTCACTAGGAGGAAAGCCCCCTGAGTGCTTCTCCAAGGCAACCCCTCCAGCTTCACTGATGGGAGACTGGGGGGACTGGCTTGACGTCCCAGGAGACCTCGATGTCACCAGGATTCGAACCCCACCTCCCGATCCCCAGCCCCAGGCTCTTCAGCCACCTCTGGCCCTCAGATTCTTTCCTTTTCAAATGATTCAGCATCCCACAAGTTATCCTCAAGCATCCTCACCTCTCCTTTTAATCCCACCGGCACAGCCGCGCTCTCCCATGGACCGGATTCTTTGTTTCGGGTTCTGCAGATTAATCAAGGATGCCCGCTGGTCATGGGGCACTTTGGGTAGAGGGATTATGTCAGGGGCTGTGAGTCGGGGTGGCGGGGGGCGGGGGGAGCAACTGACATCGAATTAGCCTTCATTTCGAGTTTTGATGCAGCAATTATGACTTCTGAATAGCAGTGGTTGTTACTGAGGATGGTCGCCTAAGCAGTGCACATAATTATTATAATTACTGTGTACCTAATGATGCCTAATAAGAAGCAACATCACACAGAGGCGCGGTGGCTGCTCAGCCTGGTGGTCTGGGCTCCGGAGGGGGAGCAGCTGGGGTTCTGATATCTGCGTGGGGCTCTTACAGGGACGCCAGGCTGCCTGTCTGCTGGAGACCAGGGCTTGCAGAGTGTGCAGGAAGAGAAAACTCCCGGAAAGAATGTGCTGGCCTCAGCTCAGAGGCAGCCAGTGTGGAAGTGGCTGAACTGGAGCTGTCCTTCTTCAGTCATTGACTTCATGGCCTTATGTTCGTGCTAATTCCCGGTCCTGGGGGAGTCTGCTTAGGGAAGGCGGAAATGGATAGCACTTCAGGGACCGGGTGTGAGTGTCTTTATAAAAAATAATCACAAATTTTTATAGAGGGTTGGGTGCCAGGCAGTTTCCACTCATTGCCTCATTTAATTCTCGCATCAGCCCCATTTCACAGATTGGGAAATGGAGGCCCCATGACTGCCATTTATTAAGCATTTTAATAGCTGTCCAACACTAGACATGGATTTTCTGAACTGATTCCCACGATAATTTCATTACGTAAGTTTTATTATCATTGTTTCTTATTTATCCCTGTAATATAGATGAGAAACTGAGGCATGGGGAGAGAAAATGACTTGTCCAAGATGATACAGCTATTACACGGAACAACCAATGTTTGAACCCAGGCAGCCTGACATCTTTTTTCCCTTCCCTGATTAATATGTATTAAATAACTAGTATAGGCCAGGTGCGGGTCAAAACCGATTCCGTTCTAGTTGGGAAACCCTGACCAAAGTCCAATAAGCAAAGAAGTAGAAAATAGTTGGGATATACGCAGCCGAGCAGGACAAGGAGCTGGAGAGGAAGAGGATCTATTTTAAGGAAGATAGTGAAGACCTCACTCATCATGTCAAATTTGAGTAGAGACTTGAACATAGTGACAGGAGGAGCGAAGAAGCGACAGTGTTCTAAGCAAGTGCAAGAGCCCAGTGCAAAGGCCCCAAGGCAGGGTATGCGCTGAATTTTAAAAGAACAATGATGAGGAGTTCCTGTTATGGCTCATTGGGTTAAGAACCCATTATAGTGTCTGTGAGGATGTGGGTTTGATCCCTGGGTTAAGGGCTGTGCATTGCTGCAAGCTGAAGCAGAGGTTGTGGATGTAACTTGGATGTGGCATTGCATGGCTTTGGCATAGGCTCCAGCTGCAGCTCCGATGCAACCCCTAGCTGGGAGAAAAAGAAAAAAGAAAGAATTGTGATGAGGCCAGGGTGCTGGAGCAGAGTGAGTGAGAGGGAAAGAGTTGCAAGGAGAAATCAGAGAGGTGATTAGAAGCCAGATCCTACAAGACCCTATTGACCGGGTTAAGGACTTGGCATTTTCTTCTAAATGTGATGGAAAGCCCTGGAAGGGTTTTGAGCAGAGGTGTGATTAACTTCGGGTTTGTTTGGTTGCTGTGTATGTGGAGAAAGGGCTGTGAGTGTTCCAGAGATGGATGTTGTTTGGGCCAAGGGGGAAACCGTGGCAGTGGTGAAAAGTGGCTGGATTTTCCATACGTTTGGAAGGAAGGGCAGATTTTTGAATAGTTTGGCTTGCTCCCTCTGGACCTTTCTCTTCCCCGGTCCCACCACTATCTAACCAGCACCGATTCTGTCCTAATTTCCAGTTCCTTGGACAGAGATTTCTGATTGGCTCATCTTGAGTTACACCCTCTCCTGGTCCAATCAGTGGCGATGGGGGCGGAGCCTCGTGGCACACGGCTGCTGTCGCATGGAGGAGTGTGGCCAGGGTTTCACCTGGTTCTTCAAGATTCTGCCACCTACTGAGGTCACCAACTCCCCATCTGGTCCTTTCACTGTCCTTGGTACAGAATGGGTGTTTTGTGAAAAACGTAATTCAGAAAATCTGAGTTCCGATCTCTACTTCACTACCAGCTGGGGGACCTTGGCAAACTGCCTGATTTCTCTCAGCTTCCGTTTCCTCATCTGTTCAGACGTTGGCAGGAGGAGGCACGTCATCAGGGTTACAAATAAAGCATAAGCCCTCACATACCAGGCATCTAGAAGGAGATACTGACATTTGTGTTGTTCTAATTAGACCGATTCCAACCAGGGACTCTGGGCACTCCCATCCAGGATTGCTCTGGCCCTGCCCTGTTTCTCTCGCTCCCCCTCTAGTCCATGCTCCGTGCTGTGGGCTGGGACCTGGCCTCCCAGTAATGGGGCATTGTCCCTGCCCGCTGGGAACAAGGCGAGCTCAGCTGGCCTTAGTCACAGGTCAATTGCTTCATATAAATCCGCAGGGACTCGCAGATGCTCTGACAACCGGCGGGGTATGCAGAGCTCCATTCCAGGCACGGACGCAGCTCCAGTTGCCGGAGGCTGTACAATGGGGCTGGCAGCCCAGCTGTGATTTGGGCGGTCCTGAGAACCAAATTACTGGGAACCCCAGAGCTTGGGCTCTCTGAAGGAGAACAGGTGTCTCCTGAAAAATAAGATTTCTCTCCCTCAGCGCTGTGGACTGTGGGTGATACCCTGTGCAGCGGTGGGTGTTTAGCCTCCTCCCTGGCCTCTGCCCGTTAGATGACAGTGGCAACCCCGCCTTCTCCCTACCCCAGTTGTGACAATAATGTCTCTAGACATTACCAAATGCTTCCCAGGGGGGCAAAATCACCCCACCTTGAGAACCATTGCCTTAAAGAATGATGCTTAGTTTTCTGGAACAGGTCCCATCCGACAGCCAGGGAGCACACCTGGCTGCCAGAGGGTCTGAAAAAGGGAAGGGCTTAGACCTGGCCAAAAAGGACCCACTGGGCAGAGGATGGGAGCCCTTGGAGAAGGATTACAGGGCAGCCCTTATGAACGCTGGCACAGGGCTCCGTGGGAGGTGGTGTGGAAGTGAGCTGGCCCTAGGAATGGGCTGGATCAGGGAGTGGAGTCGGGGGACATGCCAAGTGATGAAGAAAGTCTGAGCAAAGGCCCTGGGGCAGGAAATGCGTGTGGGGGCAGTATGAGGACCAGCCTGGACCCTGGCTGGGAAGTCAGCGAGTACGAGTCATAATAAAACCAACCAACAGCTACCTTGTTTTTAAATACTGACCATGTGCCAGATACGTCCTAAGCCCTTTCCTGGCCATCTCATTTAATCCTCAAGAAATCCCTCTGAGATTTGACGACTAGTCTCACCTCATAGGTAAGGGAAGGAACCCAAGGCTCCAGGTGTTTCAGGGTTGGCCCAGGCCGCAAAGCCCATAAAGGCAGGTTCGCATTTCAAGCCCAGGCTGTTGACCATCTGGCCTCACTCAACTCTGCTCTTCCCTGTCCTCAGAGCCACTGCCGTGCTGGGTGTGACCGGGCTGGGAATGAACACAGATGGCTTCCCTTAACTCCTCAAACGCGGGACCAGGGCTAAGCCACCAGGAGAATGAATGAACGCGTGAATAAATGAATGAATGCCCAGAAATCCCCTTTCCGCCTGAACCCCGGCTCCACCCACCACCCCCAGGCCTCTCCCTGGATCCCCTATAGCTTTGGGGACAGGATGTGGCTCCCCTGTGCTGGCCATTGCTTACAGGGCACTGCAGCGGTGTTATAGGAACTCCTTTTTTTTTTTTTTTTTTTAAATTTTTGAAGTACTGGGCATAGAGCACTTAGCTGGTCTGGCACTTTCTTACTCCATAAGAGATGGCTGCTTTGAAGAAAACGAAGCCAATATGGGGTCAGCCCCCTGAGAACGTGGCCCTGAGTTGGTCAAGGGGACCAGTTTTGCTCCAAGACACTGCCCTATTTCTTCTTCTCTGATCATTAAAGCTATGTCATCTGTCTTTCTGGTCGTTTGCAAAAAATGGGGACAATCCTTTATTCCTTCAAATAAGAGATGGGGATTTGCCCCTTGGCAAAATACTTTGACCCTTGGACCGACTGTGTGACTTGCTTCAGCCACTAGAATGTGGTAGGAGTGGTGGCCCACCAGCTCCAAGTTCAGAGGAGAGGCCTTCAAAGAACCCGTGTGTCTTCCACCCTCTCAGGTCACAGACTATATGTTAGCCCTTACCTGGGCTCCCTGTGTTTAAAAGAATTTTGAAATCATGCCACTGCCATGTGAACAAGACTGGGCCAGTCTACTGGAGGATGAGAGACCTTGTGGAGCAGGGGAAAGGTGTCCCGGTCATCAGCCTCTCAGCAACCAGAAACGTGCCGTGCCATCCAACTCGGATGCATGAATGAGCCTAGCCAAGACCAGCCCAGCCCGGTTCAGAGCAACAGAGTTGTCCGGTTGAGCCACTTATTTGTGAACAATAGCAAGTGGTGTTTTAAGTCTGTTCAGCTTTGGGGTGGTTTGTTACGTAGCAATAGCTGACTTTCCCGTGCCGTCGTAGCCACTGGGGAATTCGTGCCCAGGCCCGTGCCCAGTCATGCCAACTCTATGAATTCTTCTTGTTCGTTTTCTCTTCTTAATTCTCTTTCCTTTCTTTTTAATTCCTGTGTGTGTGTGTGTGTGTGTGTGTGTGCATTTTTAAAAGACATCTTTGGGAAAGGAGCAGTTGAAAATAACAGTTTGAAAATCTAGCAGAGAGCTGGCCTGAGTGTCTCTGCAGTTTGTGAGGACAGCGTAAAAGGACATAGAAGCTTGAATGCAATGGAGCAATTCATGGCAAAGGAGGCGTTTCTCTGCGGTGCCACACTTGGCTTGCATCTAGTTTTGGCTTCACAACCACGCTCTAAGGGGATTATTATTATCAACTTTATTCTTCAAGGCAGAGAAGCCCAGTCTCAAAGTTAAGTGACTCACTCAGGATTATACAGCTGGTCAGTGTTGGTGCCAGGACCTGAGCACAGGCATCCTGACTTCACATCTCATGCTTGGTCTCTGCTAGCGCTGGCCGTGCGTGTGGGGTGGGGTGGCAGGATGCGGGTTGCCTCTTAGCATTCATCAGTGGGCTTTTTCTATTCCCTGGGCACAGATTGACATTCAAATTAAGACTCATATTTCCCTAGCTCAGAAAATGCTCTCTGTTCTTTTCCCCAGGATTTCAGAATCAAATCGTGCTCTCTCCTCCCACATCCAAGTTGTCAGGAAATCTCTCTGCTCCACCTCTTCCCATTTGCTCCACTGCTGTTCCTCGTATTTCTCCTGGATGGCTGAGTTGTCCCTAGCTGGGGTTCCTGCTTTTGCCCCTGTCCCTCTAGCCTGTCCCCCACCCCCGCCACACCCCTCAGAGCTCCCAGCTCGACCAAGGCAGAGCCCAAGTCCCTTTGTGTGTCCTGTAAGTTTCTGTATCTGGGGACTCAGGCATACCAGGCATTTCTCCTTTTCCTTTATTAGATCACAAATGCATCACAATGCTCCTTACACTGTGCTGAAATGAAGTTCATAGATAACATAACCCATCTATACACATAACTGAAATAAATCCGTATAAGCCGTGTATTGTCCAAAGTGTACTCTAGAGGAGAATAAAAAGCCAACTAATTTACAATAAAAGAACCCTTCCCTCAGCATGGAAATGTTACAACCCAGGTCTCCTGTAAGACACAGTGCAGGCAGCAGAGCTTGCAGCCTCTCCAGGAACATGACCCTGCAGGTGTGGACCGATGCTTGCTGGCGATTGATTCAAGCTCCACAGCAGCATGGCTTTCAATGGTGGGGTCCCTGTAAAGGTGACCCACTCCTGATAAAGCTCCCAACAGAACAGAGGATAACTTCTTTTTTTAAATTACTTAATAAATTTTATTACATTTATAGGCATACAACAATCATCACAACCAAATTTGATAACTTCTCGATTTACACCCAAACGGCAGTCCTAGACAGTTCGGGGTTGAATAATATTGTGCAAAAAATAAAAACCCCTTATGTTAGATGTGAAATAAAGTTAGATTTTAGGTTCCATACCTTGTAACTAGGTTTTTCACCTGCCTTGAAGTTTGGGGGATAATTCTTTACGTGAGGAGCTGTCTGCACTTTGCAGGGGGTCTGGTGGGCCAGTCACCTATGCCCTAAATGCTGTTAACATCCCCCAACCTTTGTAACAAGCAAAAGCATTCCTGTAAGATTTTAACCTCCCAACACCCAGCCATAATCTGGCTATGCTGTGTTCCTCTCTAACTTTCTTCACTGCCATGTTCCTCCCCGCTCATCTTTCCCACTCTAGCCCCACTGGTCTCCCAATCTGTGAATTTATCTGGAAGAAGGATGCTTTAAGCAGATGGAATATCCACTGTAAATGCCCTGAGGTAGAAATGTGTAAGGCATGGCCTTGAAACAGTGAAGAGGCCAGTGTGGGCAAAGCAGGATGAGTGAAGCAAGAGATGAAATCAGAGGCAGCAAGGTTAGGACATAAGACTTTGCGATCATTCAAAGGACCAACTTTTTTTTTCTTTTGGTGGGGGGTGCACCCACGGCATATGGAGGTTCCCAGGCTAGGGGTCAAATCGGAGCTGCAGCTGCTGACCTACACCACAGCCACAGCAACGTGGGGTCCAAGCTGTGCATGTGACCTACACCGCAGCTCATGGTAATGCCAGATCCTTGACCCATTGAGTGAGGCCAGGGATTGAACCCACATCCTCATGGCTACTAGTCGAGTTTGTGTCTACTGTGCCACAATGGGAACTCCCAAAAGGACCAACATTTTAAATCCACACTGATGGCTTCTTTTGACACGTCAGGAGATGTGGCAAAATGGGACCTCGGCTCCTCCCTATCTGCACAGCAACCACTGGCCCAGATTGTCCCCCGTGGGAGGGAATGTTTGCTCTTCGTTTTACCGCAAGCCCCACCCATCCCTTTCGCCTCACACACCTACCTGCACTGCTCATTTGCATTGCTTGCCTGCCTCCGTAGGCATTTGCATTTGTAACCCCTGGTGGGACAGGGTACCAGGAAAGAGACTGAGGGTGGATGTGGAGGGAAGAAGTTGTTCCCCCATTCCCGGCCCTGGAGACAAGAACCCCAGCCTCTAGAGAGGCTACGGGTGAGGTCTCCTCCCTGCCACCGCTCCGCGTGCTCCTCTCCCAGGCCGCCTGCTGAGATAGCATCTCAGCAGGGGAGGCCACGGCAGGGGCACCCGTGAGGACGTCTCGAGGAAATAGTGAAAATATTTTCCCAGGGAAAGCCAACATTGCTATTTGTTTTCGTTGTTTAAATTATACGTGTTATTTATTTTTTAAGTGGTCTGTCATTATTGGTGAATGGGGAAGGCACCCGGCCTCACAATGCAACCAAAATTTTAGATATTGCTATGTAGTTATTAACAAATGAGCTTTTCATCTTTGGAGAAGGCGCCGTACGTGAAGCCCTCTGGGGCTGGGAGTCTCATTATTGGGTAATTACAGCCCACAAAGAGGGGGGTGGCTTGGGTCTTAGGAGGCAGACAGGGTGGGACTCTAAAGACCCCCTGCGTCTTGGCTCACCCGTCCATGTGTATATTCATTCAAAAATATGTACTGGGTGCCTGCTGTGTATGAGGTGCTGTTCTGGATGCTGAGAACAAAGCAGTGAATGGTGATATTAATATAAATAATAAAAACGATCACTTAGATGGTACTTATGTTGGTGCTATGTTCCGAGTGTTTTACCTGTGTTGCCTCGATCATCCCAACAGTGCTGTGAGGTCAAGTTATCCCCATTATACAGATATGGAAACTGAGGCACCAAGAGGACCAAGGGACACAGGCTTCCTGTGTCAGGGAGACAGACAACACGCAGGAAATTTCAGTGCTCTATATAAAAATGGAAAGTTCCTATTGTGGACTTAGCAGTAACGAACCAGACTAATATCCATGAGGATGTGAGTTCGATCCTTGGCCTCACTTGGTGGGTTAAGGATCTGGCATTGCCATGAGCTGTGGTGCAGGTGGCAGATGTGGTTCGAATCCTGCATTGCTGCAGCTGAGGCGTAGGTCGACAGTTATAGCTCTGATTAGACTGGGAACTTCCGTATGCCATGGGTATGGCCCTAAAAAGCAAAAAAAAAAAAAAAAAAAAAAAAAAAAGAAGAAGAAGAAAGAAAGAACAAAACTCACATGATGGAGAGGACCTGGGAGGTGTCAGCTGCAGACGGGCTGGTCAGAGAAGGCCTCAGCCAGGAGGCTTTGGTGCAGAGTCAACCCCAGAGAGATCTTGGGAAGGGAATAGGAAGTCCCAAGGTCATGAGATGGAAATAAGCTTGTGGGTGAAGAAACCGAAGGAAGGGGGCTCGGGCAGAGGGAGTGTGGTTTTGCTGAGGAAGCCTGAGGCCCTCTGCCCCTGGGCCTTCCTAGGGTCTGGTGGTGGTTGTGGGCTGGGGGCCTCAGCTGCCTAGGCAGGAACTGGAGGATGGCTGGAGGTGTGCAGGGAGAACACTTGGGTATTTAGATTGTTTCTCACAGGTGGGTGGCTGATCGAGGAGGTGCTGAGACTCCAGGCTGGGTTTCTTTCTCTTTTTAAAAATATTGAGTTTATTGATGTATAGTTTATTGATTGACAATGTTGTGTTACTTTCTGCTGTATAGCAAAGTGATTTAGTTACACACACACACACACACAGACACACACACACATACATTCTTTTGTTTTTTTTTTAGGGCTGTAGCTGTGGCACATAGACATTCCCAGGCTAGAGTCCAAGCAGAGCTGCAGCTGCTGGCCACAGTCACAGCCACAGCAACACCCAGTACAAGCTGAGTCTGTGACCTACACCACAGCTAACGACAATGCCAGATCCTTTAACCCGCTGAGTGAGTTCAGGAATTGAACCCGCATCCTTATGGATACTAGTCAGGTTCTTAAGCAGGTAGGCCACAACAGGAACTCCTGAAGCTCCATTTTTAAGGCTACCAGGGGAGCAGATGGTAGAGCCAGGGTTAGAACTTAGTTCTGGGTGTCCGTGCCCTTAATTATGGAGCATCACTGCTTGGATGCAGCCACTCCAGCGACCTCGGTCCACTGGGCAGGTGGGACTGATGCCTTAAGAAAGAAGGACAGGTATAGGGAACCTGTGTGGTACCAAGCGAGTGAGCCCAAGACGGGGGGCCCTGGAGGGCTGAGGAGCAGAAAGGGAGACCGCAACGCAGGGGCCTCCTTCATCCCTAGGATGGCACTGGACCACCCCCTTGGCGTTTCACACACTCCCTTGGTATTGCCGGAAGAGCCAGTGATAATCACTCGATTTCAACGGAAATCATTTGTTTTTTCCTCCTTCCCAACCGGGCTCTCCCCAGAGACCCAGGTGTTAATGAAATCAAACAAAATGAAAATGGGGAAATTATTGCAAAGCTATGAACACCTCCGCGGGGCCACGCCTCACTAGTTTCCAATACCACCTCATTCGGGAGGCTGCTGGAAAGGCAGAGGCAATTTTGTCCCATGGGCGAGGTGCTGGAAGGGAGGGACAAAAGAGACAAGATATTGCAATCAGGAGGTCGCCGACCCAGGCTTTTGTATGATTATAGAATTTCATTTCGGGCCAACTGGGCCGATGGCTGAGCTTGTTGGCAAATTAGTGGCGAAAAATAAAGCAATTTTTAGCAGCCTCCGAAGAGTCGCCACCCCAGTGGGGTGTCAGAGGCCCAGGACTGGGGAGGAAGGAGGTGGATGGAGAAGAGAAGCCCAGACTGGGAGCAGCCAGTCACGGGGACCCACAGGCTGAGACATTTCAATTCAGGACCAGGAGGATGAGGGGAGGAACCCCGCTACTTTCGGGGTTGGTCTGGAGAGCAGAAGATGCTGAGTCAAGACTCAGTCCCACGCTGACCTCTTCTCCCAGAATCCAGTGCGGGAGGGGGGTGGCCTCCAAATTGTGCCCAGACCTGTCGATTCACATTCCTGGTTCTGCCTCACTTTTTTTCCTTCCTCCTAACGTGGGGAATAAGAGCATTCACCTCGTAAAGGCTACAACAGCCCGGTCTATCACAGATGGGACGGTACTGGGCCCATTACAGTGAAATCTGTTCTCTATGTCCGTGAGTCTGTTTCTGTCCTATAGATAGGTTCATTTATGCCACAGTCTGGATTCCACAACTGTGTGATGTTGTATGGTAGTTTGGGGTTGGTAGATGCAAACTATTATGTTTAGAATGGATGGGTAATGAGGTCCTACTGTGCAGCCCAGGGAACTGTGTCCAGTCTCTTGGGATAGAACACAATGGAAGAGAGTATGAGAAGAAGAATGTGTGTGTGTGTGTGTGTGTGTGTGTGTATAAACACACACATTACATATATGACTGGGTCACTACTATGCTGTACAGCAGAAACTGGCACAACATTGCCAATCAACTATACTTTAATAAGATTTTTTTAAAAAGGAGAAAAAATTTAAAAAAATGAAATCTGGTATTGCTTGCTAAGATGCTTTTATTCTGAAACTTGCTTTTAATATTTCACAAAAACATTTGGCATCGAGTGTTACTCTTCACCCTTATCACGTCTTAACTTTCTTGTGCTTTGCTGAAACTGCTCTTGTACCAGTTGTCTAAGTATCTTGTTGACATTCTTCTTCGGATTGTCTTACTTTAAATACTTTTTACTTGAATACCCCCGCTAACGCTATGCCAAGCCAAAACATCCATGAGCTCGGAGGTTTCATGAGCTAGTCACATATTTTCTTTTTTTCCCCTTTATATATTTTTATTAAAGTGTAGTTGATTTATGATGTTGTGCCAGTTTCTGCTGTACAGCAAAGTGACTCAGTCATATACATTCTCTTTCTTATATGATCTTCCATCATGATCTCTCCCAAGAGACTGGATATAGTTCCCTGTGCTGTAGAGCAGGACCTCATTGCTTATCCATTCTAAATGGAATACTTTGCATCTACTAGCCCCAAACTCCCAGTCCATCCCACTCCTGTCCTTCTCCATAGTTTCTAAAACATGAAAATCAATATCTATTATCATTAAAAATATTCTTCATAAGTGTCAAATCCACATGATGTCGCTTGTCAAACCATCAGTGCAGAAGGAGCCATTTTTCATCTTCTTCCCAGCCCACCTTGGGGACCATTCCACTCCACTGCACGCCCTTTGTCACCCGCAGGGATTTTATCTTGTTCATAGAAACAAGTCCACTGGCTCAGCACTTAGATGTTGCGGCAATTCCAAAGTTGCCGGCAATTCCAAAAACATTTTTTATAAATATTTACCCTCAGTTTCTGTACTTGACACAGATCAAGTACAGTTCTTGACCCACCCAGCCTGCTGGCCGTACTTGGAGCAGCCCACGTGTGCGAATGCTTTGGGACATGCCGACCTGGCAGAGAGAGGATTCAAACAAGAATCAGCAGATCCAGTCAGTGGGGACTTATGATTTCTTGGCCTCAGTTTACCCATCTATAAAATGGGTCAAGGTGATTGACTCCATCCACCCCCTCCCCTTTATGCTGTTTCCAGACTGCTGGCATTCCTTCTCCTGTACCAATGACTTTGCCCATCCTGGCAGCATCCCTGCTCTGGGGCCCATCACGGGGGAGGACATGAAAAGTCAAAGAGAGACCAGGTATTAAACAGATGACAGTGAAACTCAAATTCAACTGCAGAATTTCTCTGGTTGCTCAGAGAAGCAGTAGGAAGCCCGGAACTTTCCTTCCAGCTCACAGCAATGCAAGGGTGCGTCTGACGCACCCCTGGACTCCTTTGGAGCAGCTGGGTGACAGGGATAAATTTCAAGGGGCCTCTCCCTCTAACGTGCCAAGGGAACAAGTAGGGATGGGGCATGCGGAAGAATTCTCAGTCTATTAATTTACATTGGAAAAAAAATGGGCCATTGTCCTCAAAATCATCCCCTTTGGGGAGCTGAGTCTTTGAGGGGCTCCTGGGATGGGCTGGCAGCTGGCTTCTTCCTTAACCTGGGCGCCAGGTGAGAGGTCCCTGGTGCTCGGACTCCAGCTCCCTGAGGGGGGTGCGATGGAGGAAGAGCTAAAGTGCTTCCTTTTGGGGAGTGCCTGGGGTGTGGCTGGATGGGCACACGCGGCTGAGGGGAGCCCGGTGTTGCTAAATCTCCATGGAGGTTTGGTGCTCCTGAAAGAGGGTTTAAGGGAAGGCGCCAGTGGCTAGTGGCAGCCGCACATACACAGATGTCACGGTCTCAGAGCCCATGTCTTAGGGCAGCTTCTTTGAGCCTCAAATGCCACTCAGCTTGCAGGGTTATCAGCACCTCAGTCTTAGAAGGATGGTTCCTCAGGATTGGAGAGTGGATGAGACGTTCCTGAAACCATCCAGCCAGGTGTTTGTGGAGCCAGGACGCACGCCCGGTGCCGCGTGACTCCAAGGCACTGTGGCTCTGAATGGGTCCATCCACGAGGAAGCGGGGTCACGGCTGCCCACCTCTCGCTCAGGAACCAGCTGGCAAGTGAGTGAAGCCGCAGAGGTTTGCAGTCCTCAGCCCATTCACTGCCCTTTCACCTCTGCTGGTGACCTAGGTGGGTAACGCTGGACAAGTGATGTGGTTCCTGGTGGTTCCAGAAAAGTCTAGAGGGGACATGGGATGTGTCAGAATTGTCCTTTCTTTTCTCTTTCTTTTTTTCTGTTTACTGACGCACCTGTGGCAAGGGATTGAATCAGAGCTGCAGCTGCCGGCCTGCCCCACAGCCACAGCAATGCCGGATCCATGCCGCGTCTGCAGTCTACACCGCAGCAACGTCAGATCCTCAACCCACTAAGCGGGGTCAGGGATAGAACCTGCCTCCTCATGGATACTAGTCGGGTTCTTAACCCACTGAGCCACAACAGGTACTCCAGGAATCTGAATTTAGGACTGAATCTTTAGGACTAGGGAGAAAATTGCAGTTGGGTCTGCAGGCTTTTTAGTGGGACGTCCAGGGGCAGGAAGATCGCTTGTTGTTAAGCCATTGATGGTTTGATCACAAATGGCAACTCTGAAAGTGTCCCAGAATGACTCCGGGCACAAGGGCATACCCAGGGGCAGTGGAGAGGTTAGAGTGTGTAATGAGATGGTATGTGATGGAATGATATAAAAGGTTATAAGATCCTAGGGGCAGCTGGCATTGTGAGGAGAGAGAGAGGGGTGGGGGGAGGG
>PVHT020000180.1:470299-502603 GCA_004024745.2 Catagonus wagneri
CCTCCCTCGGGGGTGATGTCATTGTTTAGCAGCTGTCCACACGGGGCTGGAAAAGTGCCCCTGGGAGGCCCAGGTTGCAAGGTCCTTGTACCCTGTGCCTGGAAACGTCCCCATGGGATTTTTATTTATGGAGGTGACTGAGTGACGACATGAAGAGGTCAATGCCATTGAAAGAAGATGTTTATTACTTACAGTTCTCAAGAGGAGGGGGCTGCCTCGCGGTGCAGGGCCACAGACAAGAGCACCAGTTTTGATCAGGAGTCAAGGGGCAAATCTAGGCAAAAGCCTTTCTTGGGGTTTTTGCCAGAAAGGCAGGGTAGGGCAGGGCAATGCTTTGGGACTGACTAGTCTGAATAATTCTGACACCTTTGGGGTGTGGAGGCTGTGTGGTGGTATCTGGCCCTGGGTTGTTTTAGGGCGGGAGCCACGTTGGCTTGGTGGGTGGGAGTTAGATGGAGGAGGTGGTTGGGGCCTTGGGATCGGGATTGGTGAATGTAGACACAAGTTGTATCTGCAGGAGGGTTATTTCTTATCTCTAGGAATGAGCCAGCCCTGGGAGGGCCGTCCCTCCCTTTTCAGAGAGGTTACATGTGTTCATTGCTGAGATACTAAGAATACAAAAAAATAAGTGGGTATAATTCATCAGTCGTCCTGTTGAGGAAAGTACGCCAAAGAGACAGATACAGAATCTAAGAAAACACAGTTGGAACACCTCGGAGCAGGTCTTTCTCTCTTTTTTTTTTCTTTTAAATTTAATTGAAACAATTTTGTTTATTTATTTAGTTTTGTTTTTGAGGGCAGCACCCGTGGCATATGGACGTTCCCAGGCTAGGGGTTGAATCGGAGCTGTAGCCTCAGGCCTACACCACGTTCCCTTGTCATTATCTCCAAGAGATGGTTTAGTGCCTGTTAGCTTTATTTATTTATTTATTTATTTATTTATTTAATTGTTTAGGGCCACGCCCACGGCATATGGAAGTTCCCAGTCTAGGAGTAGGGATCGAATTGCAGCTGCCAGCCTGTACCACAGCCATAGCTACTCAGGATCCGAGCTGCATCTGTGACCTACACCACAGCTCACAGCCACGCCATATCCTTAACCCACTGAGCAAGGCCAGGGATTGAACCTGTATCCTCGTGGATACTAGTCGGGTTTGTTACTGCTGAGCCACAGTGGGAACTCCTGAATGTGTAATTGTTTTTTTTTCGATTTGCCTGTTCATGGTCTGCCTTCCCTCCATGAAATTCCTACAGACAGGGTGCTCTGGGGCACCCCATGGAGATCACTGCTGTGCCCCAGCGCCTGGCACTTGATAGGTATTCTACAGATTTTTGTTAAAAGAAAGTTCAGTAGGCGATGGGAAAATCGGAGAAGCAGGAAACCTATGAAAATGCTTTGAAAATGCCAAATAGTTTCCCCCTCCCTGAAATCCCTGCTTATGATCTGGTGCTATTTCCAGTTTCGATCACTGCGTCACTGGGGACTCTCTCTGAGGCTGCTGGGGGCACATGCCTGTTCTCAGCACAGAGAAACAGACGTTGAAGCATCCTGACTGCGTCCCACCCAAAGCTAGAGATAAGTTCCTAAGGTCCAGGTGACGGGCCATCATCTTGCTGGAGCGGGCACTTTGGTAACAGTCCCCCTTGAAAAGCATCTCACTGGGATAAACACTGAACGGGGTGTTTATCTTCAGAATGTGAAATGTATGAAGCGCTGCAATTAAACCAGCAGGGGTGAGGACGGAGCGTTAGCTCCAAATGGTTTCTTTGAAGATGAAAGTCATTAGATTTCAATGAAAATCTAGGATGAACCATCCCACTGACACACGGATATTTAACCTACATCCTAGAGCGGGGCAAGCAATTGATAGTATGATTGATAATAACTTGATTGCAGTCATTGTGAAGGGGAATTTGAAAATGGTTAGATTAGCAGGAAGCAGGCAATGAGTCGATGGTGTCTTTGCTGAGCCAGACTTTCTTAGCATGTTGAAGTTCCTCCACATTTTTTTTTTTTTTTTATCTTTGGCTGGGCTTAGTCCCACTCAGCTACACAGGCCGTAAATGGGGAGGGATGGTTTTGAAAGGAAAATTGGGTTGCTTTCTTGAAAGAAAAGTGTGGCTGACAGAAGGGCAAAAACTGCAGAAATTCACTACATACGTCAGAAAGTCGATGTGACATTACAGAAAACTTTGGAAAAGGAAAAACAAAAATATCCACCTCTAACCTTAACACTGTCATTCAACTACAGATAATATTATAAATTGAATTTCGCCCACCTCTTTCCCACTTTTTAAATGCATTTTTAACTTATGTGTAGGCACGGTGACATCCATAATTCAATTGTGGTGATGACGTCACAATGTGTGCATCTACATCAGATCGTCTTGTGCACCTTAAATACATACAGTTTACTTTGTTGATTATCTCTCAACAAAGCTGGAAAAAACCTACAGTGACATACATTTGATATCTTGCTTTTTTCCCATCTAACATTTTATTGCCAGTCCTTTTGTTCCACGTTGTTAAAGAGTTCTCACGGACATTATTCTTAATGATTCCGTAAAAATAAAGACCCTCCAGCGGCTGGAACTGTAGTGGGTGAGAAGGTAGTGACCTTTCCGGCACTGGCGGGATGGCAGCCAGGCTGCACAGCCACCTGTCACCGGTACCGCCCAGGGGAATTCTGTCATGGGTGGGAGCTTGGAGCCTCTGAGGATTTGGTGAGACCTGTGGTCCCCTCTCTCTGGTCACCACGGAGGCCTTGGGGAATGGCCTTAGCCCAGTCAGGCAGCTCCAGCTTTAGTCGCTGCCCTCTCTCCGCAGTCTGTGCCCTGAGGCCTGGTAGGTGCCAGAGATAAGGTTAGTGTTAGGGTTAGGGTTCAGTGTATGCAGAGCCTGGAGGCTCTGAATCACTTTTTATTTTAATTTTATTTTTTTGTCCTTTTTTTTTTTTTAGGGCCGCACCTGCGTCATATAGAAGTTCCCAGGCTAGGGATTGAATCGGAGCTATAGTGCCGGCCTACACCACAGCCACAGCAACACCAGATCCGAGCCACGTCTGCGACCCACACCACACCTGATGGCACTCCGGATCCTTAACCCTCTGAGTGAGGCCAGGGATCGAACCTGCGTCCTCATGGATGCTAGTCAGATTCGTTTCTGCTGAGCCACGACTGGAATGCCGGCTCTGACTCACTTTGTGGTAACCGCCTCCTGACAACAACATAGCCAAGAGGCCTCCAGATCCCCTGCTCCTCTCCTTTCACCAAACAGGGGCTCTGAGGTTTGTGGGAAGGTCTCACTCTGTAGGGTAACAGAATGCTGGAAAGTTTGCAAACTTCTGGCGTAAATTCAAGAGGAGTCATCTGGATGGCCTGGTAGCTTGAGGTGCAACACCACGTGTTTGATGAGTTTGGCTGGTCACCTTGCAGTTTGGGGGGCTGGAGTGAACTTCAAAAGGTCATTCAATCTAAGAATGACAGGGTTCATCCTATGGATTTATTCTGATTAGGTGCCTAGAGTGTTAAGAAGGATTCTGAAGCTACATTCTGCTTCAGGGCAAATGAAAGGTGCCATGGATTAGTAATATCTGCCACTGTCTTGAAATTCTGACCCGATTGTGTGCATGTCTAGGATTTTGCCATTCTCGGTATGGTTCACACCCTCTTCCCTGACCCCAGTCATTACTCAGATCTCTGCCTTAGTGTCTCTTCAGCCATCATGGCTTTGATAATGCAGCTTTGCAAATGCCTGTGTCCCGCAGGCTGAGGAATAAATAAGGAATAAGGCATCATACCAGTTCTCGGGCTGCCCAAGTGTCCTGCTGAGGCTCTTGGGAACCCTGAGTTAGAGATTCACTCTCTTGTCTTCGGGTGTAATTTTCCTGCCATCACTATGCTTTTGGCCACTTCTTTGTACCTATGTACTGTTATCCACTTAAAATTTTTCTTTTAAAAAATTTTTATTGAAATATAGTTGTTTGGGAGTTCCCGTCGTGGCGCAGTGGTTAACGAATCCGACTAGAAACCATGAGGTTGCGGGTTCGATCCCTGGCCTTGCTCAGTGGGTTAACGATCCTGCATTGCCGTGAGCTGTGGTGTAGGTCGCAGACACTGCTCGGATCCCGAGTTGCTGTGGCTGTGGCGAAGGCCGGCGGCTACAGCTCTGATTCGATCCCTAGCCTGGGAACCTCCATATGGCATGGGTGTGACCCTAAAAAGTGCAAAAAAATATATATAGTTGATTTACAGTGTTGTATATTAATGTATATTCATCAGGCGTACTAGAAAGTGATTCACTTTTATATATATATTCTTTTTTAGATTCTTTTTCATTACAGGTTTATTACAAGATATGAGTCGAGTTCCCTGTGTTATACAGCACATTCTTGTTAGCTTTCTATTTTATATACAGAAATATGTGTATTTTAATTTCAAACTTCTCCTTCATCTAATATATCTCCTTCCCCCACCTTCAGTAACCATAAGTTGTTTTCTATGTCTGTAAGTCTATTTCTGTTTTGTATGTAAGTTCATTTGTATCAATTTTTTAAAGATTCCACCTATAAGCTTATTATATAATATTTGTCATTCTCTGTCTAGCAGCTTACTTCGCTTAGTACACTTACTGTTATTCTTTTCTTTCCTTCTTTCCTTTTCTTTCTTTCTTTCTTTCTTTCTGGCCATGCCCTAGGCATGTGGAAGTCCCAAGCTAGGGATCCAACCCATGCCACCCCAGTGACAATGCCAGATCCTTAACTGCTAGACCGCCAGGGAACTCCACATTATTCTTTGTTAGCTTTTCATTTTTTAATTCCCTTTTGGGTATAAACTCTTTATTTTTAAAAGGATGGTTTTTACAACTAACTACCTTAAAAAAGAAGTCTTTGTCCCTTGCATTAAATATGAGTAAATAGAAAGAACTACATAGCTGTAAAGGTGAAAAACAAACAAACAAACAAACAAAAAACTAGACCCCAGATCCAGAATACAAACAGGACTTTCCCGTGCATAAGATCTACCTTCTTGGAAGGAAGGAGGCAGGCACTCCCCCACGTTTCTCAGTTTATCAACGCTATAAACCTTCCTTTATACACAATTAAATCTGACACCCCTTGAGATCCAGAGGGAGGAGGAGGCGGCTAGCCCTCAGATGGAGGGGATGAGGTCTCATGAAACTCCTGAGCTTTGAAGTCAAACATTAGCAAACTTCACCAAAGCCTATTTGGAAGAGGTGCTAATGGCCAGCATTTGGCAGGGCCCCAGCGACACAAGGTCCTTCCTTCTGTGAGACTGGAACTTTATTTCTCTGAGTACTGAAGGTGGCGCTGTCTTAGGTCCGAGGGACCAATTTCTTCATCCTTTTCCATCCAGTGGTTGTCTCCCATTCCAAGGTAGAGTTGTAGTGTGTTTGGTATAGTGTGTTAGGGCCTGGGTGGGTCTAACAGTTTCTGCTTACAGGAAATTGAACTTTGGAGCAAGATGTGCGCCAGGACAGGCACCGGGGGCCAGGCTGGATGGACCGCTTTGCTTGGGCACGTAGCCGTCTGCACGGCAGCTTGAGTTGTCCCAGGGCCACCCTGGGCTTGTTTTCCCTCTGTCACCTGGATGTCAGGGAGGCAGGTGTGCAGATGCAGGACCATCTGGATTACCGCAGAAGCCTGCCAGCACCCCACCCCAACTCTCTGTCCCTTCTCCTTCCTTTTCCTTTTTGGTGGTTTATCAGAGGGACTCAGTTTCAAAGTTAATTCTCTTAATGAATTGTAAATAACCAGGCCAGTATGGAAAATGCTAACGATCCCCTTTGAAATTCTAAGCATGTCTGGTTCCAGCTTACAGGCAATTCTCTGAAGAGGTTTGGGGTGGAGGCCACCGGCTGTCTTATGAGGGGCTTGTGGTGCTCCGCCCTGCCTGGGTGACTGAGACCCAGCTGTGCCAGCCACGCCCTGGCTCTGAGAGGTCTGCTGGGTGCAGGGGACAAGTGTCCCGTTTCTGGCTGCCGGAGTGGCTGGAACTGTCTGCATGGCCGAGGCCCCCCTGTTTCTCCCCTTGTAACCAAGCTAGTGACCTGTGGGGCTCCTGGGCACACAAGCCTTTCTGTGTCCCCCAGTTGCTTGTTTTTAGGGTATAAACTTCAGCCTCCATGACCTTCCCTGAGTTCCAAAGGGCAGGTTCAAACAGTTGCTAATGAGGGAAGGGAGGGGACACAAAGACTGGGGAGGAACTGTTAAGAGACGATAGTACAGCCTTGGGGCAGGGTTTTGGTCCCTCCTCAAGGAATATGGACAATAATATCTTTGCAGAAGTAACCACCCCCCCAACAAATGGAAGATGTTACTGAAGTACTTTTTATACCAGAAAGAGGACAACCAGACCACTGAACACCAGCTTTGAAAACAATACAAGCTTGCCTCTACCCAGATCCTTATCTGCAGCCCTATTTTCCACTCTCTAAACTATAAAACCACCTCCCTATCTTTCCTAAGAGGGGGCACAGTCTTTAAGGCATTAGCCTGCTGTGACCCTCCTTTGCCTGGCAGAGCAATACATTTTTTTCCTCCTCACGCAAAACTCTTTCTCCCAGTTTCTATTCAGAACCGATGACAGAGACTGAGTTCCGGCAACACCCCACCGCCCCTCTCCCCCAACGCTCACCCTCAGTTTTGCCAGAAACCCTGTCTTTCTCAGCAGTTTGTGAAACCAAAGATGGGGGGTGGCTTCTGTTTTAAGTCGGCCGTGAAGTGGATCCGGGCAGGTCACTTTCTCTCTCCAAGCCTCAGTTTCCCTAGCTGTACAATGAATTAGACCGGGGGCTGCAACTCAAAACCGGGCAGGTGTCATCAAGTGATGAGATTCGCCGGGGCCCTGTCTGCAGGCCTGCTGCCCTTGGCCATAACTGACTGTCTCCACTGGGAGTGCCAACCGCATGGGACTAGTGCTTCCAAGTTTTTAAAAAAGAAACTGTATTTTTTTTTTTTTTTTTTACTTTTTCAGGGCTGCACCTGTGGCATATGGAGGTTCCCAGGCTAGGGGTCGAATCGGAACTGTAGCTGCCGGCCTACGCGCCACAGCCACAGAAACAGCAGATCCGAGCTACGTCTGTGACCAACACCACAGCTCACGGCAATGCTGGATCCATAACCCACTGAGCAAGGCCAGGGATCGAACCAGAGTCCTCCTAGATGCTAGTCAGGTTCATTTCTGCTGAGCCATAACAGTAATTCCGGAAACTGTAATTTTTATGCAAAATCTCTCCATTAAAAAATCTTGGACCCTTGGTTTTTTAAAATTTAAACATTGCATGGATGTGGGCTGAAGGCTGCCTGCGGGCCTGCAGTTTGAGACTCTGGCCCTGCCTCTGTGCCTGATAGTTCCTGTCTCAGGATTTATTTCAAGGGGCCAGGGCCCTCCCTTTGCCTCCCCAGCCCTGGCTCCCCCATCCATTCCTGCTACCCTGGAGTGCTGTTCTGGTTATTAGGGCTGATTTCAGCTATCTGGCTTCTTCTCCCCAGGCCCTGGAACTCAGGTGTGGTCACGTGACCTCCTCTAACCAATAAAATGAGAGCAGATGTAACAACCGGGCAGAAGTGCAAGCTTCATCATGCTTCATCTTCCTCTGCTGCTGCAACTGGTACTGCTCCAGATGCTGGCTGCTCTGTCCACCGGCTCCCAGACCCACCTTCCTGCTGTCCTGCCATGCGAGTTTCAGGTGTGTTTGTTACGATAGCATAACTGAGCTGCTCCTGACTGTCACCAGTACCTTTTCACTCACAGCTATTGTGTTCACGGCCAGCCCTCCAGAGCCAGAGAGACTGTTAGTAGGCTCAGGTGGAAAGGGCAGCCCTTATTTAGTTTGCTTTGTACTCTGCTCTGTCTCCAGTGCGTAGCACAGGGTCTGACATATAGTAGGTGCTCAATAAACAGTTGTTAACTGAATGAATGTATTGGCAAGCGGGACGGTTTTGAGCATCAGGCAGGGTGGTCATGGAGTCCAAAGGAGGCAGCAGTCAACTGTAGTGTTTGGTGGAGCTTGGCTGGGTCCCTGAACAGACCTCCCTTGGTTATAAATGACTCTCAAAGTTCTAGGAAAAAAACAGACCCTGCCTCCAGATTCCCTGCTCTTAGCCCCGAGGCTGCTGGAAAACCAGAAAGGTCCCTGAATACAATTCTGGTGCAGGTCCGCCCCTGCACAGGCCATGCGGCTGTGGGCAGGACCCTTCTGGTCTCTGCTTCCTCTTCCCAACCTCGACTCATCCCCTTGCTGCTTCACAACTGCTGTCGTATCTATTCACTCAGTGCTTCTTTCTTTCCTGACACACTGGATCTTCATCCCAAGCCGCATTTCTCATCCAGATTAAAACAAGCGTACAGCCGGGCAGAACTTGTCTGGAAACGCTTGGTCTTCCTCTTAGACCATGTTCGGCCTCTAGGTTCGGTCACCACTGTGTCTGAAACATGTCCCCGCTCTGCGCCTGCTGCTGCTCCTCCAGTGGCTCTGCCCAGGCCCCTCCGGCCACAGCGGTGGGCCTTCTTCCTGTAAGAGCCAGTGGAGCTCTCTCCTGCCGGGCGCCATGGCGAGAGCTGTGCTCTCTGCCTGTGACACCCCTTCCCCCGATCTTCTTCTGGCCGCATCTCTGTCATTATTTCGGCCTCAGTTTAAATGTCGCCCGGTCTCTGTGTCACTGCCCTGTTCTATTTTCCTATTGCCCGTATTACTGCCTGCTATTTTCTTGTCCATTTAGAGGTTAATTGTCTTTTCCACTGGAACAGCGTTTCTCATCATCAGTTTTATTGACATTTGGGGCCAGATCTGTCTTTGTTGTGGGAGACTTCTCTACCCTGTGGGATGCTGAGCAGCACCCCCAGCCTTCAAGCCCGAGCCGATGCCAGTAACACCCTCTTCCCAGTTGGGACAACCAAAAATATGCCAGGTGGAGGGTTGGGCCAAATCGCCCCTGGTTGTCAGGACTCGCACCAGGAAGGAATGTGAGTGTCATATGAGCAAGGCCATTACCTTCCTTGTTCATCTCGTAGCCCGGGCAACCAGGACAGGACTCAATGAGTAGGAGCTGAGCTGAATGAATGGGTGAGAGAATCATGAAAACCAGGGTGGGTGGCGGAGGGGAGGGAAGCACCTGAGCTAATCTTGACGCCCTTGGAGGTCCTGGAGCTGCGTTTTGGGAAATGAAGGCAGCGTGGTCTCTGAGGTCACTTCCAGCTTGGCCGAGAACTCTAGGCGTCTCCCGGAGCCAGGGTCTCTACCGGGGCCAGGGCCAGAGTCTCAGACCGGAGGCTTTAGGTATCCTGATGGGCTGTCAGTTTTTTTTAATGCAACACTGAAAGAAAAGTTTGCAACCGCGCCACAGCACAATCTGAAGAAGATAAATCACAGTTACTTGCAACCAGCTGACAGCAGTTTAAGCCGCTGCAATCATCCGGCTCCCAGGGAAAAGCTTCTTTTATCTTACTAAATGCAAAAAGTAGAGCTGAAATTGGCAATATCGTGGCCCTCTCGGCGGCCGGGCTTTTTACATAAATATCAGCGAGCAGTAAGTAAATTCTGTTGACGAAATGTAATAAAACAAAGACTGTTTCAAATATGACCGTTCCCCGATGCCTTCTGAAGCCTCGTCCCACTCACTTATTACTCGCTGCTGAGATTATAAGGTTTGCTTTTATCTGTCAGAAATCAATATTTCAAACATCGGATAAAAGAGGAAATTGAACTGGGAATAGGCTGAAGTGCTGTAAAAACTACAAAGCACAATTATCAAAAAGCACTTAAAGTGCTTAATAGGACACACATATAAAAATGCTCAAATTAATGTCAGAGAGCCATAATGAGGACTTTTCCTATGCTTTTTCATCCCCACGCAGGGTAATTTGAAGCCTGGCCAGTCCATCAATACGGTTTTCAATTTCTACGATGCCCTGAGGAACCTGAGCTGGGCATTTGTTAGAAATGAACCATTACATATGATTGGTTAATATTTCAGTTTATTGAAGATACATTATTTTGTATAGAGTGTTTAAGTTGTTGAGGCTTAACCATTACAAACAGTTATGACAAAAATAGATCTTGGGGTAAACAGCCTCCACGGTCATGCTTTTAATAAGCACAGCCATAACTAGAAAATTGGATCTCCAGGAGCTGGGAGGTCGGAGGGCTGGAAAGTTGTGGGGAGACATGGGGTGATGCGGGAGGGGCCCTTGAATCTCTACTGCCCCCAGAATACATGTTGGAAAGATGACGAGAGTGTGCTTTTTTTTTTTTAAACTAAATATTGTTTGGTTCTTTGACGATTTTCCTCCGCAAAGAAAAGGGCATTTCTCCCCCGCCCCCTGGTGATGATAAACATACTCCTAGAGATAGAATATGTTCCTGGCATCATTCTAGGCGAGGGATCGACAGCATTCTTCTGCAAAAAGCCAGATAGTAAATACTTTGGGCTCTGCAAGTCCAGACACAAAATCAAGGCTGCTATGTGGGCACCTGTATCAGAAGCGTTAGAAACGGCAAAGCCATTCTCAGCTTGCAGGCGGGACAAAGGCAGGTGGCGACCCCTGTTTGTTTGCTGATCCTTCTTGGAGGGGAAGCGTGTGCTTACATAACTTTCCTAACAGTGTGTTTCGTCGTCAGGACAGAGGCAGAGGATAAAATCCACAGCCCCTCGGTCCTGGCCTCTGAGGCCCCGGTGACCTCTGACCTGTGACCGGCCCCACCGGCCTCCCTCCCCTGTCTCCCGCCGCGCTGCCAGAGCCATTGTGCTCCGGGCTACGTGGGCCTTCTGTCTGCTGCTCCTTTCCCTTCTCAGCACTTGCACTTGTTCTTTCTCCCACCTGGAATATTCTCTCCCCTCACTCCCCCTAGGGTGGCTGGCTGCTTCTTGAATTTCGGATCTTGGTTCAAATGTGCCTGCTGCAACCTCAAAGGGGCCTTCTCTGGCCACCTGGGACCTTCGTCTCACACATTCCAGCAGGAATTCCTGTTTGGATTTGTGTGTTTGTTTAGTTGTTTCTCATCTACCTCCTTCCCCTTTCCAGGGCAGGGACCGTTCGATTTGTTGACCTCTGTATCCTTATACCAAGAACTAAACGGTCCTGAATACCGTTTTCAATGTCTGTTTCAATTGTCTGAAGTTCCATTTCACCAGGCTCAATAAATATGTGCTGAGTGAATGAATGAGTGAATGAATCAAACCATGAATAATAATCCTTAGTAGCTGACCTCAGTTTGCTGACAAGAAACACCGTGGTCCCAAGACTTAGATTTTTAGGGCCACACCTGTGGCATATGGAGGTTCCCAAGCTAGGGGTCCAATCAGAGCTGCAGTTGCCGGCCTAGGCCACAGTCACAGCAGCACCAGATCTGAGTCATGTCTGTGACCTACACCACAGCCCACGGCAATGCCGGATCCTTGACCCACTGCGTGAGGCCAGGGATTGAACCTGTGTCCTCATGGGCACTAGTCGGGTTCGTTACCGTGGAGTCACGGTGGGAACTCCCCCAAGACTTAGTTCTGTTCCTGGACTCAGCATCTCAAAAAGCAGGATGATTTCCTTTGCTTACGGTGCTGCTGTCGGCGGGGACGCTCTGCCCCCCACCCTCACCTCATCCCTAAATATCCAAATCCTCCTCATTTCTTGATGGGCTGCATAACCGCTCCTCCAGGAAGCCCTCCCTGATCCTCAGACCATGCTGATGCTGAGCCCGCCTGGGACCCTCCGTGTGTCTACCTTATGGGCATGCCTACCAGACGCCCGGGCTCGCCTAGGGGCCACTGTCCTCTCTACCAGCCTCCCTCCAGAACTTTGTCTGCAGAGGCCCGGTTAGTACTGAGTACAAACCACTGAAGAGCCAGTGGAGATGGTGCAGACCTCCAGAGCTGGGACCCGAACTCAAGTCTGTTTCCAAGTCGCATGGCCTTAGTTTGTACGGCAAAGCTGGTCCTGAGCCCCAAACCACATGCAAAGCATCAGTAGATGTTCTTTAGGCCCTGCAGTCGTGTTGGAGGCATGTACAGGAGTTGGCAGTGAAAGGAGGCGTTGATGGCAAAAGGGAACAGGAGTCCACACAGATGTCTGGAAGGGGGACCGTCTCTCCGTGTGTGGTTGCTACCTGGCCTTTGGACAGCTGGGTCTTCTCTCTGCTCACAGCTCTGTGAACATGGCTCATTTTGGTTCTATGTCCTTGCATTTGAAGGTGTCCCTTTAACGCACAGAATGGGGAAAGAGGAGGCCCCGTGGCTGGAGCGGGGTGGGGGTAGGCACTGTTCTTGCTCAGGAATGCACTTGGACATGGGGGCAGAGCTTGCGTCTTCCTGGAGCCTATGTCTTCTCCAGCGGAAGGATGCTCTGTTTGGGGGAGAGAATGCCATTATCCAGAGAGCCATTGCCTCCGGGGTTGAGCAGAGCAAGGAGGAGAATGTCAGGTGTGGAAAGGGACCGGCCTCGGAGGCTGGTGCCACGTAGCTGTACCATCTCCTTGGGTTGTCAGTGGTTTGACACCAAAGCTCTAGCAAGTCCTGCATCACTTCCTGTCTTTTCTTTCTTTCTTTTTCTCTTTTCTTTTTATTTTTGGCTGTGCCGGTGGCGTATAGAAGTTCCCAACCCAGGGACTGAACCCACACCGTAGGGTTCAGAGCCACCGCAGTGACTCTGCAGTGCAGAGCGGGATCCTTAAACTGCTCAACTATTGGGGAACTCCTCACTTTAGTTTTCTTTAAAACGGGAAAGTGGAGGGTGGGTCAGAGGTTCATAAGCCCCCTCACCCTGGCACACATCTGCTGGCATGAGCTGAGGAGGGGGTGGACTTCCACACTGCTGTGACATCAGAACTCCTTGGGTTATAAGTGACAGAAACTGAAGTCAAACCAGCAGAAGCCCAGAGGGACTGAGTCTGAGAAGGGCTGCACAGTCAAGTACACAAAAGGACTGAAATACACAAGGACCTCAGGATAATGGGACCAGAGGCTCCCATTCTCTGTCACCCCTTATTTCAACAAGGCAACCAGCAGTGACTGGGTGCCCTCTGTGTGCTGGGCATTCTTCCAGGACCCGGGGCACGGCCCCCATCTTCATGGGCTGATAACCAGCTTCCTGCTGTGTCCTGGCTTCTCTCTTGCTCATTCCTCCTTGGCCAGCTTCCTCTACACAGGGAAGACATGGCCGAAGACCACTGCAGCACCTCCCAGCTGCACAAGGCTCTCTTGTTCCATGTCCAAAGATCCCCAGGAAAGGAGTCATGTGTCCCTTTCTGGACGAATCACTTAGGGCCGGGACAGAATCCCATTGTATGAACATGGACGCTTCACTGTGCACAGTGGTTAGTATTTTTAGAGGCGTGACAATCAAGGCTCAGAGAAGGTAATTAATTTGCCAGAGACCACACAGCTAGCGAGTGGGAGAGTCAGAATCTGAACTCAAGTCAGTCCATCTGCAGACCCTTTGCTGTCCCCACAGTAAAATTCCAAGAATGCAGGTCCACGGGGGGACAGCCTTTGTGCTGGCCAGGAGGGCACTTTCCCAGAGTCATCAGGACAGCTCCCTGAGCTGGAGGTCCAGGGGAGGGAGAGGCAAATGCCAAGCGAGGTTAGTGGGGGCAGATGCCTGGCATCTCTGCCCAGGTTGGGGAGGGCTGTGTCTGGGGCTGGAAGAAGGGCGAGAATGCTCTGGGGAGCTAAGGGGTCAGTGGCTCATCCTCCAAATACATGGCTTCCTGCGTCATCACACCTGCCCAGAGATGGAGCCTGGTGAGGCTGATGTGGGCAGCCAGGGCCGATCCAGGGTGGCTGGGCCCCACACAGGGTGAGGAAAGAACATCTTTGCCGGGACCATTGAATTGCACTTTCGAAAATGGCAAAGTGCCTCTCAAAGAGGAGAAAAAAGAGAGAGCACAGAGATGTCTGCTCCCACAAAGGAGGAAGATTGCTCTAAGCAGAGGATTTTGTAATTATATTCATTTGAAATAATCAAGCGTTTCCACCCATTAAGGGAGCCTTGAAGGAGGAGCTGGGGAAAGGGATCCAGGCTTTCCCAGGGTGGCCTCATTGTTCATGGGAAGAAAAGGGGCTGCAAGTATAGACTGGTTCCCTCTGGCAGAGGAGATGGAAGCCTCCACGGAGCAGAGAAGGAGAGTCCAGCCCTGCTCACTCTAACCTGGCAGCTCAGAAGCCGGCAATGGGCCACTGCTTCCTTGGCTGAAAGGGACCGTCCGGCACTGAGTGGGTCCAGAGGGGGAATTTAGAGCCGCGCTGTCCTGGAGAATTTTACACGATGATGAAGGTGTTCTGTAATCCTGGGCCGTCCAATACAGCAGCCACTTACCATGGGTAGCGATGTTGGGGCCCTTGAAATGTGCCCGGTGTGACCGAGGAATTGGAGTTTTCATTGTATTTACTTTTTTTTTGTCCTTTTTAGGGCCGCACCCATGGCATATGGAGGTTCCCAGGCCAGGGGTCTAATTGGAGCTATGGCTGCCGGCCTACACCACAGCCACAGAACGTGGGATCCGAGCCATGTCTGCGACCTACACCATAGCTCACGGCAATGCCGGATCCTTAACCCACTGAGCGAGGCCAGGGATCAAACCTGCATCCTCAAGGATACTAGTCGGATTCTTCATGCGCTCAGTCACAATGGGAACTCCCTACTTTGAATTAATTTAAATTCTGGGAGCCCCCTGTGACTAGCTGCCCCAGAACTGGACTGTAGAAAGCAGAGCGTGTCCCAGACGGTGGGCTTGTGTGACCAGCTCCTGCAGGGTCAGGACACACGACATCAACCTCAGTCAGCTTATTCGGGAACAGAACAAAAATCCCATCTTGCATTCTTCTTGCAAGAGGCTGCCCTCTTGGCCCATTTTTTAGTTTAGCAGATAAACAACAGCCCCGGAGCATCTGGAGAACCCTCGGGTCCCTCCCAGGGAGTCCCTTCTCTGCTTTCACTTTCTGCTTACATCGGGCAGCCTCTTTCTGTTGACTGCCACTAAGAGCCACGTGGTGCCCTTTTCTTCCAGTTTGCCATCCAAGTGACTTTGTCCACCATGGGAAACGGATCCATGGGAATCCTCATGACTTGACTGTTGGCCACCCCGGGCCCCCGCTCTTGACAGGTGGCAGAGATAAAGCTGCAGGGACCCATGGAGATATTCCTTAGTGAACCGACCCCTTGTAAAATCCATGCCCTGCCGCCTGCGGAAGAGACCACTCCTCTCATCACCGTGACACCTCCGTTCATCATTAAAATGTTAATTGACTGCAGACAGAAACAGCCCATCTTCCAAAGATGCAGGATTTCATAAAGTCTGCTGAAGTGATACCGAAGAGCCACTGGACAGCCCCCTCCCCGCCCCCCACCGAGCCACTGGCAAGTGATGACCTGCCGGGACGAGACAACAATCGGCAGGACGACAATAGGCTGAGTGCTCCAATATTTGATGTTCAATAATTGATAGCCGAGTCCTTTAAATGTCAAAGAGGAAGGACGAACTTCAGCAAATTGATGCAGCCTTTGAAGAGTTTTGCCCAAGTCGCGCTCTTTACTGGGCTGTGAAAATCCATCGTGGGGAGAAGGATGTTACGGCGTGCTATTAAACAATTTTGACTTAAAGCTAACCCCCACAGTCAATACCTGAATCGGTCTTTATTCTAAGAATGAACGCTGTTTTACCTTTATGGTGTACATTTTATTTCATAGAACATAAATCATAACTTTCAGTTTCAGTGTTTCAGGGAAGGTCTCCAATCAAACCTTTTATTCCCGAATATGAAGAAACATCGGTTCCCATTTTAGGCAGACTTGAACAGGGTCTGGGGACCCTGGGCTGACAGGGATATTAGGGAACGGCATCAGGTCTCTGACCAGCTCTCTGCCACACGCCCTGGCCAGCCCACCTCTGCCCTGGTCGCAGGGTCCTCCAACTGGGCTCTGGGTCCTCTTCGGCCTCTGAGGCATCTTTCCCAAGGCCCTATCACCGCAGCTTGGTGCCCGTGCCCCAGGGGGTCCTGGTTTGGGACCGTATGGGGGAAACCAGAATGCTTGGGTCTCTGGCCCCTCTGCTGCTCCCCAGACTTTACTCCATAGCAGGCAGGAGCCGGGCAGGGATGGTCACATCTGCTCAGCAGCCCAGGGCCACCCAGGGATTCCGGTCATCGCGGCTGCTCTAATTACTTTTTATTCCTGCCTCCTTCGCGGGCACTCTGCATGCTGATGGTGTGGAGCCAGGTCTCCGCTGGGTTGGAGTGGTATTTTTTTAGCGTCTCAACCAGTGTCCGGTTGACTGAGACATTTCGGGGAAGAAGCAGGTGCATTTACTTTTCGAGTATTATTTTACTAATCAATTGAAAAATTACCTTCATGAATGACAGAAGTGCAGACCTTTGGATTATTTCATTAAAAGGAGCAAACATTAATTACGAATCCAGCCCAACCTTGCACAGACATAAATTATGGGCCTGATCTATTTTCTCTGTGCTTAATTGCAAGCAGTGACGAGTTCTTTAAATTATTATCTGCTGGGCCTCCAACGAAAAGAGAATTTATGGAGTGATATCCTGAGGCCTTACTGGTGCATACACTGCTCCGTGGGGAGAGGTGGGGAGGGGGCAGCAAAGGACCCAGGGTGGCAGAGATGACCCCGAGGAGCGAGTCAACGAATGAAGAAGAGGACATTTCCCGTCACTGTACTTCTAACAGCCTTTCTGGCCTGGAGTCTCAGGGGCTGGTCTAGGTCCCTCTGAAATGAATGAGTTAGAGACAGGGGCACCTTCTCAGTTCATTTACTCCCATCTACAAGTCATAAGAGCAATGAGGAATGAAGATGACGAGGCTGTGAATCGTGCCCCCTGCAGCTGTGCAATGCCAAGTTCATAAAGCCCCCAACAGAGGCCCTACAAGACACCTGTCAGTTGAAATGCAGCTCTCTCTTTCAAATTACTGCTGTCTCGGGTCCAGTCCCCATCCTTCCTTAGTTGACATAATTGATGGGTAAAAAATTCCTGAGCGTGGAGTTTCCACTGTGGCTCAGTGGTAATGAACCTGACTAGTATCCAAGAAGATATGGGTTCAGTCCCTGGCCTTGCACAGTGGGTTAAGGATCTGGGATTGCCGCAAGCTGTAGTGTAGGTTGCAGATGTGGCTTGGATCCCATGTTGGTGTGGCTGTGGCGTAGGCTAGCCCCTACAGCTCCAGCTTGACCCCTAGCCCAGGATCTTTCATATGCTGCAGGTGGAACTTCCATATTTCTGAGCAGGTGGGAGTTCAGGCTTTATCCTGGATCATATGGCCTCTTTTCTAAGGCTGTGACTCAGACGGTGAAGGCCTTCGAGGGTTATGTGAGCGCCCATTTGGAGGCAGGGCCTGGCCCTGGTGGCTCCAGTCTGGGATGCTCTCTCTGGAAGTTCATGGTCCTTCATCAGGCACCCTAGACAGTCACATGCAAGCTCAGGACATTCCTGGGGGAGAAATATGGGCAGAGTTGGAGCTGTGGCAGGAAGGAGAGCCAGCCTTCCCTAGGGAGGGGATTGGATTCTGGGCCGCAGTGAGTCACTCTTCTGGAAGCCCTGGGTGGACATATTTGCTGTCCTAAATATAGGTCCGGTAAGTATGAGCTCATGGATTTGGGAGCGCTTTTCCAGCTCCTTCTGTCTGCCTGGGGCGGGAGGTGGCGTGTGGTCCCAGGCTGCCCCACCCGCCACCTGCCCCACTCAGCCCGGGGTTCCTGGACCACTCGGACTCTGCAGGGAGGGCCCCACTGCCGAGGAGACCAGAGCGAGACTGGAAGCTGCTTCCTGCTCATCTCGGCCTGGGCCATTTGCAGCTGGGTCAAATGAGAGTAGATGGCCAATGGGAGAAATGGGTGACTCCCTTCTGTGTAGGCGTTCAGGGTTCTATAGCCTCCAGCTTATCACAAAGCCCTTCCCGAACCCAAGTTCAATCACGGGGCAGCCTGAGTCTGCTCAGCATCTTGGTGTCTTTACGGACCGGACATTCTATTTTTGAGCCCCTGGAGTAGGAGTTTCCATGACATCCTCCCTCAGTCATTTGTAGGAACCCCCTGGTTTATGGCATTTTCCCCAACAATGACAGATCTGGGGCCAACTGGACAGGGCCCAAAAGTAACAAGAGTGCTGTGACAAGATTACCAGATGCCTGGGGGCAGGCTGGGGAAACCCCATCACCATTCTAGTGCAGCAGTGTTTGACTGTCTTTAAGAAAATACGAAAGATAATTCAAAATTCTGTATGATATTGCCTTTCAGTATCATGACGCAGATGATCTTTCAGTGGAATCAAAGTTTCTTTATATTGGTTACAGTCCTGGCTGGAAGGAGGTAGAATAATCTAACTAGGGAATGAGAGAAACTTTGGATACAGGACTCTTTACAAAGATGTAGGCCGGATGTAGAAAACCCACCTGGGGGAGTTCCCTTTATGGCTCGGTGGGTTACAAACCTGATTAGTGTCCATGAGGATATGGGTTCGATCCCTGACCTCACTCAGTGGGTTAAGGATCTGGCACTGTGGTGAGCTGTGGTGTAGGTCGCAGATGTGGCTTGGATCCTGAGTTTCTATGGCTGTGGCCGAGGCCAGCAGCTGTAGCTCTGATTCGACCCCTAGCCTGGGAACTTCCATATGCTGCAAGTTGAAACCTAAAAGGCAAAAAAAAAGAACAACCCACCAACCAAACAAAGAAACAGAGAGAGAGAGGAGAGAGAGAGAGAGAGAGAGAGAGAGAGAGAGAGAGAGAGAGAGAAAGAAGGAAAGAAAGAAAGGAAACCCACCTGGGATGGAGCAGCCCATGGGGGTCAGGAACAATAGTGGCCATAACCTCCTTTAGGCCGAAAGTGCCCCAGGATGGGGACAATGAATAGACGCTGGAGACAGATGGCTGTATAGAGAGGACCACTGGCAAGAGCTGTGACCTCGGAGGAGGCAGTCAATCATGGTGCCTCTTGGGGGCGGATCAACTAGCACCTCACATTTGCTGAACCCAACCAAAGGCCAAAGGATGA
Source organism: Catagonus wagneri (assembly GCA_004024745.2). Taxonomy (NCBI): domain Eukaryota; kingdom Metazoa; phylum Chordata; class Mammalia; order Artiodactyla; family Tayassuidae; genus Catagonus; species Catagonus wagneri. The sequence continues at coordinate 489,315 of PVHT020000180.1, forward strand.
GGGATCTTACTGCTGCAGCTCATACATTGTAGTCTGCAGGCCTCGGACAGGGTGGGGAAGGGTGGAGAGAAGATCTGGCGCCTCAAACCAGAGACACCCAGCCCATTTACCCCGACTTTGCCCAGGGGGTTACCACTGATGTTCGCATTGACATAGGGATGTCAAGTTCCACTATCTCTTGTCCCCGCTTGCTTCCACAGCACTTCGCAGCTCCTAGAAGTATTTTGGAGAGCTCTCAGAGGAAGTCTCACGTGTGCTCACAAGTCCTCTCCAGAAGTAGGTCTGAGCGCTGCTCTGGGTACCACCTCCAATGCATTGGAAGCTGGTGGTACAAAGCTTCATGGTGGGATCCAGAGAAGAAGGGCTACCTCCGTGCAAGCGGGTCCCAAACAAATGATGTGGACTCTAAACATCTTGTGTGGAGTTTTGAATGAAACATCCTTTTCACTTTTTACCTTCATCTCTCTTGCTCTCAGAACTCTGATGACACTCCCCAAGGCTGACCCACATGGGGGCATCTGCTCTCCCATCCTATTCAGAATCTCAGTTCCTTCCCTAACACCTTATAACCGAGATTTTCTTCCATGGCCAGGATGGCCACACTTGGACTTCTTCCTCAGGGTAGGCTGTTTCAGGAGGCTGAATCACACCCCAAAAGACTCCTATAGTTGCCCATGGATACCCCAGCCATTTTCCAAATTCGTCTGAAGTCCATTTTGGTTTTAAGCTGGGAGACTGGCTACACTGAGAAATGTAACCATGATGCAGGTGTTTGAGTTAGAAGATTCCATCCCATCTGTGTGACCTTGGGCAAGTAATTTCCTTTTCCAAGACTCATTTTCCTCATCTGCAAAATGTTGATACAATGGAAAGATAGTGCCTCTATCCCAGTAGTTTCAGCCAAAATCCCAGGGCTGACTCTTATTGGGCCACCTTGAATCACATGTCCTTCTCTGTACCAATCACTATGGCCATGCAAATGGAAGGAGCTGATTGGCCAAGTCTGAGACACGTGCCAATCCATCTGGAGGCAGATGGATTCAGCCCTACCTAAGTCTCATACACTGAGAATGGGAAGGGAGCGGGTGGTTCCACAAAAAGAAATATGGGTTTTTTTTACCAGAACAGAAAATAGTGATGCAATTAGTGTCTAACAAACACACTTAGATATTTACTCTTGGGTGTGGCCTGTAGAGAACTGATCCTGGGAACTTGGGGATGGGTCCCAGGCATTATTTAATACATGGAGGATATTTCTGATGTTGGTATTTTCTACTGAAAGAATAACAGCCCCTAGCATCTGGGCACCCCAGATGTGTCCATTTTTTTATGTTAATTTATCATCCACTATTCAGTTCCCCTGAGATTTGGGGGGCCTGGGTCCTGGCTCTGGCTCTACCACCCTTCCTGTGTGTAACCTTGAATAATCTTTTCCCTCTCTGGGCCTCACTTTCTCTTTCTGTGAAGGTGAGGGCTAGTATGAATCAAATGGTAACTGAGTCCCTCCAGCCTGGACATTTTAGGGATCTGCCGAAGACCGTCTTTACTCAGAGCTGGCAAGCCCAGCCTGCGTCTCATCAGTACTAAGAGGAAAATTGAATGAACGCTACGTTGGTGCTGGGGATTCTTGCTAATCCTTGCTTTATTTTTGCAGCATAATTCAATTTAACAATTCAATTCTACAAATATTTATTGAGTGCCTATCAGAGTCAGGATAAGCCTGGCATTTGAAGAATTACTTTTATGTTTGCAAAATCTGTTCCCTGCTCACGTACTGTGTAAGTGGTACAGGTGGAGAAGACGGCAGGGCAGGCAAGGAGATCCCATTTTCATTTTCTTTTTTCTTTTCTTTTTTTTTTTTTTTTTGCTTTATAGGGCAACACCCATGGCATACGGAAGTTCCCAGGCTGGGAATCAAATCAGAGCTACAGCTGCCAGCCTAAACCACAGCCACAGCAACCCAAGATCCGAGCTGTGTCTATGACCTACACCACAGCTCACAGCAATGCTGGATCCTTAACCCCCTGAGCGAGGCCAGGGATCAAACCCACATCCTCGTGGATCCTAGTTGGGTTTGTTCACTGCTGAGCCACGATGGGAACTCCTGAGATCCCATTATCCAGATGGGGACACTGCAGTGTTGAATACCCCTGACACAGACTCTCATGTGCCTCTCCTGGTCAGAATTGTCATTTTACACTTAGATATGTGATTATTTGATTAATACTGACCTTTCCCAATAAGTTATTTGCTCTAGCCAGGGAGGGATCAGGGCCGTTTTTAAACCTAACACAGTGCTTGACACATAGCGACTACTCGACACGTGTTTGTTGAATGAATGCATGGATGAAGGAGGGAAGAGAGGGAAGGAAACAAGAAGTCACTGAAAGACATGCTTCTGACCCTCTGTGGGACCTTGGCCAAGAGCCTTTTCCTTTCTGGGCTCAAGTTTTTCCCCTGTCAAATGAGGGGAAAATCAATACACAGTGATGTACCAGCAGGCCTCGCATCAGAGTCACAGCTGGCACTGAACAACAGTATGGCTGCCCTGGCTGCACCCCCAATTTTTTCTCTTTTAATTGCATGACTTTGAGGTGTATAGCATATTGATTCAATACTTGTGTGTAATGTGAAATGGTCTCCAAAATAAGAGTGGTAGACCTCCATCACCACACAGTTACAATGTTTTATCTTGTAATGAGAACTTTTAAGGTTCACTCTCTAAGTAACTTTCAAACGTGCAATATAGCATCATTAACTACAGGGACTTTGCTTTACTTTACATCCCCAGGACTTATTTATTTTACCCCCAGTTTTTTGACTAGGAGTTTCTAAAGGTGAGGACCTCGTCGCCTGCATTTTTAGCAAGTTTGCAAGTGATTCTGCTGCAGCCCTGTAGGGCATCTGACAGTTGGAACTCCTCGGCAAGAAAGTCTCTCGGAACCTATCCAGTTCTGATGTCCTTGGAGTTCCACATGAGGTCCATCCACTCCAAGTCCATGTCGGTGTCACCCTCGCCACCCCTCCATCCGCAGGCTGGCCTCTCTGCTCTGCTGAGATTGCACCAACCGGACTCGCCCTGTCAGTTCCATTGCCGTGTTGTTCTCCAGCAAGCACCAGGTAATTTGTGTCAAATTTTACTCTCACCTCTCTCTCCTTCCTCTCCATCTCGGGGCTTTTTTGGGGGGGGCAAACTCTTGAGTTTCACCTTTGGATCACAGTACCCTCATGCTGTGCAAATTGCCTGGGGGGCGTGCCCATGACAGGCGGGCGGGGCGCACACTCTCATCAGGGGCGTGGCAGAGCTCAGCCATCTCCCCAGCCGGGGGTCGGGGGGACACAGTGGAGCCGAGTGCCAGCGAAGGGAGGCAGTGCTTGGGCATGGCTGCTTGGGGCAAAGGACTGAAAATGCCCCACCTCGGACAGACACGAGCAGCCCTGGGAGGGGCAGAAGCTCAGTCGTGAAGTGACAGCTGCCCCTTAGGAGCCTGGGGCCCTCTGCCGTGCTGTTTGGCACGTGGTGCGGGGAATGGGAAGAGCCCTGCACTGGACATTATTCCAAACTTGGAGCCTCAGCTTGCCCGCCTATGAAACGGGGCCACACCTCTTGTCCTATCGCCATCACAGAACCCTTGGGAGGAGGAAAGGAGAAAACAATGTAATCGTGGCTGAGCGATCTCCAGCCACGTGACAGTCATGCTCCCGTTGGTGTCCCCTTTGCCTCTGTGTCCCCATGCGCCGCAGCTCAGCCACGTCAACAGGTGGCTTTCGCCAAGTACCTGGGCACTTATGATTACGACTCCAGTGAGTGTGCGCCTCCCAAGGACGGGTCCTCGCAACGGTCGCCTGTGGTCCCTCTGTATGGCTCAGGCAACGCTGGAAAAGTGGTTGAGGACGAGGCCTCTCAGACCTCCAGGAAGAGGTGACCCCGCCGCCTAGGCATCTATCCAGCGTGAGTGACCGTGGCTCCAAAGTCTCCCATCTCACACTCAGCCCCCGTGGAGCGGGCACCCGCATATTCAAGAAAAATTGACTTTGGATTGAGTTCATCCAGCACCCAGGAATGAAGAGCGATCTTTCTCAGAACTCAGATGGAAAAACATAACGTGGTTAATATTAAATAAAGAGATTGGCCAACCTCTCCCCTCCCCCTTTCTCTTTTTATGGTTTGTGCTGATGTGGCCTTGATCGGGGCCTGCTTTGTTTATGATTAATGAATGACTCACCTGGGGCCGCTTTCTGCTTATGCCATACTCATTATGAATTTGAAGAGGGCACGTCGAGTTGGCACCCAAAGGGAACGCTCAGAAAATTGGGGGGAAAATGTCGATAGTGTCAGAAGCTTTCCAGGGGGAAATGGAGGCCAGGAGACCATCTTCCCAGCCTGCCAGTTCCCAAAGCAGGACCCCTCAGTCTGTAATCATCCCCAGACCCTGTACTTAGCCAGTACCTGCCCTATGCTGGGTCTGGCTCTGTCTACACAGAAGGCTTGAAAGAAACGAGCCCATTCACCCGCAAAACGCCCGCACGCAGATCATATTTCAGCCCAAGTCCTCGTTCTGCCTGACATCCTCCATTTTTCTGAGAGAGCTCCTTCCTCTCCTTGAGTCTCGGTTTTTCCGCCTGTATAATGGGCCTTTCTCTGTGGTCCTTCTAGCTCTGCTCTGTCCGGAACCCCCGAGTTCCTTGGAAACACAGACTGCGTCTCGTGCTGCCTGGCTGGTGCCGAGCTGGCTGATTCGATAAAGGAATAAAGACGGTGGTCCGAGTGTTGGCAAAGCTGGGTCATCGTCTTCACGCGGCTTGGCTCTCACCATGCGGTCAGGGTGGGAGGGCCCTTCCACAGCATCTCCACCGAGTGCCTGGACAACTCCAGCTTATTTTTTTAAGCACCCACCAGATGCCAGGCACATGAAAGACATGTGGACCATGAACAAGTCATCCTGCTGTGAAGGATTTTAATTGCCTTACGGATGCAAATTATTGCCATTGGAGAGGCATTCTGTATGTTATTGAGTTTTCAGAGAAGAGAAAAATGCCATCTTGACAGTTCAAGGATGCAGCATTAGAAGGATGGAGTTCCTGGCGTAGGGAGCAGTCCCAGCCACTGTGCGGAGTCAGCCCTGAGCCAAATGTTCACCTGGAAAGGTGAAGGGTTCAGTCCTGCTGGTGCCCCGTGTGTTTGGAGAGGTTGCTCTAAGGCCACTGGTAGGTGACGGGCAATCTGAGGGTTCCAATTATAATAATGGGCACATTCCCATTTCCTATGCTCTTCTCAGACAGCCTCCCATTTTTTTGGGAGGCAAGGCTATAGGACTGAGAGCTGAGCTCGCTGCTCAATGGGAAGAGATTCCTTGAAACTCCGTTCTCATCATGATGAACCCTGGTTCCATGGTCATTATTCCTGGAACCAGGCTGGCACCAGCATGTTCAGCCCTGTTCCCAGGGCTGGCAGGACAAAGAAACACTAACTGGTGAATTGAAACAAGAGAAATGTCTTCCTTCACATTTCTGGAGGCCGGGAGTCTAAAATTAAGGTGTTGGCAGGGGCAACTTTCACTTCCTCTGGAAGCTCCATTGAAGAATATTCCCTTGCCTCTTCCAGCCACAATGGCTGCCTGTGATCCTGCCATCATTTTAATCTCCAGCCTTGTCATCACATAGGCCTTCTTCCCTCTGTGGCTGTCTGTGTGTCCTCTCCTCTCCAAAAGGACACTAGATATATTGGATTTAGGGCCCACACAAATCCAGAATGACTTCATCTTAACTACAGCAGCTCCTCAGTATTCATGGACCTGTATTTGCTAAATTTACTTACTTCCCAAGTCAATACCCATGGTCATTGCAGATACGCACAGAGCAGTGAAAAATGTGAGTCACCTGACTTGCACATTCCTGGACGAGGTTCGCTTGCCCTGCTTTCTTGTTTCAGTTCTCTTAAATGGGTATCTTTTTTGCTTTTCTCAATTTTGTGCTCTTTGTGGGGATTTTGCTGCTTAAAATTGAACTCAGGCCCAATGCTGAAGTGCCATCTAATGTTACCATGAGCAAGGAGGCTGCGATGTGCCTTACAGAGAAAATAAGGCTGTGTTAGGCAAGCTTTGTTCGGGCGTGAGTTGTAGGTGTTGTTGAACATGGGTTCAGAGTTAATGAATCAACAATATAAAGTACATAAGATGTCTTCAGACAGAAATACATGTAAAACATGCCAAAATATACAAGACCAGTTAATGAAAATACAGCAACCAGAGACTCGCAGGAACCTAACCTTGAATTTCCCCCAGGAGCAAGAGTTTAGTGTTTGCGAATACAGTGTTTGTGGCGATCTTATAGAACTACCATGAATTACGAGAACTGACTGAATTTACATCGACAGGGACCATTCTTCTGGATAAAGTCAGGTTCTCGGTGGTCATGAATTTGGAAAGGACACCATTCATTCCAATAGAGACCCCAAACCTCGGCTCTCTGTCTCCCGCCTCAGTGTCTTTCCTAAACCCATCAGTCATTCCATTTTCCCCAGAGACCTTGGTAAGAATGCAGATTTTTTTATGTCTCACTTTCAGCGATTATAGTTCTTCAATTGGTCTAGGATGGGATCCAGGAATCTGCAATTCTTTTCTTCCTTTCTGTCTTTTTAGAGCCGCACCTGCAGCATATGGATGTTCCCAGGCTAGGGGTTGAATTGGAGCTGTAGCCGCCGGCCTACACCAAAGCCACAGCAACACCAAATCTGAGTTGCATCCTCACCCTACACCAAAGCTTGTGGCAATGCCAGGTCCTTAACTAACTGCGTGAAGCCAAGGACCAAACCTGCAGCCTTATGGACACAAGTTTGGTTCTTAACCAACTGATCCAAAATGGGAACTCCAGGAATCTGCATTTTCAAAAGCCTTCGGTCAATGTGATTACTGCTCTGCCTGGTGGCACTTATTCTCTTTGAACTGGCATATATTTCTGTGAGATGCACACATTGCCTCAGAGGGTTATGGGAGGATTAAATAAGAAACTGCAGTACAGTCGTCCGTACCATAATAAGCTTGGAATAAAGACTAGGCAGAAGCAGCAGTAGCAGCTTCTTAAATATGTACACCTTCGAGTTGGTCTGTTTTCCCCAACGCACTGTCACGTTGATCCTCCCATTTGGTTCCCTTAAGCATTATTTACAGTAGCCAGCACATGGAAGCAAGCTGTCTTGGAAGCCATTGACAGAGGATTGGATAAAGGAGATATGGTACATATATACAATGGAATATTACTCAGCCATAAAAAAGAACAGAGTAATGCCATTTGCAGCAACATGGATGGACCTAGGGATTATCATATTAAGTGAAGTATGTCAGACAGAGAAAGACAAATATCATATGAGATCACTAATATGTGGAGTTTAATAAAAAAAAGATACAAAAGAACTTACTCTTTTTACAAAAGAACAAAACAGAAACAGACTCAAAGATTTGGAAGCCTAACATGGCTACCAAAGGGAAATGTCAAGGGGAGGGATGGATTGAGCTTGGGATTGTCACATACACATGACTATATACAAAATCCGTCGGTAACAAGGACCACTATATAAGCTCAGGGAAATCCATTCAATACTCTGTGATAGCCTATATGGGGAAAGAATCTGAAAAAGAATGGATTTCTATGTATAAGTATGGTTGATTCATTATGCTGTAACCTGACAGTAACACAACGTAAATCACCAATACTCCAATAAAATTTACATTAAAAAAAAAGAACCTTATGAAATACACAAGACAGTGCTTGCTTATCTAGACATTATTTATTCCCCAATTTTAACTTTCTGGATTAACTTCCTGAAACTGAGAAGAATTTAAAAAACTCCAGAGAAATGAAAAGAGACTGCTACTAATTCATGAACAGGCTCTGCTTAGACCCTCCTTACTCCCACTTTACGCTTAAATTAAACAAGAACTGGTTTCATATTAGAAGTAATAGGAAGCAGCTCATTAGAGATGGATTGGTGTTGGGTGCATGTTCCCAGAGGAGAGCAGCCAAAAAGGACAACTGACAGTGAGAGAGGAGACAGATTAAGTTTCCAGAAGAAGACAAAGAAACTCAGAGAGTGGCTTTGGGGCTGCTTTGCTTAAGGTTTCTAGCTGTGCATTTCTTGGTAAACACAGGACTTCACTGCACAGTCATTTTCTTTAATGAGAAGAATTTTGGGATATGATGAGAGGAATGTAAGCTTTAAGGGTGACATGACTAGGCTTTAATCCCACCCCTTGTAGGTTAATCAACCTCACAGAGCCTCTGTTTTTCCATCTGTATAATGGGAGAATAGCATCCACAGGGCTGTTAGATGACTGGTAATAGTGCTGCTTGTAAAGCATCTGTCATTAGTGCCTGGTGGTAGCATATCACAATGATGTGTTATATTAATATAAACTTAACTATTTCTAAAGCATTCCCAAACATGCTCTCTCATTTGCTCCTCACGGTAACCTTTCATCCATCCATTCATCCATGCATCCATTTGTCCATCCAACTATCCATCCATCCATCCATCCATTCACCATTCATTCATCTATCCATCCATCTGTCCAACCATCCATGCATCCATCCACCCTCTGATTGGCACTAGGTAATTATACAATAGTGAGTAAAACATGCAAAAATTGCTCACCTTAAGGGTGAGAGACCCATGGGAGAGACAGACAGAGACAGGCGAGGAAGCAATCAAATAGCTATGGTAAGGTAAAAACTTTGTGACAGAAATAAACAGGGTGTGGCGAGAGAATGATGGAAAGGCCTTAGCTGGAGAGGGTGGTCAGCAATGACCTCCCTGAGGATAAGAAGAAAGGGCAGCCAGGGGAGGACCCTGGAGAAGGGCATTTCAGGCAAAGGGAGCACACTCAAAGGCCCTGCCTGGGGCCAGCCCAGATGATGGCATTTATTCATCATCCATTCATTTGGAAACCATAGAGGCAGAGCTACTCCGCAAGGTTTCACTTTGCTCTTGTACGTGAGGAACCCAAGGGGTTAAAGGTGAACTCAAGGTCCTGGGCCAGGAAATGGCCCGCGGAGGGTCTGAGCCCCAGTCCCCACTGCACGGGGGGCCGGCACTGCTGGGAGGTAGGGAGAGGCCTCCTTGGGTTCAGAGCGTCTGCACAATACCGTAAGAGATTTCTCTGACTTTGGGCAGAAAAAGATGAATTTGGGCACTTTGCGGGGGATAAAAGAGTCACTGTCTGAATGTCACCTGAGGGGAATAAATGCCACCCCCCCCTTCCTGCCCCGCGAGTGGCGTGTTGCTTTACAGTTAGTCCCTTGTGCATAGGGAGGGAGCCGAGGCCGAGAGAGGCCAAGAAACACGGCTCCATCACTTGGCAAGTTTAAGACGGGGTCCGACCAGAGTCTCGGCTGCTTGGCTGCTCTCCCAGGTTTTTTCCTTCTGCTGCTCAAGCCACAGCTCCCCTGTTCCATTCTCGGGAACCCCCAAAGGCCAGCCAGGCTGCCTTGGGTCCCCAGCCAGCAGCTCCCACCACCTGCCCCTCTGTCTCTCCAGCCCTGACCAGTCAGGCCATTTTGTTAGTGCTGCAAAACCCCACAGCCCACATTCAGGTCTTTCCTTCCAAAAACAGTGCCACCTGAGGATCTTGATAAGCCGGTTGCCTATAGGCCATTGTGTGCTTTCTGACTTTCCACCAACTTTATCCAGAACGATTTATGCTTGGACCATTAATCTGTCACCCAGCATCTCCCTGCTGATTTGGGAAAACCCCCAAACCTAGTATCTGAGCAAGGGGCTAATGGCAAAGCCAACCATCAACATGTCACTTTCCTGGCCGATGCATGGATGTCATCTCCTCACATGGTGGGGGCCTGTCCTCTGTCTCCTGAGATTCTGCTCTTTCCCCAGAAGGGAGTCGCAGGGACAGAGATGAAGAAGAGGGGACTTTGTAATGACCCTCATCCATCTTCGTCAAATTCAGTCCTGGGAGGAGGGCAAATGCCAAGCTTTGGCCGACACGCCCGGCCGAGTTTCACGGAAAGAGGGCAATGATGTCCTGACTTGAGGCCCGGTGGCATGTCCACAGGCTGGCTTGCCATAGTCTGACTGTTGCCCTCTGTCACAGCGGCTGCCCGCGGCCCATCGCCACAAGCCAAGGCCCTGTCTGCCTCCTTTCTGACCAGCGGCTGGCATTCCCGAGGGCGCAGGGCTTGTGGGACTCTGGCATTAACCCTCTGCTGGACTCAGGTGGGTGGTGAGTGTGGCCTTGGGTAGCTGAGATGCTCAGGTGACTCAACTCAGGTTTATGAGCCAAACACACTGGGCTCCAGGCTTGGCTCACGCGTCATGTCCTTGCAGCTGCTCCAAGCTTGAGCTTCAGACTCAGAAGAACATGGTGTGCTACCCGCTCCTGGTGCCTTGGTGTTTTCATCTATAAAGTGGGAAAGTCATGGAATTCCCTGCACAGGGCTCTGTAAGTGTGAAGTGGGAGAACAGGCCCTTTAGCATGTGTGAGACACAGGCAGACACCGATGAAGATTATTGCTTAAGGATGGATTTCCACAGCACCTGGGCTCCAACACTGACCCTGAGGCAGATGACGCTGTGACCTGGCAGGGGCGGGCAGATGAGGAGGGCCACTTGGCCTTGCTGCTGATGGGCAGCCCATGGCCCTGGTGACCTGCAGCCACTTGGAGGATACACGGGCTGAGTGCCAGGCTGTGTCTGAGGACCTGCAGCATGAAGTGCCACATAACTGCCCTGATCTGGGACCACAGGGCCTCCCTAGCAGATTCTGTGTCCCTGTCACCCATCTGAGTTGGCCTGTAGTTGCACACGGCTCCTGGTAGGCAGCCAGCATCTCACGCCAAGCATCAACCTCTTTCTCTTTCTTTTTATCTCCAGCACCAAGGACGCTTGCTTGGGTAAATGCCAGCGCAACCAGGTAAAGTGTGCGTGTGTGTGTGTGTGTGTGTGTGTCTGCACATGTGTGGATGTGCCCTGGAGTCACCTGCAGCCACTGGGCATGAGAATCAGTAGATAAAACCACCCCCCATCCTCTGGGGGAATTATTCCCACGTGTCTTCCACACGGTTCCTCAGAGGGTCCCAGTGGGAATGAGCTCCCATGGCCCACGGCCATCCCAGCTCACTTGACAAGCTCACTGTCTTGGCTTTCCTTCCTTCCCGGCCTTGCTTTCTCCACTGCCTCACTAGTGCTTCCTGGCATTGCCCCCGTAATAACCTGTCTATGTCCAGCAAGGATCTGCTTTTAGAGGAACCTAAACCAAGACAGAGCCGAAATACCCACCCCCAGTTTCTGGGACCCTGTGTTTTTCTGCCTCAGCCCAGGGCTCCAAGGTGGCCGTCACGGGAGCTGTGGGCTGTGCCGGGGGCTGGCTGTCTGGTCGCTTCCCCTAAGAAGGCCTGGCTGCCTCCCCTGCCGCCCCCACACCAGGCCCCACCCATCAGTGGGTGACTCAGCTGAGCGCTCCAGCCCCAGCGTTGGTGCTCAGTCTGCAGGTGCCCGGTTGGAAGCCACCTGCAGCCACTGGGCAGGAGAATCTTTTGCCCCGTCCTGGTGACACACTGAGCCCAAGGCACAGCCCCAGCCCTTCACATCCTCCTTTTCCTAATCTGACCGGGGTCTCCGAAGCCCAGATTCCTGGGTTTCTAAGTGACAGTGGTGGCCTACATGGAGCGTTTCACCTTGCCCTTGACCCAACACAGAACTACCCTTGGCCCGACTGCCTCTTCCTCACACCCACATCTAGGAGAGTTTGGGCATCACATTGCTTGGAAGGGGTTAGTCCAGGGACACTGGGGGATCCAGATCTGGAAAACTTGCCTTTCGGCTTCTGCAGAGACAGCCCGCACCTGTGGCTCTGGCTGCCACTCCAAGACCACAGTCAAGGCCAGTGTTGCCCACCCATTCCCCTTCTTTCCCAAAGGTAATGGTCGGATCACCCCGGACAGAGGGTGGGCAGGGCCAGGCCAGGAAGCAGCGAAGGGCAGGGCCCTGGGGGACACGGATGCACAAGACAGACGTGCCTCCTGCTTTCGTGCAGCCCGCAGACAAATGAGAGTCAACAACAAACGAACGTGCACGAGAATTTCAGGTAGTGGTGGGTGCTGCCGAGAGGATGAAGCAGGGTCACGTGAGAGAAAGTGATGGAGAGGGAAAAAGACCGCAGGGCAGGTGAGGCTGGACTGGGTTCTGCGTGTGCAGGTGTGGGGAGCAGGGCATAGGGCCTGGGGGTGGGGGCGGGAACTTGGGGTCCTGGCCAGACGTGGTGTCAGGAAGGACAGCACGGCATCACCTGCGGCCCAGACTGGGAGCTCCATAGCCCTGCGTGAGGACGAGGAGATGTCACAGGAGGATTTTTGGTGAGGGGGACTTAATCTGATTTGTTTTTGTTTTTTTCATTTTTAACAATGCAGGTATAAAATAGATTCAGGGGATCCTTATACTAAGTGAAGTAAGTCGGAGAGAGAAAGACAAAGACCATATGGTATCACTTCTCTGTGGAATCTAAAATGTGGCACAAACGAACCGATCTCCAGAATGAAAATGGATTCACGATATAAAGAGCAGACCTGTGATTGCCAGGGGGGAGGGGGAGGGAGCGGGATGGAGTTTGGGGTTAGTAGATGCAAATTACTACATTTAGAGTGGATAAGCAATGAGGTCCTACCCGACAGTGCAGAGAACTCTAACAAGTCACTTGGGTTAGACCATGATGGAAGATGGTATGAGAAAAAGAATGTATATAGATGTATGACTGGGTCGCTCTGCTGTAGAGCAGAAATTGACACATCGTAGTAAATCTGCTACACTTCAATAAAAAAAAAAAAAATAGATTCCGGGAGTGCATCTTGCACACAGTCTAGTGAACGTCTTAAAAAATTTTCACATGTGCGCGCCCGTCTTGTCCCCAGGGTCAAAATACAGGACAGTTCTTGCACACCAGGTATTTGTGTTTCTAAAAGATTCCTCCTGCTGCTCCACGGAGAATGCACTGCAAGGGGGGTGAGAGTTGACACAGGGGGACCAGTTAGAGGTGACCGTGGTCATCCAGGCTTGGCTTAGGGTAGACCCCAGGAAATAGAAAAATGCTCCAGGAGTCAGGATGCTATCTGGCGCGAGAACCAACAGGAGTTGCTGACGGAGGGACTAGAGTGAGTCAGAGCAGGGAGAAATGGAGAGATGGCAGATGTTTGGGGTTCAAGAACATGATCGATCATAGGGCCACGGGGCAGCCTGGGGAAGGGATGAGGTGGGGGATGGCAGGGGCAAAGTGGGGGATGGCAGG
>PVHT020000180.1:503603-537222 GCA_004024745.2 Catagonus wagneri
TGGCAGGGGCGAGGTGGGGCATGGCAGGGGCAAGCCGGACAGATAACGCAGGGTGATGCCTTGTGCTGGTTCATGCAGGATGCCTTCGACCTCTGCGCTGCCTTCCCCCCCAGGCCCCAGAACAGAATCCCCAGAAGGCGAATCACGGGATGGTGAGGTCTGAGAGCCAAAGTCCCCAACGGCCCTAAGGACAGAAGGACACGGCCCCTGGCTCGCCCGAGGGCATCAAGAAAGGTAGAGGAAATAAGGAAAGATATCTTTGGGTGGCCACCGTGTTCCTTGCAAACCTGGGTCACTGGCAGAAGAGGTGACGAGTGGGAGGTGACGCCGGCTTCTCACTCAGGAGCCATCTGCTCACTAATGCAAAGAGCCCTGTCTGTCAGGCGGGGTGAGGAAAAATGACTGGGGCAGCCCCACCGCGTAGCCCAGGGAAAGGGGTGCCTGGACCCATGAGGTCATTTCTGGAGATGATGTATGGCCCAGAGAAGAGTTGGGTTAATGATCTTCAGGCGGACCCGGGAGTAAAACACAGTAATTTCATAATACAGCGTGTGATGGATTAAGGCATGTTAATACCAGGAGTATACATTAAGGGAAATGATCTCGCTGGCATACTAAATGGCAAAATAAAAGCACTTTTAGAAACTTCCATGATTAATCGGTCTGCCCTTTTAGTTCCGTACCATGACAAAGTAAAGCTCACTTCTCCTGGTCACCGCCCAGGCAATTGCTCTCAAGCTCCTGGGTCCCCCCGCCCCCGCCCCTGGGGGGAAGCCAGCCTGCAGCCTGGGACACACCCTCACATCCTCTTCCTCGGGCCCCTGTCACCCTCACCGGCATCCTCTCCATCAGGGGAGTTTGCTGAGCCCTTGGGGGCCTTGGTCCACGTGGGACAGCTGATCTTGGACGATCTAAGACTGGGCGGGGACTGCAGCTTCACACGGTCCAACCTGACACAACGTGTGGAGCCAGGCGGAGCTGAGAAATGTGTGTTCTGTCACCACGCTGTCCGGCTTGGATCTCGGCTCCTGGGCTGGCAGCCCATAACCTTGGCAAGTTGTGTTAAGTTCTTTGTTCTTCAGTTTCCTCATCTATAAAATGAGGATGAAGGAGTTCCCAGGGCGGCGCAGTGGAAATGAATCCAGCTAGGAACCACAAGGTTGTGTGGTTCGATCCCTGGCCTTGCTCAGTGGGTTAAGGGTCCAGTGTTGCTGCGAGCTGTGGTGTAGGTTGCAGACACAGCTCAGATCCTGTGTTGCTGTGGCTGTGGTGCAGGCCGGCAGCTGTAGCTCCAATTGGACCCCCTAGCCTGGGAACCTCCATATGCCGTGGGTGCAGCCCCAAAAAGCAAATAAAATATAAAATAAAATAAAATAGGGATTAAAAAGAGACCTACCTCATGATCCAAAGAGGTGATTTATTTAACAAGTGCTCATAAAGCATTTACTATGTGCTGGGCACTTGAATGCATGTCCAGGGCTTAGAACAGCATGGGTCCCCCAATAAGTGTTCAGTAAATACTAGCTCTTGGTGCCCCGGCTGGGATGACAGCACTCAGCAACCCTGGCTCACCATTTCACCGGTAGGAAAAGCCGAGGCACAGAGTTGCTATGAAAAGGCAGGGCTGGGCTGAGACAGACAGGCTGATCTCGCTCACCTTTAACCGGTGGGCTCCCTCCCGCCGTCTCTTCAGGGGGAAACAGCTACTCTGGTTCTGTTCAGAGATGACAGTGATTCTAGACTCCGTAGCAGGGAGACCCTCCGGGCCTGTACTCAGACCGGATGCTGCTTTTGTTCACAGGCAAGCTCCCCACAGTCACAGATCCCCATGGAGGCAGCCATGACCTTGTGACAATGAGGGTCAGACCAGAGCCAGGAGACCCAAGAGGAAGGAGCAGCCCTGCCACTTATTCACTCTGAGACACCAGGCAAGCCACCTGGCTGTGTTTCTTCATCTCCTAGGACGGTGCTGAGGCATTAAGAAGACGAGGCAAGAGGATGCTTGGTAACCTGCCAGGTCAAGAACAGATTCAAGGTAGGACTAACGAGCCCTGCCCCCTGCGTCTCAGAGAGCCTTGCCTGCCCTCTAGTCATCATCCCCTCTGTGGATTTGCTCCTGAAGCGCAGAGGCCACAGGGAGCAGCAGGCTTCTGGCCCATTCCATCTGCCATCCGTGCCTCCCAGGCTCCCAGGCTACCTGAATGGCATCCACAGGCACCTTCATGAAGGTGCCTTCACCTGCCCAGATGCCCATACCAGCCGGCCCTCACGTGTGTCATCAGACTTCTCCCGTGTCACCCTGGAAACTGCCCGCTTCTTACAGACCTCTTTAGCCTCCTTCTTATTTATTCATCCCCTCAACAAGCACTTCCTGGGTACCTTCTCCTGCCTGGGCCAGGTAGGATGCAGTAAGAATACAACGGGACAGACCCTGGTTCTCATGAAGCTTTTTAAAAATGTTATTGAAGTTTAGTTGATTTATAAGGTTGTGTTAATTTCTACTGTACAGCAAAGTGACTCAGATATATGTAATATATATATTTCTATATATTATGTATATTATATATGTATTCCTATATATATTATATTATATATATTCTTTTTCATGTCCTTTTATATTATGGCTTATTATAGGATATTGAATATAGTTCCCTGTGTTCTAGAGTAGAACCTTGTCATTTATCCATTCAATATATAATAAATATATAACGGTTGGCATTTGCTAGTCCCAAACTCCAATCCCTCCCTCACTCACCGCTCCTCGCCTTTAGCAGCAGCTGTGGATCTGATATTCGAGTGGCCATAAACAGAGACATGCTGTCTATTTCAAGGCTTGCTCAGAGGAGATGAGAACAGACTTGGATCTCCCAGAAATACTTAGCGTGAGGGTGGTAAGTTCACAGTCTTCCCACGGGTGGGCAAGTGGTCTCCACGAGTGAAGCACGTGGGTGTGGAACAAAAGGGAATGGTGAGGGGTGGGCTGCCCGGACGGCGCATTCCCGTCTGACAGAGGCAGCTGCTTCTTGGTTCCAGCCAACGGCTGCCATGTAAGACTGTGAGTCCACTGGTTGCGTCTTCTGATTTTCCTAGATGATGGGAAAATACGGATCTTTTTTCCCTTGAAATTTTCTGATTTTGAAATGTGAGCTATGAATTGAAAAAAAATGTGTCAACGTGATGTAAGTTAAATGAAACCCGTCAGTGAGCCAGATCTGCACCACCACCTGCCAGTCAACAATCTCTAGTTTATTTATTTATTTTTGCTTTTTTAGGGCCACACCCGCAGCATATGGAAATTCCCAGGCTAGGGGTCGAATCGGAGCTGTAGCCGCCGGCCTACACCACAGCCACAGCAACGCGGGATCCCAGCCGCGTCTGTGACCTACACCACAGCTCACGCCTACGCCAGATCCTTAACCCACTGAGCAAAGCCAAGGGTTGAACCTGCATCCTCACAGATACTACTCAGGTTCATAACCACTGAGCCACAGTGGGAACTCCAACAATCTCTAGTTTAGAGCAACATTAAGCACGAGGATTCCTTTGCTTGTGTACATCATTCTGCATCATTGCTAGCCCGGAAACTCCATATGCTGCAGGTGCGCCCATAAAAGGAAAAAAAATAATTAAGTCCCCAGTCTTCTGGAAAAGAAAAAAAAATTCAGATTTCAGCTTTCGTTCTCTGCCCAGCCAACTGCCTTCCAGAGAACGCTTGTGCTCAGAAGTCCCTCCTGTCTTGAATTCCCCCAGGCTGTTCTTCGCAGGGGTCCCCCAGCAACAAGGAAGTCCCCGCACTGCCTTCCTGAATCGGTCCCCAAACCCAGTGGCCTCGCTGGTCAGTGGGTCAGTCCCAGCAAGTCACCCCCCCTCCCCTAAGTCAGGAGAGACAGGAGTCCCATCCTTGGCCCTTCCTGTCCGCCGCCCACGACAGATAGAACTGGCGCTTACCCTGATGTCTCAGAAAACCCTCAGATTTTTTTGCTGGTGTAGGCAGAGTACTGCGGCATGATTATTCATCTTCCCACTCAGACAAGGCTCCTAGGAGCACCCAGAAAAAGGAAAGGAGGAGTTCCTGTGGTGGCTCAGCAGGAATGAACCCAACTAGGATCCATGTGGATGCGGGTTCGATTGCTGGCATCGTTCAGTGGGTTAAAGGATCCAGTGGCGTTGCCGTGAGCTGTGGTGTAGGTCGCAGACGCGGCTCGGATCCCGTGTTGCTGCGGCTGTGGTGTAGGCTGGCGGCTACAGCTCTGATTCGACCCCTAGCCTGGGAACCTCCATATGCCGTGAGTGCGGCCCTAAAAAGACCAAAAAAAAAAAAAAAAGGAAAGAAAAACCAGGAAAGGAGATGAGAAAACCTTGAAACAACCCATCTTTCAATGTTCACATGCACCAGAGAATGAATAAAGGAAGAAGGAATGAACGGAAGCGTCAGTGGGGATTTTGCTGTGAGACCATGAACTCCTGAAGGCAGATTCATGTCCTCTACATCCCATGTTCATTGGATAGAGAGAGAAAAAAATAAAACCTCTGGAGTCTGAATGTGCTTCTCAAAAATATGGAAGATAGGCAGACTGCTCCATCAGACCAACATAACTTTTGAAGAGTATGAAGTTCTGGTCTAAAATTACATTTAATTATGGTTACATTTTAGACTTTGTAGGAAAATCACAGTACAGAAGTGCGACTTTTCAAATTAGCATTTGAAAGTGTCTATGAGGTAGGTGAAGGTTTTCACAAACTCTGGGGTTTGGAGCCTAAAAATTACATGACGTTTATTCGCAACCACAAAATTAGGCTGATCAGTTATTGTTCAGAACTCATCTGTTAGAAGAACGACTGTTGGCTTTTATTTCCACCCCCCACCCATTTCCCACCTGTTCTCCCCCCAGTTTTTGTTTTCAAAAGCCAGGCACATCTTGAGCGGTCCTCTGTGTCGAGCCCTAACGCTGGTGACAAGGCCCCACAGAGAAATGCCAGAAATGAAGGGAGAGTCATTTTGCCTCATTATAGGACAACATCAGTGGCTCTTCTTCAGCCCCTTAATTCATTTCTTATAGTTTTTCTTGTCACATCTACTTGCTTTATAGCTTCCTAACTTGCAAGTTATAGCTGTAATTTATGGTCAAAATTGAGTGGAAGCAAATCAAGGAATATTTCCATTGATTACCCTAAATTGTCTAATCTCCTGTATGTTTTTAGAACCTGATTGGGTGGTATTTACTGATTGCCTTCATCTAATTTAAAAATCAATCAATAGCGAACAATGAGTGCTGGGGGATAAATCGAGTCTAATGCAACCTAACCGCAGTGAATATCCACCGCACAATTACATCCGTGGGCAGCTTTAATACATAAACCATAACGGCCTGGAGCTGGGCGTCCAGGGCAGAGGCTGTGAAAATTCCCACTGGCATCTCATGCCTCTTGCATTGTCTAGTGAGGGTGATTGCCCTCTGCTAACGCACACATATTTCACTACAATAAAGCTGTAGCAAAGGAGATAAAAACAGACTCTGATTGTGTTTCCAGGCTAACCAGTCCATCTTCTCCCCCCCTCCCATGATCCCTTGGAGGATATTAATGGGAATTAACATAACGCCAGCCTTTTCTTGTTAACTGCCTGCACCACTAGCCCAGAGAGAAACCTTCATGAATTCATCTCTTCCACTCTCAGAAACATCTGTTTTTATTTCCATCCAATGCTTTCTGGCCATTTGCTATGGAATGGTAATGATGTGTGGCTTTTTTTAAAATTATTATTAACTTTTGGCAGCGCTCGTGGCATGCTTAAGTTCCTGGGCCAGGGATCGAACCTGAGCCACGGCGGTGACAAAGCTGAATCTTATCCACTGGGCCACCAGGAAACTCCTTTTGTTGTTGTTGTCAGTTTGTTTTGCTTTGTTTTTTGTTTTGGGTGCATGGCATTTTGATCCCTTATGTCATTCAGTATTTAATGCATGTTTACAAAGGATGTACAAATGAGGAACTCAGGCTCAGGTGAATTCCACAGATCCTGTGGCTGGGTATGCAGGAAACCTGGGTCTTTGGGCTGCACACCACAGCCAGGTACTAAACCCAAGGCATCTTGAAAAAGGCAAAAGGACCAAATTTGGGACCCCTGACGAGCTTACATCTAGTTGGGAGGTCAGCCTGTAAACAGTTCACAATAAGACAGAGCAGGATGAAGTAACTGCTATTGTCCTGTGAGCCGTGACTTATTCCGGGACACAAAAGAGGCAGAGAGAATACGTTTCAACTTAGGAAATGAAGAGTCAGAAATATTATATTGTGGGTATCTTTTTGCGGGGAGGGGGGATTGTCTAGAGATAGTTGGGCTCTCATTGTTGCAGGCAGTAAGTAAGGTCTCTGTATGTTTTTATTTGCACTGATGGGCAAAATGGTGGAGCCAGCAACTCCTTTGGGAACCTAGGCTTCCCCTGCCGTGTTCTTCAGCTCTGAGCCACGCCTGGGAGGCCCTGCACTTAACCTCTTCTTTATATCGGAGAAACACCGCTTGGCATCACTGGGTGACTTTAGAAATGAATACGAACATAAATATTCCAAAGCGCTTACTTTTGCCCTAAGTGAAACGTTGCCCATATCTGGAGGCGACTCCAAGTCTTTCCCAGCTGTCTTGAAATTGGCATCAAACACATCTCCCAGGGAAATTCTTGGAAGCCCTCAAGAACCGGGGCTGGAGGCGGGGGGCAAGAGGCAGAATCTCATCCACAAGAAACACACCCCAAACCTGGACAGCTCCGCCAACCGAGAGCTGTCCTGTGTCGTAGTTCACAGAGAATCAGCTACTAAAATCAGCAATTACAAATCTGACCGAACCTAGAATATGATTCATGGATCCTGGAATTTGTGGGAACCTCAGCAGGCTTTCTTCCCGTCCTCTTGGACTGTTAAAGATCTCAGAGCATCACGATACTTTTTCTCACCCCAGATATTGTTAGACTCTTATCCCTGGGCTGTAAACCTCAGGAAAGCCCTGGGCTCTTCCCGCTTGGTTCTCCAAGATGTGTAATGCATCTTTGTTTTCTTAGAGATTTTAATTTTTTAGACTTTAGGTTCAAAGCCAGACTGAGAGGGGTAAAATGATATCCCGTATACATAAACTCCTTTGTTATCCACGTCCCCCACCAGAACAGGTACTTTTGTTACAGGCGCTGAACCTGCATCATGATCACCCAAGGCCATGGTTTACACGAGAGCTAATTTTGGGGGTTGACACATTTTCCCACCATTACTGAGTATCAGACAGTGTATTTTCTTTCTTTCTCTCTCTCTTCCTTTCTCTCTTTCTTTCTTTCTCTTTTGTCTTTTTAGGGGCCGTACCCATGGCATATGGAGGTTCCCAGGCTAGGGTAGGATCAGAGCTGTAGCTGCCAGCCTACACCACAGCCACAGCAACGCCAGATCCTTAACCCACACTTGGAGGCCAGGGATTGAACCTGCGTTCTCATGGATGCTAGTCAGATTTGTTTCCGTTGAGTGAGTCACGATGGGAACTCCAGGCAGTGTGTTTTCACTGCCCTAAAAGCCCTCTGTGCTCAGTCTATTCATCCCCCTCCTCCCCCAACACCTGGCAACAACCTGACTTTTTTTTACTAGTTCTCTAGTTTTACCTTTTCCACAGTGTCATACTGTTGGAATCGTAAAGTCTGTAGCCCTTTCAGATTGGCTTCTTTCACGTGGTCATACGCACTTTTGTTTCCTCCATGTTTTTTTCCTGACTCGTGACTTCATTTCTTTTTTAGTGCTGAATAATATTCCATTGTTTGGGTGTATCATCCATGCATCTTTTTGAATGAGTGAATTATTGAACATTTTCCCATCACAAGACTCTTTTTAACAGCTCAGTGGCAGCTGGCCTGTCTTTTCTTGAGTCCCTCAGTGACAGGGGGTTGAGCACTTTGAAGCTCACTCTCTGCTCTACGCTTCCTCCATGAGGCCTCCTTCCTTGGCCTATGTCCCTTGGTTGTGTCCCTTGGCTGAGAGCCATGGTTGTCTGCCGTATCTCTTATCCCCTTCTTCCATAGCAGGAAAACGCCTTCATTTTAGCTGGGCCCAGAATAAAGCCTGTTTTTACCAGCCTCTTTTACAGGTAGGTGGGCCAGGTAACGACATTTAACTTAGTGTATGGGAGAAAAAATTTTAAATTTTGTTATAGTTGATTTACAGTGTTCTGCCAATTTCTGCTGTACGGCAACGTGACCCAGTTATACATATGTATATGCATTCTTTTTCTCACGTTATCCTCCATCATCTTCTATCACAAGCAATTGGATATAGTTCCCTGTGCTGTACAGCAAGATATCATTGCTTATCCACTCCAAATGCAATCGTTTGCATCTACTAACCCCAGGTACAGGTGAAATTTTACAGAGCTGTTTTTAAAAAAGACCTGGTATGTTGCACAAAAACCTGGATGCAGAGGTTTATAGCAGCTTTATTCATGGTCATTAAAATTAGGAAGCAACCAAGATGTTCTTATGATGGGATGAGAGTGACAGTTTATGTCTGTGGTCTTCCTCCCCCCAAACCCATAACTCTCATTTAATCGTGAGAAAAACATTGGCGAGATCCCAGTGGAAGGACATTCTGCAAAATCTCCAGCCAGCGCCCCTCAAAACTGAAAAACAAGGCAAGTCTGAGAAGCTGTCACAACCAAGAGGAGCCTAAGGAGACATGACAACTAAATGTAATGTGGCATCTTAGACGAGATCCTGGAACAGAAAGAGGCCATTAGGTGAAAACTAAGGAACCCGTATAAAGTGTGGACGTGAGCTGATGGCAATGTGTTGGCATCGCTTCATTCATTTTGACAAAAATCCCATACTTAACACAGATGTTAATATGGGGAAACTCAGTATGGGTGTTATGAGAACCCTCTGTACTATCTTTGCAATTTTTCTGTAAATCTGAAATGAATTAAAAATTAAAAATGTATTAATTTAGAAAAAAGAGAGTTGGTATGCACTCTGCCCCAACCTGTTTTGTGTCTTCGTCCGTTTTACTTCCTGCTGCCGTCTTGGAACATCCCCGACCCCCCCGGTGGTGGACAGCGAGCTGGAAGGAAACCAGATCCCCGAGCACTGCATGTGGCCGAGTGGTCAGCCACCCCAGGCCCGGACAGCTCACTTCCTGGCTTTTATGTGAGAGACAGATAAAGTCCGATATTGTTTAAATCTTGTTGTTTTAGGTCTTTGTTTCTCACAGCCAGTTCCAATTCTGATACCGCGTTTTGCTTGTTTTTATTCGCAACACAGGTCCAGGCCGGTCTGTGGGGTGGGGGGCTCCGGGCCCCGCCCCCTGACTTCTTCAGACCCTGGAAAGCCTCGTGGCCCTTCTGCGTGAAGCCCCTGATGGAGACCACCGCTTTATAGCACTGGTGTTATAGCCATTCATTGTTACGAGATTCTACGGATTATAGAGCGGGTCGCCTCCACAGGTGTACAGAGTCTGGTTGGGAGCTCAGATGCCCTCAGGTATTGCCCCGCCCACCCTTATTTTATAGTCGGGAAAACGGGCCTTTAGAGAAGAACAGGCCAGGCAACTTAGAGCTGCGGGCAGAAGCCCGCGCTCATGCCTCCTGGTAACTCTTTCCATTGCTCCAGTAGTAGTTTCTGGCCTGATTTCAGAGAAACACGCCCCCAGCCCCCCCGCGCCCAATCCCCGTGATGCTGGAAGGGGGCGTGGCCTGGTGGGCGTGGCTGACAAAGCTAAGCCTCTTCTCCAGCCTCAACGTCTATCCGGCAGAGCAACTGCTTTGGCTTATGTCACATCCTGAATTTATGAGATTTCATGTTTTGCAAAGAAGGGGGGGGTACCTGGTGATAAAAATTATAAAAACATGTCAATAAAAATGTATGAACTCACTCCACTTATCTCTTGTTGATGCTAAACAACTATTCATCCAGCATCCATGAGGCCACCAGCACTGTGCTAGCCTCTCTGCTGTGTTATTTTGCTAAATTCTTACCACAGATATGCAGGGTGGGTGTTAGTAGCCTCATTTTACCCAAGGAGAAAGTGGAGTTCAAAGAGGTGAGGTAACTCACCATAGGGGTCCCCCGGATTTGCCTCACGCAGAAGCCTGAAATAAGCACTAAACCTACTGCCTTCCCGACCCTGGGGAGTGAGGAAGGCTGGGTCCCTGCCAACAGCTGGCTGGCCGAATGCTCCCCGCCTTCAGTGTCCTTCAGAGTCTCCCCGTGTTACCAAAGGGCGAGGTGTCTGATGGTCTGGAAATTCCCTGCAGCCCAGGGAGCTCCATCGATTGGTGACCAATGGCTGAAGATGCCTGCTCACAGGGAAGCCCGGAGCCTCTGGGATGTCACCTGTTCTCTCCTGACCTCGCCCCGATCCAGGCTGCTGGCTCCCCCGGTTGGCACCCGCCCTTCTGTCTCCCTCACAATAGACCTGGCAGAAAGGTCAATTGCCTGCTCTCTGAAAGTGTCACCGTCAGGTGTGGACACTGTTGGAGGGGGGCTGTGTCCATTACGCGGCATCTATCTTCTGTCACTGAGGGGCGTGCTCATCACTTATACAAATTCACCCCCAAGATGTCAGGGTGAGCATCGCTTTTAAAAAATTGCATGGAGCCTATTACCAGCATTAGGCCCACCTGAGAGAACCTCTCTCCATGATGGAAGAGGTTTCTGCTCTCTGGCCTCCCGCTCGGCGGGTCATTAGTTAAAAGGGGACTGTGTGTAGGGGGTGGGGGGCGGGGTGTTGGGGAGGCAGCCCAGGTCCAACCACGGGGCTCCCTTTAGGAGAAAGGAGCCGGAGACAAATGATTCGAGTCTGAATTCCATATACACCGGAGATTGCTTATCGATCCACATCAGAATATGCGGGCTGGCCCCGGGGACCGACCGAGTATTTTCCCAGGGAGTTAATAACGTGGCAGCTGAGCTGTCTTGTCCAATTCACTGAAGCCAGGCCTCTAATCAGGACGGAGTTTCTTATTTTGAGAATTCTGGCCACTTGCGCACGTCGCCTCCCTTCCACTCGGCTGGGCCCTTGTCAGTGATTGAAATGACAGCCCATGGATGGGGAGGCTAATCAAATTGTTTATTATCGACCTAAATCAATATGTATGGATTGTCGAAACATCACTGTCACGCTGCCAAAAAGTCATACTAATAATTCCCTGGCTGCAGATGTAATCCAGCCGCGATTTCTCCGCCTTGAATTACATCTGAATTTAGGGGAGAGAAAACAATTATACCGGGGAGGGGGCCCAAGGTGGGAGGGGGGCCGGGGTTCTGCCCTGGGAAGCGTGTTTACACAGCTCAATACGACTGCATTAGGTATTAATGATGGAATGTCACTTTGCCCTGCTTAAATACGAATCCTTAGCTGGGAAGAGAGAGGCGAACCCACACGGAGAAGCAAGAAGGAATCGTTGTCAGATCTAAGGGTTGGGCTCTGCTGGCCTGCAGGGAAGAAGGGTGGGAGGGTGTGGGGATCAGGACACTCCGGGCCGGACCCCGGGGAGCTGAGAGGGAGCCCAGTTCCAAGCTCTGGGCTATTGACAGGGATCTACTGGGGAGACCCAGAGCGGTCCCATCACAGCCTCTCCTGGATTCAGTGACCGCCTGTGGCTTTGCTCCTTCCTTCCCGGGGGACTGGTTGAGCAGGAGGAAGGCTAGCCTTCGGGGGACTGAAAAACCATAATGACTCATACGCACTGAGCATCTCAGAGTGCTGGTGTTCAAGAGCCGGGACACTGCTAGTCCGTGCAAATCTTTCTAGGAATTAGAAAAAGGCACGAGTCCAGGTGGATCGATGAAGAAAAGAACCCTCTCCGGGCAGGCGCAAGCTCACAGGGGCAAGACTCAGCTTTGGGGAGGTCTCAGACCCCGGTCCCTGGACCCGGAACTCAGTGCCCCACACCAGTGGGTCAGCTGCACCCAGGAAGGAATCCACCAGGCTTTCCCTGAATGAGCTCATTTAATCCTCCTAAGAGTCCTATGAATTTGATGCCAGGCTTCTCCTGGATTCCAGACGGAGCAGCTGCGGCACCGCGGAGTTAGGGAGTTTGCTTAAGCTTATGGCTGGTTAGCAGCAGAGCTGGGATTTGAGCTCTGGTGCTTGGCTGCCAGAGCCTGGTCTGGTAACCAGGATGCTGGGTCAGGGCTGGCTGGGGGCGCATAGACTGAGGAAGCGACTCTGAGGGTTGGGCCCTTGACGTCAAGCTCCTCCCATCCCAGCTCCTAAGCCACAGGGGCTCTGAGTCTCCCTCTAGGCATTTAGCTATGGTGTCAGGCCGCTTATCGAATCTCCCACTTTCCTCTCCATAAATTGGGAAGAATTTCCCTTGAAGGCTGCCTCCCAGGGCTGTTGGGAGAATTGAAGGAGGCGAGATGAAACTGGGGCTTTGCAAGCCATAGGACAGAGGGAGGGCTGTGGCCAGTCAGCAACCGGGACCCAGCTTCTGCTCCCCAAGGAAAGTTCCCTCGTTCCCTATGGAAGGAGATCCAGCTCGGGGGCTGCTTCTCCCACGCCCACCCGGAGCCCCTGGGAGCCCGGGGGCTTCACCAGCATGTTGCAGGTGGCGGTGCTCCCAGAACTGCTAGCGCCCCTATCTGTGTGAGGAGGGGGTGTCATCCTGTGGCTACTCACCGCCCACTGGCCCTTGTGACATGGCCTCGTGCTCCAATCCGATGGTACCCATCCTAACCAGGGCTGGGAGGTCACGGCACAGAGAATCCCCCAGGTCTATTCCTGCCTATCATCACCTTCCTAAAATCTAGATGCAATGCCCAAATTACATCTTTTCCCCATGGGCTGGATCTCTCGTGGCGCATGCTCTAATTGTTCGGCAGGAGCGTGGAGCTGGCCCAGCCCTCGGGCGTCCATATCGCTGTGAGAGGCAGGGATAAAGTCTTCCTCGTTCCTGCCGTGGCTCCCACGTGCAGCTGGAAGGCCGACCGCCGTTCCCCAGCTCGCTGGCACGACCCGTGGGTTGACCAGGCTGTGCCACCTGCTACGGAGTGTGGGGCGTCTCTGTGCGGATGGTCTGCCTTGGGCAGCAGAGAGAAACACAGGTAGGTTTCCAGAGGTGTCTTTGGTTCCCTGTCAGACCTCGGCGATGACCCGGCTTGCTCAAGTCTTAAGAAGCGACCTGATTCTGGCTTCTCAGCGCCTGGCTGGAACAGATGCCACTTGCCGGGAACTAGCGGCTTAGAAGCCTGCGTGCCTTTCCATGAAATGTGGAAAACCCCCTTTCCGCGGCCTCACGCTTTACGTTGTGCAGGGAAAGAGGGAGAGCCGTTTGCAGACTCCAGAAATCCCGAGTTCCCCATGCAGTTCCCCAGCCTTTCAGGTTCAAGTGGGTTCTAAACTTGGCAAACACATTTCCCCTGTCCCTAGAGGGGGAAAAAAAAAAAAAAAAGAAAAGAAAAAAACTCGCCAGCAAAAATACATTACACTGGGCATTATATTTCTGTGACGGAAATAACTCATTTTCATGACACACTATAATAATAGCAAATTATGGTACACAATGAATCCATTCTCATTAAAGCCTGTATGGAGAAAAGCAAAGAATACGAAATGTATACAATTGTTTAAAGGAAAAATGCCATGTAATATAAAAGATACTCTAATCGCTATTTCTAATTACAAAGAAGAGAAAATCACTAAAAATTTTTTTACAGCATCTAATTACCAAAAAAAAAAAAAAAAGGCAGAACCACAGAGTAACTCTCTATAAAATTAATAGAGAAGAAGGACTGTAGTTGCTCAAAATGGCTTTTCTTCCAATCGAAAAATAAGAGGGGATGAGCTGGCCCGGCCAGGTGTCACTTCAGCTTTCCAAGGGCTCTTCGTGTGAGGTTAGTGGTGATTATCTCCTTATGCATCAGAAGCCTTTGGAAGTTTCTTCAGGCACACGTTCCCTGGTTTCATCCTCAGAGAAGCTCGCCACTTCGGTGTGGTCATCCTCCTTTACCTTGGAGGAAACTGAGGCTCAGAGAAAAGTTAGGAACTTGCCCAAGATCCAGGGTAACTGTGCATCTCGGGCCAGCTCTACGGTGGTGCCATGTCTGCCTATCATTCTGTCATTCTCCCCCATTGGTAACAGCCCTTTCATCTGTTGGGACAATACATTCTGTCATCACCCAACTGCAGTCATCAGCCGGGAAGCTGGTAGTCAGGACTCGAACACGAGACTGTGTGCTCGCCCCCTGCAGATCTCCGCTCACATGCCAGCCCCAGCCAGAGCCCTCCGCCCGCCACCCTGTCTAAAACAGCTCACAGCTCCGTTAGCATTTGGCTTTCATTTTTCCAGAGCAATTATCATTTTCTTAGCCACTATCATTGCCTGCAATTATATTTTTAAAGCATCATTCAATTTATCTTCTTCCCTAGAATATAAGCTCCTGCTCCAGGTCTTTGCTCAGACCTGTCATCTAGTGCTGGTGATCCAACAGACACGTGGACTCCATGGAGCTTCTGATTTGATCCTAGCAATGACTCAGGAATACTAGTAAAACCTAGGAGTTCCCGTTATGGCTCAGCGGTTAACGAACCCAACTAGGAACCATGAGGATGCGGGTTCGATACCTGGCCTCGCTCCGTGGGTTAAGGATCTGGAGTTGCCATGAGCTGTGGTGTAGGTCGCAGATGCAGCTCGGATCTGGCGTTGCTGTGGCTGTGGCTTTGGCCGGCAGCTGTAGCTCTGATTTGACCCCTAGCCTGGGAACTTCCGTAGGCTGCAAGTGCGGTCCTAAACAACAACAACAATAAAAATAATAAAACCTACTGGTTTTGGTGGTTTCAATTCATCTTCATCCTCACGACAACCCTATGGATGTCCCATTTTACAGATGAGAAAGCTGGAGCACAGAGAGGTTGAGGAACTTGCCTAAGATGACACAGCTAGTAGTAAGCAGTAGAGTCAGAGTTTGGGCCCAGCCAGCCAGCCTTGCCTTTCACCGCAATGTGACATTCACTCTAGGAGTGTGAAGGGTTTGGCCCGCTGTGTCATAGCGGCACCAGGCCCCCAGGCCACCCCTCTCTCAACCCCAAAACCAAAGCAAACAGGACACAAGGACGCAGGCTTTCCCCTCCCCTTTCTCTTCCATCTGTACCTGCCTGTCCGGGAGCTCCCTAGAATGAGTCCCACGCAGGGCTGGGCATTTCTAAAGGGATTCTGATGGAAGGGGTGGGCGCTGGGGAAGGGAGTTTGACAGCCTCAGCCTGGGTGCAGCCTGACGGCCACACTGACAGAGGACTTGCCTTGCTCCCTCAGTCCTCTATCACCGGTTCCCTCCTCTGCGCTTTCTCCCCACCTCCAGACTCAGAATCTTCCCGGACTGATGGAAGAGAAGCTCCCCCCCACCACGAGCCCTCTGCTAGTGATCGCAAGTCAGAGGTCAACTGGCGTGCCTGTGGCTGGATGTTATCATCTATCCTGTTTTTGCTGAACAGCGGCTGATACTAGTCTGACGATTATCCAAGCCTCCATGATAGGCTCTCGCTGGCCCATAATCTTGTCTGGTTTTCTCTGCATCTTCCCTTTCAGATTGGAAACTCCCTGAGAACAGGGGAGGGGTCTTTCATATCTACTTCCCCCACTGCACCCCCGGTTAAGAGCAAATTGTGTTTCTCCTCTGATTTGTTATTCATCGTGGATGTCCGAGGACCAGCTCCTCTGGCCAAGCCCCCTCACTCGTTCCCAAAACCTTGGAATGTCTTGGAAGCCCTCCCACCCCCCCATCAGCTGTTCCTCCAGCCCGGAAGCACCCCCCCAACCCCGTCGGCTGTTCCTCCAGGCCTCTCCGCTGCTCCATGACCTTGACTCCCCTTACCAACCTGTGTGTTTCTGCAAGATGATACCGCCTGGTGACAAAATATTGTTTTACAATGATAAGCATCTTGTAAGACAATATTTGGAAAGTTATTATCTCAATGTCTCTGGTGGAGGGCACGGAACAATATCACCCCAAAGCCTGATCCGCTCTGTTTGCAGCCAGCAACGGGGGCGGCTGGGGACAGGACATACGAGGTATCGGGGGTCTGGATCTCCCAGCGATCTGCCATTGATTGGTCCCCACGTGGCCGATAAGGTCTAATCGGAAGCAGAAGGGGGAAGCCGTGACACTTAGCGGTGGGGAGTGTGGGGACCCGGGGAGGAGGGAGAATTTGAGTGGCGAGGTGTGGGTAATGAAATCACCTGTGATTAATGAATTTCCGCGCAAGGCTCATCATGTCTGCACAGCCTGCCTGCCGCTTCTGGGAAGGCACTACCTTTAGTGACCAAGGCTGTCTTTCTTTTGTCCCTAGCCAGCAAGTTCTCTGGGCTCAGATTCCAGAGAAGCTCCAGCAGGGGGGCGGGGGTCTGAGACTTTTCCTTGCCGTCCCCTCCTTCTGCTCAAGCAACAGCAGAGCGCCATCACCCATTACCAGCCTCAGAAGTCCGTTGTCAGCTGGCTGTGTCTACATCACACATCCTAATCCTAAAGATTCTTCCATTTTTTTTTTTTTTTTTTTTTTTTTTTTTGCTTTTGAAGGCTGCACCTGCAGCATATGGAAGTTCCCAGCTAGGAACTTCCTAGCCGCCGGCCTACACCACAGCCACAGCAATGCTAGATCCGAGCAGAATCTGCACCCTACATCACAGCTAATGGCAACACCAGATCCTTAACCCACTGCCGGGGGCTAGGGATTGAACCCGCGTCCTCATAAATACTAGTTGGGTTCGTTACCACTGAGACCCAATGGGAACTCCATCGCAAAGATTCTAGAGCAGACTTTCTCCAGCTCAGGACTACTGACATTTAGGCTGGATCATCCTTTATCGTGGGGAGCGGGATGGATTTCCGGGGCACCGTGAGACTTGTAAGCAGCCTTCCCGGCCTCTACCCGCTAGGTGCGAGTAGCATCTTCTCCTCTCTTCCAGTTGTGACAACTACAAATGTTTCCAGATGTGTCCATATATCCCCCAGGTGGGCTAAACCACTCCCCGGTGAGAACCATTGTTCTGGAAGGACAGAGTCTCTTCACTCCCACTATCCCAGCTAAACAGGGCAAAAATCCTGGCTGGGAGCCTGAGTAAGGAACGGTTCCCCTTTTGACACAGTGTTCACTGAGGTTCAGAGACGCTGAGTGAGGTTCGCTAAGCCCGACAGGAGCCAAAGGGGAGAAGCCAAGCCGCAGGCTCAGGCCAACCTGACACGACTCTAATTCCCCGTTAAGTGACAGACCTCTCTCTCGATCTCACCTTCCCATCTTCATCTCACCTGCTCCCACAGCCCATCTTCTCACAGATGCTGACCACGCCAGCCTCACGCCTTTGGCACAAGGGCCACCTGGCACCACTAACCCATCTGCCGTCACCCTTGCAAACCCCTTGCTAGGTTCTCGATTATCTTCCCAGGGGCTACGGAGTCATGGATCATCTATGGTGAGTTAGGTTCACACCCAACAGCAACTAAAGAAGGTCTTCTTTGTGGGGGGCAGTGTGATCTCGACAAGCCCAAACTCTTCCAAAGAGTGTTTAGAAGACTTGAAGTGGATGCAGAGTCCTCCGTGGAATCTTCTAGACCAAGAATCGGTGAAAAATCAAATACAGAAACGCTGAAGTGTAGAGATGACGAGGGGATGGGAGAGAGAACGGATGATGCTGGATTTGAAACACTAGGAAAGGGAAGCCCAGAAGAAAACCGGGTAGTTTTCAGACGATACAGACTGCTTTAGGTTTCATAACAAAACATTAAAATAACAGAAATCCAAGGTTGGCACCTACACTCCCATCTGTCCACGGGTGCTGTCACCTCTGACTGCTCCCCTTCTGAAGATGGGCTCTTCAACCCAACCCTTAACCTTAGAGAGGGCTGGGAGTGAATGGCAGGTGGCCCAGGGACACCTTGGCCACAGCGGTGGGCAGGGACGGCTCCTAAGTGGCACGGCAC
The DNA here is from genome assembly GCA_004024745.2 of Catagonus wagneri. Taxonomy (NCBI): domain Eukaryota; kingdom Metazoa; phylum Chordata; class Mammalia; order Artiodactyla; family Tayassuidae; genus Catagonus; species Catagonus wagneri. The sequence goes on from PVHT020000180.1 coordinate 521,537, forward strand.
AAGGCGGGGACAGCACGAGGCAGGGAGGGTGGGAATAACCCAATGTTTTCAGCTGGAAAGGACACAGACAGATGTTCCATTTACAGGAACGTTAAAAATTATCTTCCTCCCAAAATGAATTTAAAGTTGTGTTTAGCGTTTGGAATAAATCTTTGTTTTTGTTTTGTCTTTTTAGGGCCACACCCTTGGCATATGGAAGTTCCCAGGCTAGGGGTCGAATCCGAGCTGTAGCTACCGGTCTACACCACAGCCACAGCAATGCCTGATCTGAGCCGTGTCTGCAACCTACACCACAGCTCATGGCAATGCCAGATCCTTAACACACTGAGTAAGGTCAGGGATCTAGCCTGTTACCTCATGGATACTAGTCAGATTTATTTCCACTGAGTCATGACAGGAACTCTGGGAATAAATCTCTTTAGAGCAAAAATGACGATCCGGTGAAATTGTACAGGAGGCACATGGCTATCAAGAAAACGGTGACAATCATACATTAAAAACTGACCAAAGTTGGGGCTACACCGTTGGACAGCGAGATGCTTCCAGAACAGGCCGGCAAGAAGAAAAAAGGAGTCTGTAGGTCTGTAGGCATTTCTAAAACAGTGTCTTTTAACGGCATTTATAACTCCTTCAAGTGGTTTCCTGGGCAATGAAACCCAACCAGTGCCTCACAAATTTTCCTTTTGTATAAAAGACCCTGGAGAATGTGCTAGATCCCAGAAGCTCTGCCATGAGTTAGGAACTACAAAGCAAAGGCTCTGTGGTTTCCCATCCCTGCCCCCACCCTCGTCCTTCCTGTTCCGACTATGCAGCTTCTCCCCGGCAAACAGGGAAAGTATGTGCCTCATCGCCTATTTTTCTGGAAACCTACTCCTGCTCTGTAGTCATAACCCCCGGTAACAGCTGATTCCCGCAGTTCAGAAATCTTTTATAAGCCTATTTTAGGCATTTGATTATTGCCTGACTAATAATAGGGACTCGTTTTGTCAAAGAATAGACCGGAGGATATAGTGTAAATCGTAGCGTATAATTGCTCAGTGACTGCCAATGAAAATTCCTAGAACCTCTCTCTTAGGTGAGAGTAGCTATTTTTTTCATGTAGTAATAATTAGGCTGGGAGAAGGCAAGCAGAAAACCCACCCAGAGAGCAAACTTACTCAAAAAAAAAAAAAAAAAAAGGAAAAGAAAAGAAAAAAAAAGGAAGAGGGAAAAAACAAGCCTGAAATACCTGCTGGGTTCCTTCACACAGCCAGAACCTGAGAGGACCCTTGGGCTAGTTGGGGTGGAGCCAGGGGCTTGGGTGGCAGGTGGGGGGTGAACCCACAATACCTTTGGAATAAGCAGTGAGCAGAGGGCCTAGCGCCCTTCCAGGAGAGCTCAGAGAACTTCAATATTCTTCCAACACACACACGCACGCGCACACACATGGACACACACAGATCCAGAAGGCTTTACAGTGAACCTATTGGACTCAAAGTCTTGGAACTTCTGGGGTAGCTTTCTACCTTCTGGTGAGCAGGGAGCTACCGCAGAAAGTTTTGTGCAGAAGGAAAACTCCCTGACAGACAAGCACCTTTCCAGCTCAGTACCGCCCTGGTCCCTGTCTGAAGGGCCACTGCCATTTCCAAATATCCAGATGATTAGGAAGTGACGGGCAACGGTGTCAGCCCGTTATCCAGGTGAATGACTACATAGCACTGCATCCAGATCGCTTGGATCCACCCACCAGCAAATTCTCTCCTGTGATCGAGCACTGAAGCCTGAAATTCTGAGCATTTTGGCCTCTGATTTTCTGGGTTAAGTTGTAGAGGTTTCTTTGATTAGAGACTGTTCTCCTTGGATGTTTCATCCTGATAGGTGAGAAAACCCCTATTTCACTTTTCTTTCTGTTTCTTTCTCATATGAATAAATGGAGTAAGAAAGAAAAAAAGAAGGAAGGAAGGAAGGAAGGAAGGAAGGAAAGAAAGAAAGAAAGAAAGAAAGAAAGAAAGAAAGGAAGGAAGGAAGGAAGAAAGAAAGAGGAAAGGAGGAAGGAAAAAAAGAAGGAAGGAAAGAAGGAAAGAAAGAAAAGGCTGGCACTTAACTAGTGCCTAAACCATGCTTGAAGTGTTTCATTTATTTTTTGAAGTTTATTTTAAGAGTAGTCTTTTATAGTGTGTTAATTTCTGCTGTATAGAAAAATGATTCGGTTACGCACACATATATACATATACATACATGTACACATTTATAGGTGTAGACGCAGATATAAAAATAGAGATAGATAAATATATTCCTTCTTTTCCATTGTGGTTTGTCACAGTGTGTTGAATATAGCTCCCTTTGCTAGACAGTAGGACCTTGCTGTTTATCCATTCTCTGTATAATAGTTTTGCCCGCAGTGTTTTAAGCTCGAAAACATGTTTTAACTCGTTTAACCCCCTCAGCAATCACAAGCTGACAGCTACCATTACGCTTACTCTGCAGGTGGGAAGACAGAGGTTGGGAGAAAGAAGTAACACGGGACCCCCAGCCTCCCCCCACCACGCTGCCTGGCTCACCTTCGGTTTGAGACACAAACGCTGCACCTTCCCCGCCTCTCCACGGACAGCACAATTTCCCACCAGCGCCGGCTGTGGGGGGTTGGACGCGGGCCTGCCGTACCGTCCTCCGCTCCGCGTGCTGGCGCAGCGTCCCCCAGGTCCCCGCAGCACCAGGACCAGGCCCCCAGGACACTCACCTGTCCTGTCCCCGAGCTGGTGTCTACGAGCTCGGTGTGTAGTTCAGGAAAGCTCCGGAGACCACATACTTTACAAAAAGGAATGATGTTTTACACTTAAAACCAGGACTCGGAAAACCTAGGTCTACTTCCAGCCCCTTTACTCGCGGTGGAACCTTGGGGGCAATCGCTTAACCTCTCTGAGCCTCAATTTCTTCTGTAAAATGGGAGCACGATGTCTGCTTGGTGACGGGATGAGCCTGGCTGTCCCACTCATCTCTTACTCATCCTATGGGACTGTTTGTAGATCCTTCGGGTTGGGCTGGGGACACCTCTGGCCCTCCCCCCAGGACACACTTTACGACCCTAGAGAGCCTGGATGGCCCTTATCTTAACTGTGCTCTCATTGCTTGATGGCTCCCGGACTGGACCTGTTCCTCTTGGAGCGTAGGGGTCACTTCCGAGCTTGGACCAGGATTTCTTCATCTTTGGAGAAACTTAACTGTCAGATGTTGTTTATTTGTCCTTTGAGCTTTAATTACAGTTAATTGGGCCTCCCCTTCCATCTCTGGTGAGAAGCCTAATCCAACCCTCAGTATCTTCCAGGGCTCTCATGTTCCATTTACTCCTTTCTCTCACCCAGATTCTTGCATCATCTGAATTCTTGCATCTCTCTCTGATTTTCACCTTTATAGCCTTTAGTCTAGGGTTAGCCCGGAGTTAGCAAAAAATACAGGACACGTAGTTAACTGTGAATTTCAATGAACAATGGATAATTTGTTCCCCTAAAAGAATGTTCTGTGCAATCTTGGGAGAGTTCTTATATTAAATAATTATCCCGTGTTAATCTGAAATCCAAATCTAACTGGCCACCCTACGCTAGCCCATCTCCACATCAGCGTTCTAGCGATTGCCCAGATCCTTTCATTTCTTAAAACAGCATCAACGGGAGACTGCATATCAGCATGTGTCCCTGAGGTCGGGAACGCGGAGGGAAAGTCACATTATAGACAGCAGAGCGAGCAACCTGCGACTGGAGGTTGCAGGTTCTGTACTTAAGTGGCCCTTGGTGACTCCTGAGACTGTTTACTATTTCCCTGCTTATCGGCTCACAGGGCTCCAGCCTCCTGGGCTCACTTCTAGCTGGGCTCACTTCTGTGTTCTGTGCTCAGGGTCTGCAAACCAGATCGTCCATTGTGGCATCATGGAGTGACACAGTCTCTGCCACCTGTGCCCGAACCAACCCCCAGATCCACCTTGGCTCCAGCTAAACCTCTCCAACAAAGGGGCTTTGCTGGACGAAGGACCATGAACCCTGGGTGTGAGACTGCTTCTGGTCTTGGAGCGTTCCAGCCCACTTGCAGGCTGTTTCTAATGCTTAGATGTTGGCCACGATTTCACATTTTTCTGAACTTTACTTGGACCAAACAAAACATATCTGGGCCCGCGTATAATGGCAATCACGGATCAGGATCCAGTTCACGGCCCCCGTGATCCTACCTGGGCTGGTTCTCAGCAGCCTGTAGGTCCGCAGAGTGGACGTGTGGGAGAGAGCCGCTCTGGGGAGCCAGCCCTGCTTTCTCCCTTGGCCAAGCCCAGAAAGAGAACAGGGCTGTGGAGGAGATTTCTACCCCTAGCCTGACCTGTGACCCAGGAGTCAACCGATTCTCTCTAAATCTTTGGCGTGACTCCTGTGTCTTCTCCTCAGAGCCAGGGGGGCAGAAAACCAATGCCTCTCTTGAAGGTCCTGGGGTCCTGATGGAAGCCACAGGGGGAGGCCAGCACCCAGGCTGCTGGGTGAGGGCTGCCACGGGAGCCCTCCTCCCCGCCAGCCATTCCAAGCCTCCCCTGGCCTGGATTCCCCTCAGGGCTCTGGGCGCCAGAGGCTGTAGATTTGGTCTCTTGCAGACGATTTGCATTTGCAGGCTTGCACAGCCAAATCTGCACCCCCCAAGCCATCCAACAGATGCAAAACTGATGATGGGGAGAAAGGCAAAGGAGACCGAGGAACAGCCCTATTTGCTTCATTCCCTGGACCCTGTACCACTTGGTCATCCTGAAAAAGGGTTGCTTGGCACAGTGGGCTTCCATGGTCCTGACTCTTTCAACCTCAGAAGGGCCAGGGCTTGGCTGAGAAAAATCCCCAGGAGGTGGATTTCCTGTGCAGGAAAAGGCTTGTCCTCAGGGCTCTCTAAGTTCCCTCCTGGTTCTGACTCTCTAGGAGTCTGTTACCCAGATGTCCTTGAGCTGTAAGAGGCTGGAGTGACTCAGGGAGGGGCGGGTAGCGAGAAGGTCCTGCCTCCCCCCTCCAGCCAGGCCTGGGCAAACATCGCCTCTTCCCCCACGACTCCAGGAAGCACGTGGAGGGCACTTTGCCCGGGCTTGGGAACAGAGGCTTGGTGCCAGGGAGAGAGGCCAGCCCTTTACAACAAAGCCACAGATGGAGACAGGGCAGCAGGCAGCTGAGAGTGGTGCTTTGGAGTCAGGTGGACATGAACTTGAATCTCCAGTGGTTCTATAACCAGACTCCAGGACCTTGGGCTGAAGGGGAGCAAAGACAGGGATCGAGAGACTGGACTCTAGTCTTAACTCACTGTGGGCCCCTGGGGTAAATCACCCCTTCCCTTTGAACTTCAGTTTTCTCACCTGTCAAATGAAGAGTTCCTGCCAAGCCAAACCTCTAAGATGAGGGGGGAAGAAGTGACCAGGTGAGTGTGCAGCCACTTCGGAAAGTTAAAGCTCAGCGGGTCATTACAAGAGTGATAAGACTTCTTGTTTCGTCTAGGATCTCGCGATGGCCATGGAGGCCGGAGCTCTCCCTGACACAGTGTTCCTCCTTCATCTCCGAGATGCTTCCTGGGCTCTGCCTGGAGCTTATTCTCTTCTGCAGACTGGGGAGGAGTGGGACTCACTGTTTTTGGGGGGCAACAGGAAGACCTTGGTTGACTTTCTTTAATACTCCTAGATGGTTGAACAGTGACAATAGCGTCCCCCATTTAAAAAAAAAAATTGGACTAGGCAAGAGATGGGGCATGGATTACATAGCTTCAAATCCTTCCTATCTCCGGAATTCTGAAACTCTAAGTTTCTCTGCATTAGGATTCCTGGCTTCTATAAACAACATCAGCAATTTTATTCATCCTTGTATCCAACCATCCAAACACTATCCATCCACTCACCCATCTATTTCTCACTCATCTGTTCATATCTATCTATCCTCCATCCATCCATCCATTCATCTACCCACCATCCATCCATCCATTCATCCATCCATCCATCCATCCATCCAACCATCCATCCATTCAAACGTGTATCCATATATATACCAATATATGCCCAGTCCTGTGCCAGGCTCCATGAGTGGAACAAGGACCTCTGCCTTCAAAAGCCTTCAAATCTGGCAGAAGTACTATGACAAACTCAACAAGAGTCAAAAGCAACTAGAAAGCAAGGTAGATGCACCTGAGAAACAAGTGGCCCACACTGGGGAGGTTCAGACAGGAAGGAGACCACTGAAGACTGCCAGGGAAGAGGTGGGCTTCCCAGGGAACTGACATCTGGCTAGAGCCTTGATGTTTCAACTTGATCCTGAGCCTCTGAGGTCATGAACTACTCATGCCCCATGGTTCCTCATCCTAGGTTGGGCCAGGGGACAATCAGAGGCCTCGTCTGTAGGGACCATGTTCCTGGATCAGACTCAGCTTCCTCTCCAGCCAGAAACTCTGTGCAAGACCTTTCCTGGGCTGGAGTTCCAGCCTCTGTTTCCACGGCAAACATCTTTTACTCTCTCTTTGGAAACAAGGAGTGGGATATGGGGCCTAGAGGGTGGAGAACAAGAATCCAGCTCATACCACCTCGTGTTAGTGTTTACAAAATAATAATTGCTCCTTTGAAAAGTGCCAACCTAGAGGCACTTTCGATGAGTAGCCCCACACGTTGAGGGCTGACCCCCTCTCTGCCTGGCAAATGCACTTTCTGCTTTCCTGGCTGGGCCATAAATAACCCGGCCACCTCTAATTTGGCCTCCAATACCCTGACCAGCCGTGATTTATTCACAGACCAAAACAGGCATCTCTAATTTGCTAACCAATCGCTGCAATTCTGGCCTCGCCAACCAATAATTCTGCCATCTCTAATTTGCCAATAAATAATTCTGCAGCCTCAAATTTACTAACCAATAATGTGACCAATTTGCTGACCAATGGTTGTGTCAAGGCATAATGGTGCCCCTAGCAGATGGTAATTTGCTAAGCAATATTCGGACCTTTCCCCCTTCAGCAATAAAGAACCTTCCTGATCTTTGGATTCCAAATCCATTACTTTGCTCAGAAGGATGCCGCAGGCTGCTGGGTTGCAAAGGGTTCTTCCTTCAGCTTGCACGTACCTGCGCCTTCCCTCTGGAGCTCCTGATATCACGGTGAGTAGCTCGGAACGTGAGAGACATCCCAGCTTCCACATTTTACCGATGGAGTATGAAGGCCCAGAGAGAGAAGGTGACTTGCTCGAAGTCACACAGCAAGCAAGCAGCAGAGTTGGAACCAGAACACTGGTCTCTGGGCTGCCAAGCCGGTGCCCAAGCCACACCGTCCCGGTGAGCTGACTTCCTTCCTAAGCGTATCTGCGCGAAGGCGCAGGCAGACTCTGGTTGGGCTGGCTGCCACCGGGCCTTGGTTTGGCTTCAGCCAAGTTCCCCTGCTGCCGCCGGGGAGGGAGGAAGTTGACCTTGGTGACCCCGCCACCTAGGGGGTCTGAGAGCTGGACAGGAAGGAGGATTCACTGTGCCACACAGAGGATTTGGCCGAATTTCAGCCCCGGGGAAGGCTGGCTCTCAGCAGAAGCCCGGAGCCAAATCCCACAGTCCCTAAAGGAGCCCTCGTGTCCCAGAAGGAGTAAGAGCAAGAGTTCAGGAAGGTAGAGCTGAGACCCCGCTCCCCAGTGGGTCCCAGGGACCACAGCAGGGTGGCCCCCATGGAATTCAGGAGAATCCTTAGCGCAGAAGGATCCAGCTGCACCTGGGGCCGAGGTGAGCACTGAAAAGGAGCATCCATTTCACTTAGACTCAGATCAGGAGAATCTAAGCTGGACCCTCCCAAATCTCTGCACAGCTAGGAAAGAGGGTGCTTCATTTGGCTGCCTCTTCCTCTTTATCTGAAAAGGTCTCTTTAGCTCGTTTTTATGCTCTTGGCTCCTCTCAGAAATTGAAGGACATGAGAACAACCAAAAGTGCTCGGAGAACTGGAGGGAGAATGCCTAAGGATGCCAGAACACGCCTGCCCCGCCTCCCCCAAGTGTCATCCAGCCAGCTTCATGTGATGTCATCACGAGAAGGGAATGGCTGGTGATGAACCTGGGGTGTGCCCTGGGAGCCCCAGTCTTCCCTCCCCGGGAGACCCATCCCCTGCAATCCCACTGACCCCTGGGATCGAGTCCCCCTCCAACACTCCGCTCAAGGTGGGCCAGGGAAGGAAGCAAGAGACCAAGAAAAGGTGACTGAGAGAGGCGGAAGGCGGAGGCTCAGGATCTCCGGGCTGGGAGGGACCATCTTAGGACTGATTGCACTTTGCTCTCCTGGTGTAGGAACCACTCCTCTCCACCTCCTCAAAGACCAGAGCAGGAGAAAATGGACAAACCGGAAGAGCAGCCAGGCTCTGGTTGGACTCAAGGGAGACCTGGGGGCAGATCGAAGATTCTAGTATAGCCTAGATAGGATGACACAGTGAGTTATACTCACTGTGTGTATCCAGTTCCTATCCTCCTGGGGTGGCCTTTGAAAACTCAAGAGCTGATCTGGCTTTGGTCCTGGTCTAGTGACAGGTCCCAGCTTAGATCTCACCTCTCCTGGTTATGACACGTACTTGCCCTCAAAGCTTATATTAGCTAGTGGACTCCTTCCCCAATGCGCTAGGAGCCCTAGATGCAGGTCTCGTGACCCACTCATCGCCTGGTCCCTCGTTCCCTCTCTAGGACCTAGCACGAGCCGGTCCCAGCATCAGAGCATTTGCTGCGTGGTTGGACGGTGAATGGTCCCTGTCAAGCTTGGGATCTCAGATCTCTATTTAGGAAGTTCTCTCACCAGAAATCCCCTCAAAAGCAAAGCCTCAGACCAAGGCCTATGTTCCAGTTCATTAAGGAAAGATGCCAGAAGCAGGCAGTCAGGGCGGGAGGCAGGGAACGGGAAAGGTCAGAGGGCCAGTGCAAGGTTATGGCGACCCATACGGATGACTGAACTTGGTCCCCTGAAACTTTGGGGGAGCTTCCCGACATGCCTATCAGAACTGCCACCTGGAGGATGTAAGGGGGAAATAACGCTCTCTTGGGGCAGGTGCTTAACTGCAGAAAAGAGTTTGTCCATGAGGTGTCTGACTCATCCATGCCACCCCACCCCTCCGGGGCTGTGAATGGGGGCCATTCAGGGACGGCAGGGGACTTCAGCCTCCCTACAGACAGCGTAACTTGTCAACCTGTGTGCTTGGGGTTTGTCACGTGTCTCCCCATCCCCGACCCAACTATAATGTAAGCTTCTGGGGACCCGCGTTTTTCTCTTTCATTCACTGATGTATCCCAAGGACTTAGTAAAGTATCCAGCACATAGTAGGTGCACAAGGAGCATCTGCTGGAGGCACGAAGGATGGAAAAGAACCAGCCGGGTCTCCTTTCTAACAGGCCTGCCAGGCAAGCGCACCTCGGCCAAGCAATTCTATTCATCCTTTCCTGGGAGGTGCGGTGGCGGGGCCAGGGGCGGGTAGTTCACCAGCAGCCCAGGATAAAGGCTTTCTTCTCTTTCCTTTTAGGGAGGGTGTTATACTTGGCAGGAGTCCATCGACTGGGGGTGAATGAAGCAGATCTGACAGAGGTTAAGGAGCAGAGAGATGGACAGACAAGGCCGAGGAGAAAAAAAGAGAAAAAGAAAAATTGTCCCATGCCAACGACGGTCAAAATGCGTTATTAGGGTGTCCAGGAAATTACAGCTTGTGTCCATTAGTTCTTTCAGGGTTAATATTGATGCAGATATTATTTCTATCCACGGCCCCATTTATTTGAAATATTATGACTGGGAGTAGCTGCCGCCGTGAATCAAATCAAGTGATGGAGCAGTTAGCTGCGCCACCGGGCCGCCTGCCCGCCCCCTCCCCCCCGCCGTGAGCATGAAATATTCTGGGATGGTTCCTTAAAGTGAGCACTTTGTCATCATTTGTCTGCAGGCCCCCGCTAGGACCGCCTTGCCCGGCTTCCCGTCGGGCGTTGAGCTGTCATAACTCAATCAGGCGGCTAACGCGGCCGCCCGGTCCCTCCAGCCCACTGGCCGCCGCCCGCCCGCCCGGAGCCCGCTGACAGCCGGTGGTCCCCGGCAGGGCCCTGCTGCTGGCCACGTGCAGGGGAGAGATATTTTGGGAGGTGGAAATCAGAGGCCTGTTTCCCCGTGCCACTTACCATTCTCCAAACACAGTTTGTCACTTCGCCCCGCCAGCCTCTCGGTCCCACCGTTTTCTCGACCTGGAGGGCTTCCTCCCCACTCTGGCTCTGTCTGTCAAAAGGTCGAACGCTCTCAAAACAGGGTTTGAGACACGAACCCGTGGCCTGGTGCCGGGTCCACATCGGGTCCCCTGTGCCCTGCCGCCTCCAGGGCCAGCATCATTTAACTGTCACCTAACGACGATGACAGTAATAATACTTGAGTCCTGCAGCAGAAGTCAGATTGTCTGTGCAGGGCTGTAGGCTAGTGGTTGGCAGACTTTTTGTGGGAAAGGCCAGATGGTAAATATTTTAGGCTTTGTGGGTCGTAGGGAATCTGTCCCAACTACTCAACTCTATCAGAGGCGATGAGTGAAGGAACGGGCGTGGCCTGACCTGCCCTCCTAGTCTTAGTCTGCTCTCTGTTTGAAGCTATTATCTCATTTTTTTTCCTTTTCGCTTTTTTTTTAGGGCTGTGCCTGTGGCATATGGAGGTTCCCAGGCTAGGGGTCGAATCGGAGCTGCAGATGCCGGCCTACACCACAGCCACAGCAACGCGGGATCCAAGCTGCATCTGTGACCCACACCACAGCTCACGGTAACAGCCGGATTGTTAACCCACCGAGCGAGGTGAGGGATCAAACCTACAACCTCATGGCTACTAGTCGGGTTCATAACCTGCTGGGCTACAAAGGGAACTCCCACTATTATCTAATTTAATCCTCTCTCCAGCCTCCGCTCCAATGTCACCTTCTCAGTAAGGTTTTCTCTGATTGTTTAAAATTATATTAACCTCCAGCCCACTTGCTTGCTTCATTTTTCTCCAGAGCTCTTCTCATAGATTTTAAAATACGTTTTTGGTTTACTATGGTGGTCATAACCACACACCACACTGTCACATCTGCGGCTGGAATGTCAACTCCACGAGGACAGGGTCTTGGCGTGCTGTGTTCGTCACTTGCATTTCCAGTTCCCATCACCGTCCCTGGCACGTGATAGGAACAGATGTCCTTGTGAGGTAAGTGCTGGTAATGGCCCCATTTTTCAGATGAGGAAACTGAGGATCAGAAGGTCCGAGGTTATTCAGTTGGAAAATGACCCTGAGCTCATCCTTGTGTCCTCACTGAGGTTTTATTTATTGACGGTTTTCAGTGTATTGAAAACCTGTAGGGTAGGAGATCCTGCTGGGATTTTCCCTTTGCAGGTGGAGATACTGGTTCAGAGAAGCAACTTGTCTCAGAGGTCAGGTGGCTGGTAAATGGTGAAGTGGGGACTCGAACCCACATCATCAAAGTCCATTCTCGGAGTTTCCGTCGTGGCGCAGTGGAAACAAATCTGACTAGGAACCATGAGGTTGTGTGTTCGATCCCTGGCCTCGCTCAGTGGGTTAAGAATCCGGTGTTGCCGTGAGCTGTGATGTAGGTCACAGATGTGGCTTGGGTCTGGCATTGCTGTGGCTGTGGTGTAGGCCGGCGGCTACAGCTCCTGTTAGACCCCTAGCCTGGGAACCTCCATGTGCCACGGGTGTGGCCCTAAAAAGACAAAAAAAGCCGCCCATTCTCTTACCACATTGGCACCCTTGTCCTATACTTTGTGGGCAGAACTGAGAGCCTGCGGAAATATCTGGTGGGGAGGTGGGCAGCCCTGAACTTGCCCCTCGCTGGCTTTGGACTTACCTGTGAGCAGCATGAAGTCATCGCCTCCGTGATCACAGCTGGGCCCCAAGGACTCGGGGCCGGGCGCGTACAGAAGACTGTCCCATGCTTCCTCCTCCCCTCCCTGTGCTCCCAGCACCCACGCTGTCCCTCTGCCTCTCATGCCAGCAGCTTCTCCTCACCCAGCTTCTGCCTCCCCACCCACACTTCCCTCCGCCTGGAGCCTCTTCCTCTACAGAGTCTTTGCATCCTTGAACAAAGGCTCAAAAAAAAAAAAAAAAGATGCACCGTTAGCAGGTGCTATTGGGGTGGGCGCTGTCCTTTGGCTGCAAGAAGCAAAGCTTGAAACCCTCCTCCTCTGGGGCTGGACCACAACGGGTCGAGAAAGGAGGAGGCGGGGAGCTCACTAGCGCTGTCCTGCCACGTCCCCTGGGAAACCCGGAGCGCCTGAGGGCACATGGCCACCGCCAGCCACCTTTGCAACCTGAAGGCAACAGAGTTTGAATTTCCCTTGCAGGTAATCCAGAATTTGCCCCCAAGAAGCTTAGAGACGGTGATGGTTAATTTTACTTGTCGGCTTGGCCAGGCCATGACACCAGTGTTTGATCAAACTCCATCTCTTCCCTGAGTCTCCAGCCTGCCAGCCTGGCCTGTGGATTTCACACTTGCCAGCCCCTTTAAGTCATGTGCGCCATTGCTTAAAACTACTCTCTCTCTCTCTGGAGAACTTTGAATAAAAATACTATGAACACACAAGTCGAATGCTTCATTTAACAGAGAGGGGTACTAAAGCACAGAGAGGGCGATAAACTTACCCAATGTCACACAGCAGGTTAATAACCAAGCTTGGATCATTCTAAAAGTCCCCTAGGCTAAAAGCTCTTGCCCTGCAGTGAGGGGCTGGGGTCCCCCCTCCACGCTTCCAAGCGTCTTAGTCAGGCGGAGGGCAGAGATCACAAGTGTTTGATGAAAATTACCTTCTCACCAGAGGTGGGTGGGTGGGGGAATTAAAAATCAAAAATTCAGTGTGAAAATACAGAAATCTAGCAGCAGAGCCAATTTTCCATCACACTTAGCAACTCCATTTGATGTGATAGTTTGCTAATAAAACATGAGCATTACGGTAACATAATATTTTAAGTATCCATTAACTAATACGTAAATATAATGGAACCTTATGGAAATATACTTAAGCTGTCACCAACACCCCTAATGTAATATGCATGATTTCCAAGGCTATTTATAACTCCTTGGGTTCACTCTCTCCACGGTGACTTTCACGGGCTCAATCAAAAGAGAATCTTGTTTTCTCTTTCCAGCCCCTGTCTCAACACACTCAACCCCGCTGCCCCTTCCCCCTTGGGTCCGTTCGAGCCTGGCCAGTACCTATTGGCCCCACAAGGACTGGACCCATGCCTGCCGTGATCAGGGCCAAGCCTAGCCGGCGAGGAGCCAGTGATCTGGCCGATACACACCACGTGGAAGATGAGAATTCTCCAAGAGGAATGGCAGGGAGGTTGTTGGAGGGCAAACCCAGGAGGCTTCCTGGAGGAAGTGATGCTTGTGCTGAGGAATGGTGGATGGGCAGAATTAGTAGGGGGGAAGCAGGACAAGGGGAGGGAAGGGTGGGGCGTGGTGACGGGTCCCCAAGGGCCAGGGCTCCAGGCTCGAGGAGCAGGGAACATTCCTTCTGGGGAGAGAAGCCCGGATGCTGATGCAGAGAGAACAAGGGGCTGAGTGGTGAGACAAGAGGTGGGACCGGCGAGCAGGGGCCGGGTGGGCTGCAGAGGGCCAGATGACAGGGGCAGTCTCTCCTATAAAGGGCCAGAGCCAGCACCCAGGCTGGGCAGGGGTCTGAAGTGCTGTTTCTATTCATGCTGACTTTTCTGACACGGCCAGATACCTAATTCTCTGATTCTCCAGACACCAGCTGGGTGTGGTACAACTCAGTTAGATCTCTGGGCCTTGATGTCCTTATCTGTGGACCTGGAGTTGGAGCAGGGCTCTGAGGGCCTTTTAGGTTGGCTTCTTGGAAGGACTTCGTTGAGCCCGGTCCCTGCCCACGCAGCCATCACACCCAGCAGCTCCCGACCGTGCTGGTGGTGGCCTCTGTTACCAACACATAGCCCATCACCATCTGCAAAATGTGGCACAGGGATTGCGGCTGGGGCCTCGCACTTCTGCTGAATGAGGCCTCTTCCATGAGGCTTTTGTGGTTTTTTTTTTTTATAACTCTCCGATTGGGTTTCCCCTGAAACCAAGAACAGGCTTTGGAAACAAGCGGTTTATGTAGAGAGTGAGGAGCTGGGCTGTGGGGCAGGGAAGGGGTCGAAGGCAGGAGTTATTGAGCTAGTTGCCACCATGGGTACCCGGAGGGTTTACTCCCCGGGAACTCCAAAACTCTGCCCTTGAGTTATCCTGCCAAGGGAGTTCTCTTCGTGGCTCAGCGGTAACCAACCCAACTAGCATCCGTGAGGACGCAGGTTCGATCCCTGGCCTCCATCAGTGGGTTGAGGATCTGGCGTTGCCGTGAGCTGTGGTGTAGGCTGCAGACTCAGCTTGCATCCCACGTTGATGTGGCTGTAGTATAGGTCAGCAGCTACATCTCCAATTCGACCCCTCGATTGGGAACCTCCATATGCTGCAGGTGTGGCCCTAAAAAACAACAAAAAAAGTTATTCTGTCAAGGGGTGAGGGAGCTGGGGGTGCAGGCCATATCTTGTGCGTCATGGGGGCGGGGCTTCCTTCAAGAAGCTGATGCCCCAGAGGGTCCAGCCCGTTCCACACACGGCCCCCAAATCCTTCCCAAGTCTTGGAAAACAGCTTTCCAGCAAACCATCCAGATATTGGCCGTTGGGACTGGTCAGTGCAAGAATAAATGGCCAGGCTTATAGGGTATGGGCAGGACACCGGCAGTGTTGCCTACATTAGCTAAAATGCAGTGCTTTCAAGTGACTGCCCAATCTCATTGGATTCTTAAGGCCTGTTTGAAGGAGGCAAGGAAGAAATACAGCTGTCCCTCAATATCCATGGGAGACTAGTTCTAGGATGTCCCCTGCCCCAGAGAGACTAAAACCCAAGAATGCATTTACGACTAATTGCAGGATAGGTCATTGTGCCGTGTAGCAGTAAGACAGAAAAACATCTGGTAAACCCCGATGCGATATCTTAAAGAGAGTGTGAGGCAACAATTAGCCAGACCTGCCTTTTGTTGATTTTGAATTTGTCATGTATTCCCAGGTATTTGGCGACTTCTCCTGCCTTTGGTTCCTTCTTGGCGGGTGTTAGACAGTTCCCTCAAGCGTATCTCAGGAACAGAAAGCCACCGTTTCACCTCCATGAGCTATCTTCTCGTCTTAGCTCCCATAACGCATGTGGTTTCGGCTTCATGAGAAAATAAGGCATTGCGGTCACTCCAACAAGAAGCGTGTTGCCTCCCTAATCCCAGCTGCACGCCCGCCGTCTTATCTGTGACTTTTTGCGCGCACAGTGACTTTTCATCCCGCTGCTGAATCACAGCGTGATCTTTCTGAAGATGTGTAATACGGCAATGATACTCCGCGAGGGCGGGACGGCAACGCAGGGCCCTCGACAGGCATGACAGCAGTGGGACCGGCTGTCACCGTGCACACCAGGCAAGGACAACGGCATCAGAACAGCCACTCGGACCCGGGGTCTACACGGAGATCGGCCCACTGCAAGGTCCCCGAGGCGCCACCGCTGCCAAGGGAGGGCCGTCGGCCAGCTCGGCGCGCACGGCAGGCCCCGGGCTGGCGCGGGCATCTGGCAGCCTGTCCCGCCTGAGCTGCAGCCCGCGCTGGCCTGGACGCTGCGCCCACGGCTGCTTCGGGGTCCACTCCTCCGTGGGGGAGGCCCACCAG